>OX579648.1:8872090-9472090 GCA_951230895.1 Carpatolechia fugitivella | reverse complement strand
GTCAGTTCATAAAAGCAGTTGCGAAGAAAGTACTTCCTCTTACTACTTCTTCTTGTACTTCCTCATAATGTCTAAACGAAAAGTCGAATGTGTTGTCTACTAAAAAGCGGGTGATCGTGCGTTTATTGCACACAAAAGGAACATTAAACAATAGATAACAAACAAATAGCTTGAGTGCGCAAAGGCGGCCTTATGGCTTGTAGCGATCTCTTCCAGACAACCTTTGGGAAGAGGACATTCAGAAAGAAGACTACATGGTATACATCATGGTATACAGTAATTGAGAATGACATAACTGTCAGAAACTGCTCCAAGAATGCTGGGTTCAGTATAAGTCCAGCTGAACAAGACTTTCTGACCGAGCAAAATGAGGCTGAACTTGAAAATGAGCTTGAAGTTGGACCTAGCAATGATGAATGGGCCAAGTTCGTGTACCACGATACTACTATGTCAACGCCAGCCAACCTTTGAAGACTTTGTACACATTGACGACGACGTGACTACCGCCGGAGAATACACCGACGACGATATCGCTCAAAACTGTGTGAGGTGTACTGATGGAAATGACAGTGAAGATGAAGACCGCCAATCACACATTTTGGATAGTGAGGTGGAGGATAAAGCTTTAAAGGCATTGGAGACACTTCATAAGTTTTATGAATATGCGGCGGTTGATCAAACCATATTTGATAAAATTTACGAACTTGAAAAACATACACAAAATATAAAATCGCAAAAAAAATTAACAGATTTTTTCAAGTAAATGTTGTTATAAAAATTATGTAGATTAAACATTTATGTTTAGCTATTATTTCAACAAATATATGATACCCATTTTGTTTCTAATTACGTACATATTTACCGTATTTTTATAGACCTCACTAAGTGAGACAGATTCCTCCTTTAACTCTGTAAGCTAGAAACTTGGGTTAGTGAGAAACCTCTATAAGAGAAAAACAGATCGTGGTCCGTTGAGTTCACACTTATGCAGGTTCGACTGATTATCGAAGCTCTCAAAAGTGTTTCATGATTTTGTCATGCTCTTTTTGCGATTCTCAAGACACAGAAAAACGAAAATCGAGCAGGTCAGTGACTTCCGCTAAAAACTGTATTTTCTTTGTGTCTCTGTTTCTCAGAAGACCTAATTTAAGGAAATGATGACCTATTTATTGATGTAACTACTTTTAAAAGAGTATTTCTTCCCGGAAGTAAGGTTAAAGATTTTCCTTAAGAACTTTCTTGTAGAATTTAGACTGACAGCTTTTGAACTCCGTGGCAAAGCGCATCTTCTCTTTTTGTGTCGACGTGGGCTAGACCGTCCAACCCAGTGCATTAAAAAGGACATCTATTTTGGTTTGTTACATCTATATCTGCATTACAAACTATACCACATTAAATGCTGTTTACGTAAAATCATGTGGTATGCAACTATGCTATATTGTATTTTGAACTGAAAGGCCAAATAAAACGATCACGAGCCTGTTGGAACAAATAAAGACGATTCTGAGAAGTAAACAGATTAACGAGTCTCAAGATCAGTGGTTTCAGTGGTACCTACGTAACTATAATGGCGCACTCTATTAAGCTCTTACTAGGACTCTCTATTCTGTTTTCTTTTGTTTGTAACCTCTACAGTGGTTTTATACATAAACTAGCTGTCACAATCACAATGTTTATCGCAAATGAAGATAAAAATAATTTTATCTCAATTTGATTTATAGAATATAATAAATTATTCGCTATTTTCCTACACCTTTTTCATCTATATGAGTTAAACTGAAAAGAACGTAAACTATTTAGCGTGCCAAATAAAACTAGCTCTACATTTATACCGACATTAAATCTATCGTACGTACATCGTTCAATATGAGGCGATGTTTTTACGATTGATAAACGAGCATATATCTACAAAATCAACAGATCCTTCGCCAGACTGTCTGGGAAGCAGCACCCAAAATAATCATTGCGTCAACGAAATCAATGACTTCTACGAAAATATTAAAAACAGTAATTACCTAATCATCGCGGTCCTTTTCTTAAGAATTAGGTAGAGTAAACGGCGCCAAAATGATAAAATTAAATTCATATTGTGCATGATTGAAACCGTCTCGTCTAGGTCACCGGCTGGAATACGAGTATAACCACACACACATACACTTCAGTCTGATCGTTTGCCAACAGACAGACTACTGTGGTCCCGCAATACGGTGCGGTGTTTAAAAAGTCTAACTTTGCTATATTTCTCTACAATTATGTCTTTTGTTAATGTTTTGTGACAAAATGGTACCTGACAAATAAAATATTTCCGTGCTTAAATAAAAAATGTCGATGTTGTAGTACAATACTTACTTACTTATTCCAATTAATAGCCCATACTATTTTTAAGTTAATTTTAGTGAAATTGTTGTTTTCTTTGAATCGATCTCAATATTTTACTTTCACTCAGTGAGTGATCTTGATCTATATTGGATTAATTAATATGCAAGCCGGTATTAAGAAAAACTGATTGTATAGGTACAACTATACACTGTATTTTGTAAATATAACAAACTCCATCCCAGAGTATTGTTTAGGACTATAACTTTTGTATAATATTACACATAAATCAATCGTTAGTATATTTTTCTCGAAAAATCAACAGAGTAGTGAAAGAATGGAACAAACTAACTGAAGAAGTAGTCTCGGCGCCGAACGTCAACATCTTTAAGAACAGACTAGACAAACATATTCAACAGAAAAATAAAAACTAAATGAAAAATTTGATACAGGCTCTATTATCAGTTGTTTTAACTGCTTGCCTGATTAAATAAATAAAAAAAATAAAAAATCTAATCAGTTGGCTCTGAGCTTGAGCTGTGGTGTGTTTGTTGCGATAAAAATTATTTAATTATCTATTGAATTAATTAAATTCATGATTGATTGCGCATGTTTGTTACCTTATAATATTATGGTACCTCACTACGCCTAGGTTAGATTAGTTTTGAATAACTGAAATATCTGTCTCTCCACAAGTAATCCTTGTCGTATAAGTTATGGGTATCCATTAAACCAATCCCTCTGGGAAAACTTGTGCTGTTCAAAAAATGAAAGCACGTCATGCTATCTTTCCCAAACTACCATGTTTCCTGTACTATTCATGACTTCTATGAGGCCAATGATATGGCAGTAGCTCTGGCTTGACTTGTCTAGCGGGGCCCTCCTTCATCGAAGAAGATCTGTTATGAAAGTTCAAACCTTATCGTATCGAAAAAATGATTTATTCAGTTTTTTTTTACACAATGCAGTATTCACGTTAAACACCAACAAAAGCTCCCCGTAACACATATCGAAACATACATACACCCAAAATTTTACTATAAAACACATTTTTGCACCAAATCTAAAAACACACGAAACACTGCTTAGTATGACGTGTTGCGTATTTACCAATACGTAACCTTTTATCAGAACACAAACGTTCACAATTTGAAAATTGTTTTCAATTACCTACTAAATAACATTTGTTTATTTCCAATTTCACGTGCGTCGTGCGAAAAACGTGACTTTTACTTTCTATTTACTAACGGTTTTTGACAGTAATTCAGGTTCCGCTGGTGTAAGACTTGAAACTATTTAACGTTAAAGTTTTATAATGCTCTGATATCAAGATGTTCATTTTACATCGTATACCACACAATACTTTAGTTCTATTTTTGTTACATGTTATTTATTTGGTACGCAATCATATTTCTTACAAATCTCCACATCCTCTTGGGGAAGATTCTGTGATACGGCACGACAACTTTTTCAAAAATATAATTGAAGGAAGGCCTAGTAGAATATTTATAGATTAAGTAAAGGAAAGAGTAAATGTTGTGTCGTAACAGGAAAGAAAGTCAAAAGTCAAAAGTAAATTTTTATTATTCGAATTAAGATTTTTACAAATCATTTTTCGACGTCAAAGCTATCATGGATGGCACGTTCACTATCAGTGTACGCCCTCTATGGAGAAGAACGACCAGAAGAAACTCCACATATAAAGAATCATGCATGGGTCATAATTACAATCTACTCCGCTGATTTGGAACAACAGTTGACCAGACGTATGGAGAAGACTCCACCGACAAGAGCACAGCACAGCTCTAAGAGTTTAGTAGTAGTAGTAGTACAAAATTTTAGCAGTGGACGTCGTCATCTTTAACTGATGATAATCACTAGACTTTGAATGACGTAACAAATAAAACACGTAAGTATGTCCACGCATCTTAATATACTATACCATTTTCTTGTGTAATATAGGGCATTGTGAAGCTGGTAGCATGTTAGAATTCATCAGTCATAAGAACCAGAAGTTTGCAACATGGTTCTATTGTAGTATCTGTCTGTATGTAATGTTTTTATCACAATCCTACTATTTTTATACCATTGCAGTGTAAAACGCGTGCAATTAAGTGTAACTATATAATACCTATACATAATTATCTATATAAAACATGTACCAAGAGGAAACGTGTGAAGAAATATGGAGTTGAACAAAAGCAGTGTGACTTAACGGTCACAAACAATACCACAATAGGTCTGCGTGACAATTATTGCTCCTTATATCATAATTATAGTGCAATTATCACGCTATACTTAATTGTGTAAACATTTTATTAACTTACACGTGGTTTCTCATCAATGTAGATACCTTTTCCCTCTAGAGATGTTTCAATTTGTTTTTTGGAATATTTTTATTCTAGTGACAGTTGAAGGTTGTCTTTAAAATTTAGAATTTTATTGCTACTGTTTCGTTTGCATATTATGTTTTAAGACTTTAATATTTGTATCCTATTATTATAATCATCTAAAAATTAAAAACGACTGAACCGTCTAAAAGTATCACTCGGGCTGATGTAAGGATTCTAACGATACCCCATACATTTAAATCTGTTCAGGCATTAAAAGTTATGGTGAAATAAAGAAACTCACATAACATAAATACCTACAAACATACGTACATGAACCCTGAAAACATCACACTTCGTTTTTTGGGCAGTCGTCGTGTAAAAAAACACGCCTTCTCTCGTAAGAGTAAGCAGAATCCACTTCCTTCTGCTTACTATGGCTAGGTATGATCCAAATATTTTTCTATCACATCATACAAAAGAAATCGTAGCATTATATTAAATCTCTCAAACTATATTTCTTACCTACTTCACATTTTTAATCTACAAATTTTTCCGAATCTTTGCCAGTTTTAAAAAATAATGTAGAAGCGAAGAAATCACTTAGATTACCTAACAAAAAAAGTAATACTGAACATAGACTCAGGACAGGGCTTGTCTTGTCTATGATGAGTAAGTAAGCGTAAAAGCCTATAGGAAAAGCCGTAAGGCTTTTCTTACATGTGCTACATTTATCATGATCTTCGAATCCCTTAAGCAGTTAGCCAATTGTTGATTGTTGGGATGAAAATGCTTAGAAGGCTGTTGTAAATCAATGTTAGAAGGACAGATTATGAAGGTTACAAAATACAGGTACAAAATACATAACGAACATGTTTCTAAAAATAAAGTCAACCCAAGACAAATTGTTTTGGCTCCGAGAGATAAGGAGAGCCGACTCTTGACTCTTTGTAGTGTGGGAGGGATGAGGACAAGACGAAGAACTGATTCAAGCCAGAGTGTTGAAATATTACTGCAACCCCGTAAGATATACCTAATGGGAATTTCTTTCATAAGTAGTATGCACTACATATTCCTTTAAAATATAATTCTGAGAGAGAACTGATCTAATCGTCCGTCAATCTCCAACCTTCGATCTCCTTCGATAGTTTAGTCAATACTTCAACGTTCAATATTTTATGCTTTTGACCTTTGATTGTTTAATAAAATGGAACGCATGTCTGTCCAAACACAGTCGTGGGAGACAATGGTAGTAGGTATAGTAATAATTTCATCAGACGCCACGTCTCGTCTCCTTGCGATTGTGTGGTCAAGTGGTTTGTGTGTGGCGATGAAGCCGATGAAGGTGACATTTATAAAACTGTTGCTATGTGATGGAACCTTTCTGTTATCGAAGGATGGAACGTGTAAACAACTAGATAAAACTAAAAAAAATGACAAATTTCATGAATCATTAAACAAAACAAAATTCTACGAAGGGGGTGTAGCGGTAAAAAAAGAAGCTAGCTAGCCTGTGGTTGACAACCACAGGCGAAACGTGAAATTTAGGTGTACAAAGAAAGATTTAGTTGAATTTGTCCGAACGGTATAATAGAAATTTAAAAAGGGCCTAGATATTGCCAAAGTATCAAAAAGGTGAGCCGAGAGTCGGGTCCTGAGGGGACTCCGTCGATATAGTGTCGCTGAACTAGTGTTATGTTGAGAGAGTGTATCGATGCAGGAAGGTGTAAAAACCGCGGAGTACCCCGGAGAGTAATTGCCAAACGGGAACCAAAAAAAGGAGGGCCAGAGAAACCTAAAGGGCCTTTTTAGAATTTGGAAAAGAATTTAGACAGAATTTGGCAAAATCCGCATACAAAATTACACTGATACAAAAACAAGCTAATAAAAAATCCGCGAGATGGGCAGTTTCCCAGGGGGGACTCCAACGCCGGTGCGCGGGTCTGCGGCACTCAGCTGATACGGGTGCGGACGCACACAACACAGGGATCCAGGCACGTCCAATGCCTGGTGGCCTCAGGTGTCCGGAACCACAGCAAGAGATCGTGGAAAGCACGGAGGGACCCTCGTGTGTGTGTCGCAGAAGCCGGAAATACACTGTAAAGATTGACAAAGAAATAATCGCCATCCAACCAAGACAAGGAAAGAGAAAAGTGCGTCGATAAAAACCAGGAGGAAGACAACACAAGACTTACCCGGCTAGTCCAAACTGGCTCCTAATATTTATGGTATTCCAAGGCTTATTTATAATATGGAAATGATCCCGAGACTCTTCAATCTGGCAAAATCCGATTGAATTGAAAATATTTACTAACAAAGCGATTCACGTTTTGGAGATCGATTCAAGAAAAAATCGCTTCTATCATCACCCGATGACACTTGGGAAAACAATAAACAATTTAAAAAAAGGTCAAACCAAGAAAATTTGAAATTTGAAAATGTGACATAAAAACCGGCCAAAAGAAAAAAGAATCATACCAAAAAGGTTATTAAAAAACCTGCAGTAATGCTGCAGGGATCAGTGTGTTGAGTAGACATTAAATTATGTGAAATCCTGTCACCAGTCTCCCGTTTCTATAACAATATAACTGTAAGCCCCCGTAAAACATAATTATGAAATACAATTTTAAAAATTTAAAAGGTGCCGATCTTGAGCACTCATATAAAGTTTTCTACACGAAAAGTACTTCAACTTCGACCCATCCGGAATAGCAAGAATTTTTTTTCAATGTGTCCGGAGATGTCACATAACACGCCCATTGTACAAAGCGTTCAACTCGAGGTCACTCGCCATAGTAACAACGCAACGGTTGAAGTACTCGTATCCTGACTTTTTCGTCTTTTAAAAAAAAAGCTTTAAGTGCAACTTTTTTGACACTTTTTTATCTTATGGGGACTAAATTTAGGCTATACTTGAACTCTTGGATAGCGACGGTATAATGTATAGTGTATTATTGTCAGTCTCCGTGTAATATTTAATTTTGTCTTACCATTCTGATTTAAATATTTGTTACAAAAAGTCAAATCATAATGTCATTTGAGCCTAATTCGGCTAAGTTCAGATTATACGAGTACTTAAATACATTTACCCATATTGATACAAGAGTTTGAAAGAAATCATCGCTTTTTGTTTACATTATGTTAGTATGTATGTATATTTATGAAGATATTTTATAGTTACTTACGCTTTTTATGCGATGACCTGTCTTGCTTGGTAATGAAATAATAAGTAGGTATGTCATTGTGTAGATACTAGTAGCGCCGCGCTGCCGCTGCCGTGGTAACAGAATGATAATCATTTTGCCTACAAAATAACTGTTGCCGACTACTATTGGGATCTTAGCCACATTATCTTACAGTTGGCACAATCATATGATTTTTTTCTAAATTTATGCCAAAGTACTTACTACTGATTTGTGATCGAGAAATTTCATTCAATTTGTGAAATTTTTGGACTGTATCCATGCGGTAGTTTGCCTATAACTATAAATAGATATCCAAATGGAATCAAATATTTTAATTTTGCCTAAGTGGTGATGTCATTTTAGTCACCAATACCTCTTTTAGTTTATGTTTGTAATGCAACATAAATAATAAGTTAGCGTACGTAATGCTCGTATACGGACTCCAGTACATCACCACGAGTTAAATGAAGGACAAACAAAAACAATATAAGCAGGACCAGCGAAACATAATAAGAAAGATACAAAGAAGAAAATCAACAAAAAATTGGTATTATGACCAGTATCTCTCCCTGCGACCGACAGACGACGGACAATTTACGGATTCTGGAACAATGAGAAGGCGCGGTTCCTGCGATAAAATATGGCCCACATATTATTACGTCGTCGTATTATCGTATAATATGCTAAATATAGACAGTATATAAATAGACACAAGGAGAAGACTGGCGTGTGGGTTTAGTCTAGAAACGTAATCTAGTTTTATCTGACTTATCTACATTTAAAGAAGCAGTGTGTGACCTGATCTCTGTGTGATTAAATGATAAAAGGTAAGATACACCACTGGTCTACTTGTGGGGTCACCGGTATAATATAGTGGACCACCTCCATAGGAAATGTACTCGGAACAAAACCCTCTCAACATTTCTCAGAACCAGAAATTAAATTCAGGGCACGTCTGCTATATCCAGTTACTTTTATTAATAACCCTGCAAGATTGGGGTTACCAGACCATTCGGTTCCAATTCAAGGACTCAAAATTCATATTTAAAGTAATTATACTCTTTGAAGTATGAAATAGTATTAAGTAAAAACGATATTTGAAGAATGAGAATTTTACCTGCGAAAATCATTTTTGTAAAATTATTTATGCAGAGCAATAGGGATTGCAATGTAATGGTCGATATAAGAGATTGATGTTTGACGCAGGTTCATCGAAAGAGGATAGGTAGTCTGACCCATTTCTTCGAGGGTTTCCTTCATTTATGACGTCAATGGTGATGCAAGTAACTATAACGAAGGTAATATTACGAAACCGAAAGAAAGACGTGGGCTATGAATAGACAATAAAATCTAGTTCACGGAGTGGATTATAGAGAGTGATTTATTTGGGAAGCCATTAGATTATAATGTCAAGACCAGGTTGGCGGAACTTGACGCAAACTGAATAATATGTTTTTAATATGAACTCCGATCCTACATTTAACCAGATATAACTTATATTGCTTAAGTTGAGCAGCAACAGTGTGGAAAATAACAGCAGTAAGACAAAAAATAATCTTTGTCATATTTTACGGTCTCGCTCCGTCACTAATGATTTTTTGTTTTAAGGCAATCGTCATTGCAGTCCATTGCCAAGTTCTATGTCTCTTCAAAAACTTAAATTACGCTCCATTCTCATTCTTTCCCTGTAATTAAACTTTCTGAGTGAAATTCAAGGTGTCATTGACAAAAGTATGTTTGTCCTCATTTGGTTGAGTAAAACCTATATATATCCAGACAGAGGACTTGTCTGAGCCAGAGAACTCTGTTGGGTTCAAAAATGTGCTTTTTGTTTAGGAGAGAGAGAGCTTTCTTTTTTCGATATGATTTTACGAATTCTCGTACAAGCTTTGTGAGTTTGTGGTAAGAATGCATAACGTCTAGATGAAATGGTTGCCAAAATCTGCATTGGCGACCATTCAAGCAAATTCTTACGTTGACGCCAAAATAGTGAGCATAAACAGCATGTTTGTTTAGCATGTTTGTCTGAAATCTGAATATGTGTCATTAACGTATTTACGAGTACAACGTGCTTTAAACTTTTGTCTGGAGTCAAAATAAGCTGTTTACGTCTGACTGTGGATGAGAAATGACCGAGAACTTCAACAATTCTGTTCTTAATTGAAATTTTAGATGAGTTACCGCTAATCTTTTTGTTTTTGCTCCATTCGTTTGTTTTTTCACGTGTACGAGTATGTGTATTTTTTTACATTGTCATTTTAATTACAAACTAAAAATAGTCCTATAAATAATTGTATTACGTTAGATATTTTTTTTATTCTTTATAAAAAAAAAAACAATTACCACCTAAATTAATCTTGCCCCCTTCGTTCACAGAAGGACCCCCTCGATGATTATTACAGATCAAAAAATACATATCGAACAGTAATAAGAGGAGACAGGCGGCTTTTTCACTAGGTAGCAAAATCTTTTGGTGTTTTATATTAGTTTAACGATCACGATACTATGCTCACTTAAAATCTTAGAAAGCTTATAATTATAAAATTCTTTAAAATTCTTTATCCACACGTGATTTGGGTTGGACTCGAGTACGTCGACTTCGGGGTCAAGACTCGGCTGTGGTCCCCGACTTGCCCTTGAATTTTTTACTAATCCAACAGTTACCGTATCCGGTCTGCTCAGACGAGCATTTGGGCCATTTATTAGCTCCACGGTGAATAGTATTTTTTATATTTTATAACATTTTAAGATATCCGAAAAACGAATACATTCTTTAGAAATATGGTATTTATTCGAATTTTGCATGTTCTAAGAGAAGAACTATAACACTTTTGTTTAGCTTACTAGACTTAATCACTGACGCAAAAATAATACCATTACTATGTCAATTTAATAAAAGTCACTTTTACCAGACCCACATTTACCCGACCGGTGACGGTGATCTAGGTAATAACCCTGTGAAGACGTTCTGTTGATCGAAACCGGTCTTGCTGCCATTTGATTTTGCTAAAATTTGGTACACTTATGTAACCGCAATGACAATGCAATATTATGGTACCATAGAGCTGGTCTGATGATGGAAACGGAAGGTGGCCATAGAAACTCCTCAAATACACAACACAACCTAGTCGTGTTTGTGCTCGTTAGATTTGTCGTAACAAGATCTTTAGTCATACGTGATGTCCAGGGTCTCATGATGGAGCCGGAAGGTGGCCACAGGAACTCCACAAATACGCAACATAATCTAGTCGTGTTTGGGCTTGTTGGATTTGTCTTGACTAGATCTTTAGCCATACGTGATGTTCAGAGTCTCATGATGGAGCCAGGAGGTAGCCATAGGACCTCCTCAAATACACAACATAAACCTCGTCATGCTTTCCTACAATATGGGTTTCAAATGAAAGGGCTTCCTGAGAATATCTCAAAAAATAAAATGACGTCACTCTGAAAGGTCGTCTGCTAACAAGAATACGGCTTTAAAAGCTTTAAAAGCTTGTGTTTAAAAAGGATTTTTAATTAAGCTTATATGTTTTAATGTGAACGGTTCAATGTTATTCTGTAGATTATTGTTTTCTGAAACCCATTTGAATTTTAAAATGAGTACTTTATGCAACTGCTGGGCCAGGCAGGCCCTGATCGGCAAACAACGGTATACGTAAGTGTGGTGGTCGGGTGACGATATTTGAAGCTGGCAGCAACTGAAAGAGATGAGCTTCAGATCTTGCTCTTGGGCATATTATGATAAGATACCGATGGAATATAATTTACTTATTAAAGTTATTCCCAGTGCCAGAAAATGGAGATAGCAAAACATCAATCAGTTGACACTTTACGAAACAGTGACATATTTGACTCCATTTTTGTTTTTAATGACCGGAAAATTGCTATTAACCGTCCAATTGCAACAACCTCGTCTACTTAATCCTTGGCATGTTCCAGCGCACAACCTACGTGCGGCTACGTGTCGAAACGTCAATGCTACGCCAATGTACACAGGTGCGAAAATTGTTTTGTTCGAGTATCGTCTCGGGGTGAAGTTGCTAACCTAAAGTCATACTTAACTATCAGTATTTTATGGCGCTCATTATTTTAGTACCTACTCTTTGTTTACCTACATCATAATCTAGCCTTCTTGTTTCTAAAGGCATATTATACTACCATAGACTTTATGTACTCTTATTTTCCCAATGTTTCCACGTGGTTATTTTTAAAGCATACTTAGTTTTGTAACTTTTGCTAGTCCATGAAATGCTTTTCCTACATTTCAATAATTGTCTAAGTTTTCCGTTATTGCTTTAAAAAATGTTATTATAATTATCATTGCTGTTTATGAATATAAAATTGTAAGTACCATAATATAGTCTAAATTTCAAAATGATTATTTAATAAACTACTACATTAAACTCTTGTTCGCCCTTTAGTTTTATACTTTGACAGCTAACTACAGACTTGTTGCTGGCTATAAGTCATGTTAACCCTACTAATTCGTGGTTCAACATCTGCACGAAGACTGTTAATCTGTCGACCCAGTTAAAGTAAACCCACGGTTACGATAAATTTACAAGTTGCGTTACCTATATTTAATATTAATAGAACTAGACAAGTACAGATAAATATAATTTATGTAACTGGATCTAATGTTTCAAACATTACGTAGATTACAATTTATAGTGATGACTTCAATGTTGGCAAGCAAAATTTTACTGAACTTAGTTGAATCATTAGTAATAAACATTCTCAATTAAACTTAGGAAATGGATGATTATAAAATACCTAGTCTGAATCAGATAAGAGTAAACATAATGAAGATTATCTACTTATCTATATAATATATTTAAATGACACAATCCCATGTATCATCCACCAAAGAAGTTATGTCTACATAAGATTAAGAAGTCATTTTACTGTTCCCATTCTGTCACAACCATTAACCATCCTAATGGACATGAAATGATAAAATTCTAACATCTAACATGAAAAGCGTTTAAAAAATGCCACGGACAAATGAACTGACAAATCCATAGATTAGATTGTAGATTGACACGCGGTACATGCAAGTGACAATCACAGACACGCCACGACCCTTGCGAGTGGAAGGAAAAAACCATCACGAGAACTACACTGAAACTATTTAATCTTTTTTATACTCTATTTGCGAGCCATATAGTTTATATTCCATGTAAATCTTATTAAAATAATGAATTACATGATGTGCGTGTTACTTAATTAAATAATGTGTTGCTGGAATGTTAGAATAGATACTTCTTGATGTGAAGATTCAGCTCATATACGTCCCCACCGAGAGGCTCAAGCCTACCCTGAATTAGGGCGATCAGGCCTTAGTCGACCACGCTGGCCCAGTGCGGGTTGGTCGACTTCACACACAACCTTTGAATTTCTTCGCAAGAGTGTGCAGGTTTCATCACGATGTTTTCCTTCACCGTAAGAGCGTCGAATAAACGTACATATGAATTCTAAATTCGAAAACACATGGTACACGGTGGGGATCGAACCCGCGTCTCCCGGACGGGAGGCAGCGGCCCTAACTACTAGACCACCGACGCTCTTCGATGTAAAGATTATAAAACAAAATTACTTCTGTTCCAAAATGGCCTGGGAGATCTTCAGAACAAGTGTAAATTATAACCAACTAACACAATTTGAAATATCCAACGAAAAATTATGATAGATAGATATATAACGCTATCTTTCCAATATGAAGTTTAAGATGTCTTTTAAAACATATAATTTTTCTTGATTAAAGACATATTCTTTTTCGCAATTTATCATTGTCACAGAAGTAAGCTTATTATCATAAGATACGAAACAGGACAAACTAACAATAAATGTGTCTCAAAAGTAATATATCAGTAAGCTGTCACGACTTGAAGCGAAAGATTCATCTTCTCCTTATCATAAAACTATCGTATCTAATTGAGTTTATCATGACACAAACCTTAGATAGAATCACCGCTGTGTTTTGGTTGTCTTTATCACTTAACGCAAACTGATTACCCAATTTCAACAGAAAGTTGTACCTAATTAGATGTAAATGTGAATAGAAATATTTTATAAAACAATTTTTGCAAATTGAATGCTATTTATGATCATTTTGTTTAATTTTAACATGATTGGAGTAAGTGTATATAAGCTTAAATGAATACATATATATTCATTCATCGATTTAATTTTCTTTTCTTCTTTATTATTGTTTTACACAGGTACATAAAACTTGTTAAGAAAATCTACGGTGATGTGAAGGTGATCGATCAAAAATGTTGATCGAAAAATGGTTTTGTTAAAGCTTACTTCGAATAAAGTCACTTTTGTCTTATCTTTATCTGAAAAATAGTGCGTTTTCCATCATAGATAACAGATGGCATTTCGAGGTTAGATGTTTCTCTATCATGATCTTTATTTTAAGTATATAGGTAGATACCTCGCCTCCGTTACATAGTTAGTGACCAACACATGACTATCAAATTGTCAGACATGATTGACTAATGTAAGCCTAGACCAGCATTGCTGACTAGTTATTTCTCCAGTATTATTGTATTAATACACCTACGTCTTCCGTTCTCTTATTTATCTTTGTTTAAAGCTTCTAGCGTGTACGATATAATATCAAATATCATATTATGTTTCTATGGGTTCTATAGAAATTTCATTTAATACATCTTCTTTGCTATAGGTAATAAGCGTTACCCAGTTTAAACCAGTTTGATTATTGTTACTTCTGCAGATAAGGCGCCTGCCTAGCAACTCTTGGATATAACCCATTTATTATTACCACACTCCGGTTAGGTTACGATATAGTAAGTGCCCATGGATATAAAAATAGCAGCTAATATTGTATAGTAAATGTTCAGGAAACGTTGAAGAACTCTTCATTTCTTAATAATAATAATATGCAAGTACTTATTTTAAGAGTAAAAGGAAATTTTAAACGTAGTGTTTAGTTTCACTTGAAATATACACGTGTTTCAAACGCGTATAATCGGCAAAAGAGTAGTGAGTGGCGTATATTTAAACCGTTCAAATGACGTTTTCTGATATGATTGATTTATATGTGTGTAGGTACATGTATGCGCTATCGCCAAATAAGATTTGACCAAAGACTAACCAACAAAATGTTTGTTAGGATACATCTTCTAGTGTATTATTCTTCACTTCCAAACAAAAAATACTGCCTTGTCTGATATAATAATAAATTAATCCATATCGTAAAATCATCATAATTCAGTAGGAAGGTAATTAATACGCGGGGTTATCGTTTCTCTTTAATTAAAAAATTAACGCGACAGTGTTTATAACAGAGGTCATTAGATAGGTCAGCACGTTGTAAAAAGCAATAACTTATCTAAAGCATGCCTGTTAACTGCAATAATTTATTCAGTTTCATTGTGCGCAGTGAAATTATTTGGATTCTATCCTCTTAATTTACCAGTTACCAAAACTCAGCATGAGTTTATTCATTTAGTTTCGTAATAGCTCGATAAAAGAATTATTCTTCCTTGTACGTGACTAGTTTCGATGGAGGAATTTATTGTTTTATTACAAAGTCTCGTAGATTCCAAACTAATATTTCTTTTCTAGCCGTGTGGTGATGGCAGAGTAGAATACATTTGTCACCAACCCCTACTCTTCCCGTGGGTGTCGGAAGAGGCGACCTAGGGACTACACATTGAACAGGGAACGGGCAGCAGCGCTCTCCGATACAGTAACCTTTTAATCTGCGATCTCCAACCCGCCTGCCAAGCGTGGAGATTATGGCAAAACCCTCCACTTAAGTGGAGGAGGCTCATAGTCCAGCAGTGGACTGTAACGGGCCGTTGATGTTGATTTCTTTTGAATACTCTGAACCAATTTTAATTTTACTGCTTAATTAATTAATAACTACTACAAATGTATTAATAATAATCTCATATTTTCTCTGTTGTTTTTCTAATATTCTTATGACTGTGTTCGATATCTAATTTTTCAGAATAATTTCGATCCTCTAATAACCCAAAGAACTAACCCATCTGCGTAATCTTCTAGTTCTCAGTCTATGGCGGCGCATGCTGAAATCACATGTGACCGTATCACATGAGAGGCGCGTGCCTATGTTATTAACCGTGTCTTTAGGGTTTCCACTGCAGATGAGAATGTCTCGATTCGCTTGTTTTATTGTTGTTTTGGTTCCAAAGTCCAACAGGGTTTCATTGTCGTCTGCAATTCGTTTTATTCCATACAAAATGGCTTCCTTGATTTTGATTTCATTATTTACTTTTATAATAAAATCCACTGTTAATTCAAACACAATTTTCTTTATTCACACTTCACCCAAAACCCACTGACTGTAACATAACACTTTTCTGTGTCAAAAAGTCTGATCCTAGTCGATTCATCATAATTTTGATTGATCTACTATCACAAATACTTGTTAACGAACATCCTAATTTTGAAAATTACTGTAGTTTTTAGTGTTGTTATAATTTATTATAAATTGGATCTGAACCTGAGTACGCTGTCATACTTTTAATTAATAAAAACCTGCCTATAATTTAGAGATAGGCTTACGAGAAAATACTGCGATGAAGGACCTATCTACCAGCACAAGAAATATTCATACAACCAAGTCTTAAGAAATTAAATATTATCTATGTTTCTGCCATCTGTCGAGCACCCGCTGCTACTTTCTAACGAAATAAAATTATTCTTTTGCAGGTAAGTAACCCGATCCTGCCGACTCAAGTAGATCACGCTCAGGTAGAAGTTGATGATGAGGACTGACAAAGATCCTTTTTGAAAGATATATTATGCTATGTGGATAATTGTGACTATATCATGTTTTTACAGCTATAAAACTTATTGATTGTTAATAATTAAACAAAAAATCTACTAACATAAACCAGACCAAAAAAAAAGCAAAACAAATGAAACGATTGAGAACTTCGGTTATTTTATATCATAAGTGGTTATGTTTTGGAGTATGTTTTCTACAAACCCAACTGATTTATTACAGGTGATAGATAGTTTATACTAATTTAAATGAGTCACATCCATAATTAAGTTCTGGTGACCAATTCCACTTTATTTTCATAACAATTGTAAAGGTGCACTTCAACGAAAACGTGACCGTTGATTCATATTATAGCAATTTACATTTTTTAATAGGTGCCGGTACCAGTTATACAATCCCTAGAATATTGAATTATTGTCCATACAACAGTGTTTAATTGCTGCATTGTGATTGTCTTTTTTTAATTACAAATCGTTTATTTTATTTTCATAAATCACCAATACATTGTTGAGAATATTTCAAGCACGTGTTTGTAAGAAATCACGAAACTCTATCTATTTATAGAGCTTCTTGTATGAAAATAATAGATAGTACATGGTGCAGTAAATTGCCTGAAAAAGTACCAATCCAGGAAATGATTAAAGTTAACTATTGGAAAATCGTGTTTAGACGTATCGATAAAAAGAACCCAGTTCTAATGAGGAAGTATGTGCTTAATTGTATATTTAAACAATTGTTCCACAATGTTGCACAATTCAATATATATCTCACGTGCCGAGTTATGTATTAACTCTATTATCTAACTGCTATTTATAGGTAAAACGATTGTAGTAGAATTTCCTTGAAATGCTATTTATGGACAGGACATTCGTATTATTGTGATTCACAAGTGGTACTTTACCTAACCGTGAAAATAAGTAAGTAAATTATTTCTAAAGTTTACGAGTAAGTTGTTAGATACTTTTACTTCAAGCTGTGATCGTTTCAGTGTACATAATGCCCTTACCTTTTTCGACACGGCGCAAATAGTTTTTGATTATACCTACTTAGTACGCAGTTCACAAGGTTTTATTGAAAATTCTGAAGAAGGTACATAGGTACTTGTTAAATATAGTATAAGTAACCGATTTAGCTCATCAACCTGTCTAGTGCAATTTGAGATAACCTCTATCGCAGCGATAAAAATTGCGTTCACCTTGCAGTTTGCATAACCTCTTTACGTCATATTGACCGAAATATCTATGATAACGAAAATAGGTTAAAAAAGAGCCTAAAATTACGAAATACATAATATGTATTATTTTATTATAGTATTGTTCAGTCCGTACAGTCTATGAAAAGTAATAAAAGTAACTGTAAATTAAACATAATGCCTGCTATCTATTAAAATTTGCAAAGTTAAAGTATAGGTACTTAGTTGGTATAACGATGTCACACATTAAAAATCGTTACGTTTTTCATTTAGATAAGGTATTGCTAGAGTTAAAATGTATATAAGTTGTATTGTTAATACAGTAGCACCTACTTTAACAATACCAGGAATCAAGCTCCCGTTCCTACTTATCGACGAAATTAATGCTGTTGGCATACAAAACACTTCAACGGTTAGACGTACTACTCCATTAATCTATTCTAGAGTTCACAGAACCAGTGACTCATGTATTGTGTTGAATTAAGGGTAATTTGCAATAAGGCCACTACGCATTTTGGAGGTTTAGTGTAGTTACGGTTTAAATGTCAGTGGTGTTCAGTGGCTCCCATTCTCTCCTCTCACCTCCTTTTCGGAGACAGCCGTTTGAACCCTGTCATTAACGTTTATTTGATGCTTTTACGATGAAGGAAATCATACTGACGAAATATGAAAACATATTATTATGCGAAGCACAACCGTCATGAACGTAGAGTCAATTAACCCACACTATGGAGTTTCTTCGGAGAGCTTTTCTCGACAGTTTCCGCCATTGTGTTATTAAACTCACCCGAAAAATTCAATGACAAATCTCAAGATATGAACAACATCCTACATATGGAAAATAAACAGTTTTTTTTCTGAGTCAATAAGGTATCGCCCCCACGGAAAATAGGCGCATCAGACGTCGGTTTGCGGAAACCAGCCCGTTATACCATACCACCATACCATACCAAGGTATCGCCCTAATTTTGGTTAGGTTGTTGCAGTTTCTTGAAGAGTGCAGTGTGTGTTGACCACATTAAAATTATTTTTTTAGTACTCGAAATGTTTTTTTTTTGTTAAAACCGACTGTTTATAATTCTGGTATTTGTATGACATTCTGTGAATCAATATAGCGACCTTTACATAGCATGTTTCTATATTTAAATGTAAGGACATTTGGGACTTAAATTCATTACGATAATGTAAAACATACACAAATAAAACATTGAAACTGTTTTGAACTGACTTGAACTTTTGATCATATTCTCTGTTACTTTAACTGCTTTTTTTATATCAAATGTATTAAATGTAACCATATTCAGCCCTTGGAGCCGAAAAATTGGTAAAGGGCGTCATAGACTGACATCAAAAGTACTATATTTATCTTAAGGAACTGGTGGCCTCTCGTTGCCTACAAAATATATAAAGATGGCGGCCAAGCTAAATGGCCAGTTTCTATACACCTCGGCTGCGTGTCACCATTTCGTTTGGCCGCATCACAGTTCTTTGATGTCAGTGACGTCCTTTAATATCTTTAGAAATGTCATATTACTTATAATCATGATAAGCTATCTAGTTAACAACAAATTATCAAAGCACAATCTTAGAGGAATCAAACATACTTTAGTATTTATGTTATTATTTGCGGAACCTTCACGCCTCCTATCGAGCCGTAGTCGCTGTGGCACTGCCTTGGCACACTTTTATGACCAGTAATTTCACAGGCTGGTCTTCCTCGCACCACTGTTTAAAACCTTCTATTTTGTTAACGCAAAGTACAGGTGGGTTTTTGTTAGTCTGTGCACTTAACACGAAAAAAATAATAATAATTTAGATACTTACTTTTTCGTTGTTTTTCGTGATAATTAAAAAAATATTTAAAAAAATGTGATACGTACGATCTACTGGTAACCTATCAAATGTTTTATTTTTTTACATACGTTAAGTGCCTTGGCAACTTTACAACTCCAATACCAGGGTTTGTGAGGTCGGTCGTCAATCTTACAACTCATGTGATAAGAAGATGTATTTTTTTTTTCATAATAGGATGAAGTAGGACCAACGTTTCAGTATATATTTTAATGACTACGAGTATACAATTCAAGTTAGTCACACTGCACCCAAGTACCTATACATTTAGGTTAGGTTCCAAAATACCTTGAAATTATCGTCTTTGTAAATCTGTCCAGGTCACTTCAACTATATACACCATGATAATAACAAAACCTTGGTTGATAAAGTGTATATCTTATAAATAATCTGATCGCCTTGATGAAATAGCCATGAAATTCATGAATGACTTCACAATAACCCGTCCAAGTGCTTTAATGTATTCCTCGATAAATCCATGATTTTTGTGGTTTTACAGCAACGTTTAAGCAAAGGCACAAACGTGCAAAAGAAAATCACAATCAAGTGATAGCTTTTTTCACTTTATTTTCCTTCAAATCTCATGAGTGCAATTGAAATATATCTTGAGGAAACATTTCGGTCTGATAATCTGTTGCTTTACATTTAGTTCAATATCACGTGTAGTATTAGGTATTTACTAATATAGTAAGAAATCTAACAGCCTTTCAAAACCGTTGGTCATGAGTAATACTCGTGTTGCAGCAATCGACTGGTGTCCTCAATACGGCGAACTTGACATCCATAGAGTCGTGTGGACGGCAGCGCGGGCGCAGCGGCCGGCGGCGGCCCTTTAACGCACTAAAAACGTTTTACTGATTGCTTAGCACTATGACTAAGCATTGATTTTGCATAAATTGTCTTCATAATTTTAAGATCACGCTCCTTTTAATAAAGGGGTTGAGCACAGCTTTAGTGGGTTCCCAACTTCGCCCAAGGAGCTCAAACTAAAACCAATTTCGAAAATATTTTTGGGTAAAGATTCGGCATGTACGCATCTTAATTATAACAGTAGAATTGGAAATTACAGGCATGCTTTTATATAAAGAAGAATATATTTTATATATTTGTAAAAGATGAAACCTCTTTTGGGTTATTTGAGTGCACATCATCGATGATGTGCTACATGATACGTGGTGTGTGAGTGTTACCGCCAGTGATACCGATCCGTCCTCATTTTGAAAGACAAAAGACAATAATATATTGAAACCTATGTTTAATATTACGCATATTGAAACGTTCTAAGAAATATAATTTGATTCATTTTCTTTTATTATTTCCTCATTCGATCCTGTGAAGGGGATACCCGAAGAAAAAACAAACACGATCTGTAAGATACATTGAATATAAGTACAATTTGTTACAATGAATGACTTCTGCATCTATTGTAAATGTTATTGAAGGAATGATATTTATTATCATTCTAAATACTTATACCTGTTAGAAGAATTACAATAGTTTTGTACGTGGGAATTATAAGAATAGTGGTAATAGAGTACCCGTAGTGATGAATCGGCCTCGGGCCTTGCATCAGCCTCGGAATTCATAGATAGGTATTTACTTTTCATTACTAATAGGTAAAAGGCTACACAGTAGAATTCAATTAGTTAAAAAAATTTGCTGATAAGCAGTTTTTAATGAAATAGCCTACTCGGAAAGGGTGCATTTCTTTTTTTTTACGTTTATTGTAGCCGACTTTCCTTGAGGAAAATTATTTAGTTTCATCAACTGAACACTCTTTTAAAATGTTTCAAACAAATATGTTACACAGTGTAATAGTATATACGTAGCAAATAACAGCAATGGATATCGAAATATCGAGATAGTGTTGGGTTGCAAAAACAGGGGCAGCAGCATCCTTGTTCACAGAAAAACATTGGATTGAGAAATGTGCGCAGACGCAAGAAGCTAATGTAACAGCCAGTTGTATTGCGGAGGACAGGTCACGCACTGATTGCCATGAACAATAACATTTACTGCGGTGATTAATAAAAACTAGACTATTATCCTTCTGCATTGCGAAATATTGCAGTCTTAGGTTTATGGAAATAGTAGTCTAGGCTAAGTTTCATTTGACTGCTTTATGTATGCGATATACATACTTGTAAATAATGGTTTTTTTTTGTGGTAGTTCATTTAACGAAACTGCAATTTTTCATAAGTTGTGAACCAAAAGATGTTCTGTTTCCTGGACTGAGCTATGAATATACCAGAGTACCATGCCACCCCAGAGGCAACACTATTAGTAAGCGCTGAAACTAAACCAGATTCGTGATTCAACCACACACTGACTGACACACTTTAACACACAACGTATCATCAAGTTTTTAGCGAATTTATATATTTCAGTAAAACAGCTCACAGCAAATCATGACTGTATCGAGGCCATGGCATGATTCACCATTGTTTGGGTAATTATAAAATTATTAGAAGATATTTTGTGTTATATAATATATCTTATCTCATTATCACTAGGCTTGTACGGTCGACGACCGACCCTAGGTATCAGAGTTATGGAGTGGCCAAAGGCTCGAGCTTGACAGAGGAAATTCTACTTATCTCCTCCCTCACCTACTTATTATAACTCATTGAAAAGTATATCAGCTAAAAGTAAAATACATTATAAATTCAATCAAGATTTTCTTTATATCCTATCCTAGAATCATAGTTTGGTATATTGTGGTTTGGAAATCTCAAAGATACGTTTACTTTTTTAAATTAGATATATTTTTGTAGTACACAGAAGTATTATGGCAGATTGGATATACTGTATGTATACAAGATAATATTAAGATAATATAAAAATCCAAAGTGGTCACTCCCTAAATATAGCAGAATAATTTCAATGAATATATGGCAAGAATTTCAATACATTTTAATTTTTACGTAATATAAAAAAATTGCTAAGACGAGGAGTGCGGAACATAGCATTGTTTTATGTCCGCCAATGCAAGGCCAGCAGTTAATATTATTATTTGTTCAATACTGGCGGCGAGTGACGCGTCCGTAGCTTAACCTAGACCGTGAATGTGATGAGGTAATTTAACTAATTATCGTGAACAAAGATAATAATTAAAAAACTGCATACTTATTTCAGGGGTAGATTACGCTAACAAAATAAAGACTAGATAATAATTTTAGCATAACTGGGATAACATTCCGGCCAAAGTTAATTCGGTATTTAATATTTGAGTTGCGAACGAACTGATACTGTTTATTCTGATCAGGTTGTACTTGTTTCAAATTCCTAGGCACTCTAATTGCAAGTTCGAAATAAAAATGTTTTACGGAACATACGAGTATTATCTACCTAAATATTGTATTGCAAGTATTGGCCTATCATGCCCAAACTTCGAGGGATGTGATTACCAAGTTCATATACAGAAAACTTGTTTTGTGTGCACAAACATATAACAGCTGTGATGATAAGTTTGTAGAACAAACTTGTTTTTTCCGGTAGTTTATTGAGTTTTATATGCACAGTGAATTATTCAGCTGCAAATAAGCTTGGTTGATAATCGTATTTCTCGAACCACGATGGTATCAGGTCTGACTTCCGTCGCAGCTGCTGATGTGGTGCCATGCCGGCGCGTCGACTGGTAAATGATCGTAATGAGGACACTGGAATTGAACTCATGTGGTCACATGGAATACGTGAGTAGGTTATCAGTATGGAATTCATCGAAACGTCGAGATCCTATATTGGTATGATTCAAAGCGGGATATTTAATATGTAGGTTAGGATTAGTGCGCAAAATCTGTTATATAGTTAACAAATACAGTTCTAGAACGATTTAGAATTCCACTACACCACATTACCAATTTCAATGCTGTCCGAATTGAAATATGACTTCAAGAATTTAAAATGAAACCCAATGAAACAAATCAATAATTACATTAGTTCACGTGAGTATTATGATTCATCATGAATCGTGAGGGGTTTAGAATATATTTAATATAAAATTACGTCTCTCTGAAACAATAAACTAGTTTGAAAAAAAAAAAAACGATTAAAATAGCGAAAAAATAGCGACGTAATAAATAAAATGTAATAAGTATTGTTTGCGTAGTCAGTCAGTGATAATAACACGATTAAAGTTCAGTGAACATTTATGGTTTTCCATGCACTATGACACCGCATGACTGCAGTGTTACAGTGAAAACAGTGTCATTGTGAATAATGAGATTTACAGGCGACTGAAACTGGAAATATGGAAAACCACGCTGCACTTTGATGCAATAATAAATCGATCAAGATCGATCAAGAAGTCATACGAGTATTAATCTTATCAACAGAGCATGAATCAGAAGTGAAACTTAAAAATGGAAATTAGAAATCGAAGGGGTTTATGGCGGCTACAGCATCCGCAATAAGAGACTGGTTTACAAAGACACATGAACACATTCAACTCGCGTTTCGCTTACAAACTTTCCAAACAAAACGACCATGTTGACAGTGGTGAGTGTCTTGCTTGTGGTGCAATCTACATTCGACCTTATTCCGCTTTCAATATTAACTAAAATCTATGTTAATGAACAATGACTGGGGTAGCTATTAAAGTGTAACACGTAAACAATTTCAAGATGGTTTCAAGTCTTTGTGACTTGTCTATCTATTTTGAGTAACGTGGTACGTACTTATTTATATTGTATTTCTATAAGACATTCTTGTCACTAACACATATTTTTTATTATAGTAGAAGCATAAAACAATGTTGCATGTTATTTTGAAATTCAATTCCATTCAATTTATAATTCCTCAATGCCACGTCCTATTAAGTATACTCACATCAAATTCTTACCAAACCTCAAGAGTAATCTATTGTAAGTAAGCTACGAAGGATTATTACTTCTCAAATCGAGGCCAGCTTGTTGATGTTCTATAGATTGATTCACAACTCAACAATCACCATGAAATATTTAAAATTGTGCAAAATATCAATTCATGCTATTAACCAAAGACACAAATCAAACTCCCTGATGATTTAAATTAAAATGCAGGCTGAATCACCTGATTGTCAGACAAAAAAAAAAAAAATTGGTCCCGGCTACTATCTAGTCGTTACATGAGCCAAATCAGTGGCCTTTGGCGGCTCTATAATATTCACAGTGTTGACAGGTTTGTGAGGTCGGTTGTCGACGATGATGATGATGATGATGACGATGACTGCCAGTCACTTTGACCTCGGAGACATCAAAACAGCCAATGTTTGATTCAAGACTTGAAAAAATTCGTATTCGTTACAATTTACGAATAAATTGAGGCAGTCACGCGATGCTAGCATTAGGAAACTTCCAGCTGCTATTAAGACCCTTGCATTGTTTATGTTTTTGTAATTTCGAGATGGTTTCGATAATGTTTCTGGAACTAGTTAACTATTAGCTCTTGTCAAATGGTAAGTGAATGTGTTATTCTTTGTAAGTCTATGGCAAGAATATTATTCAAATCGAATAGTTTCAGTGAGGGGGGTGCTTCAGTGCTTCTTCTACTTGTGGGTTGTTGGGCTTTTAATTACTTCTAAAAAGTTATAGATAATGATCTTCGAATTTTTACGAATAATGATTAATGTTCTTGAAGTGATGTCATCACCTAGTATAATTAACTTTATATTCAAGTGATTTTCTAACTTGAAGAAAGTTTTTCCATGATCATATTATTAGCATTGAGTAATTGACGTCGTGCGTGATAGATACTTATTGTAAACAATTATGAAATAAAAGAGGTACCTATGTGGTACGTAGGTGGATATTTAAGTTTTTATTTCTTTCATGCTTCATAATGTTTGATTTCTTCATCGCTGATATCTAACTTTCGTAATTTTACTTTTAGGAGTTTTAATTTAACTGTCTTTAGACTATTTTGTAATCAAAAGTGTTTTTAAATGTAAAAGACAAGTACTTTTGTCTTTAGCTCGTTATTCTTAAACACAAATGAATAATTGTTTAGCATGCGTACTATTGTAAAGTTGTCACAAAGAATCTCTAGCTCCACTTCTTTGTCTTCCTTGTGTCTATATTTCTATATTTCCTGTGTCTATATTTGTCAAACTTTCCCTTGTCTTCAACAAAAGACTCATCGATTGATTATCTGTTATGGATAAAAGAAATGAGTCTAGTGGTATTTTCTCTATTTATATCATCAATTAACACCAATTACCTAGCTTTTAGCTTTCACTGAAACTGGAGCGAACTTCCGCACGAAGCAGGCAACCATAATGGTTTGTTGGACTTTGGCTGGACTTTACCAGTGAAAGTTGGTTTCAAGAACATTACTCAACCGCTTACCGAACCGGACTCAATCTTATCACAGTTTACTGCTCTTGATTAATTGGCTGTCAAAGCTGGGTACATCAATTGCAATAATTGTGAAACTGGGCCCTGCTGCTCACCGCACCGTTCGACTATTAGCAGTGATTTTATTTATAACTATATTTTTATTGCGTTGATCAAGTGGATCAAAACTATATAGGCTTATTATTATTTACTTATACTGCCCACTGCCCATTTACACAGTGCTTGTTATTAATCGTCTTTTAGTTTGAGTATTTATCATGCATGGCCATTTTCTTTTCAAATTGTATTGTATAAAATTTGATTAAAATTGTAATATTTTCTCTAATTTTATATTTTTATAACTATTTACATTTATGTAACCAAGTTTAACTATATAATTAAAAACTACTATAAAATCACTGCAACACTGTATGTTAGTGTTAATGTTTTTCGTTTCTAGTTAGTTTTTTAAAATCTTTTATACTTTAAGTATTTAGCGTTCTTCTTTCCACTAAAAGTATTGAAGTATAGATTTATTTTTTCTTTTACAATGGCTTTTAGGTTCGAAATTTGCGTAATTATTGAAATACACAATAAAAAGGAAAACAAGAATTCACTTGAATAACCGCAAAAATGTTTCCAGTGGTGAATCAACCAACACCCACAGTAATATGATATACATTTTGTGCGAGTATAATAATAAATAAATACAGTTTTGTACACAGTACCTTATTCATTGACGTAAGTATAATTAAGATGAATTAGATTTTAGCAATGTGTAGATATAACAGGCAGGACAGCTAATTACTCTGTCTATATGAGTTTTGCTTCACATGATAGGTCATACTTTACAACATTTTTGTCAGGAATGACGCAAGTAATTGTTTGGTTCTGGTTAGTAGATTGCTTTTTATCACGCGGTTGTTATAAAGACGTGCTTTGATGTGATTTCTTTGCAAACGTGTCACATGTACGGAGCTTGTTTTGTCACGTGAATGTCAGTTTAGTGACAAAATTGTTCCGCATTGATGCTCTAAAACAATAAGTATTAAAATTTCATTTCCATTCGATCCTATATTCTTTTGTTAATAAAATAGTAGAGATAATTTGTAGATATTATTTATTTAATTAATTTTCTGTATTTTCCTGGTTGAGATATAATTTGGGAATTTTGGGGCTTCCCAGTTGAGTAAGATTTTACATCTTAAAAAAAGTTAAAATGGGTTATCTTTTTCTACAGTAATTGGTTTTTCGTAAACCCATGAGAATGTAATTGTATAATATCATAAAGTAAAACACCAAATATAAGTACATTATTACACAAAGGTTGGAACTTTAAATCAGCTGTTATATCGAACTGTCTGATGTTGAATGTCGACGAAGCATTCACAGGTTGCACGTCATCTGAAACTTACTAACTTGACATAATATAATATTGCACACACAAGTAAAAAAATTACTGCATAAATTCAATATAAATGCAGCTCCATGTATGGAAGAGGGTTACACGTGTTGCTGGAGAGTACCTTACCTACCTGGTAGATAATGGCACTAGTAAATTCACGATTTCTGTCCTGTAGTAATAGCATAGTAAAAGTTTTAAGTGTATTTTTTTTTCCCATGCCACCGTGGGATATAGTTCTGATGTTCGGTTTAGAATAGATTTTATGCAGGTACTATGATGCGTAGTTATCTTCCCATATCGCTTTTCTAAATGAAATAAAACTATTTTCTGCGGTAAAAATATTTCACCTCCCAGCTGTCATGCGCACCTTATTTGATGTAATTAAAAACATGCATAGAAAGAAGCACATAATTCTATACAAACTAAGGACACAAAATAAGCTTACTTCCCATTAGGACACTGCTCCAGCTATAGTGCATTAACCTTGCGTGCATGGGTACAATGTACTGGTAGAAGCTCAGCGCGCATGCGGCCGCATTGGGTCGTTAGGAACCCATCAACGTGAAAACAGGGTTAGGGACATGGTACAATGAGGGTGTAACCGCAACAACTTGCGGTTTCTGCTTCCTGCCTGTTTTTTTTGTTACTTTCTTTTGCTACGTTTAAGGATGACAGTGAATGAATATAAAACTGTTCAAACTATTAGTTTATAATTTCTGAAGCTAAAAGTCAAAACTAAAGAAAAATACAGCAAACGTTGACGACGTCGACGTCGAAGCGACGCACGTCGGTGGTCTTGTTGCTAGGGCTTCTGCTTCCCTTCCGGGAGACGCGGGTTCGATCCCCACCTCGTACCAATATCTTTTCGAATTTGGAATTCATATGTACGTTTATTCGACGCTCTTACGATGAAGGAAAATATCGTGAGGAAACCTGCACACTCCTGCGAAGAAATTCAAAAGGTTATGTGTGAAGTCGACCAACCCGATCTGGGCCAGCGTGGTCGACTAAGGCCTAATCGCTCTAATTCAGGGTGGGCTCGAGCCCCTCGGTGGGGACGTATATGAGCTGATATGATGACTCATAGTGTTTAAAGCAATAGCTGCATGTGCGGTAATGTTAAACTTTTCAAACAAATTAACACAAATAGTCATTGAGCAATGCAAATAGTTTGTATTTTTCGACTCCAATTCAAAGCAATGCTTTTATTACCGCACGAACGTAGTAGCTGTATGGATTTTGGACACGAAATAACGACGCGTCCGTTACCATTTGGCGCAGTACCGTTATTACCAAGAAAAGCTCAGTGCAAAGCTCTCTCAACAATGTCGCTGTAGCTTTCCTTTATTTCTTATCAAACGAGGATTAATGTGCACAGAATATCGATGCAAAATTCAACGGACGGGTTTAAATTAACTAACTATACAATATTTATATTCTTATGTCTTTTTATTTAGTTTGCACCAAACTAATATACTGACTGCTAGTTTAGCTGTCATTATCCTTGTCTGTCTTCAAGCTAGACTTACCATGCTCTGACTGTCTACCATAATTTCAGCTTTGTTATCTATCCTCCAATTCGATTTGTGCATTGTGCATGAGTTCATAAAAACTTTTGTTGGTTACAAATAAAATAACATTTGGTATATATTACTGTACGACATCAGCTTCTTTTTGCGTGGCATCTCACAAAATTTCGTAAAAGCATTTGTGCATCGGCACCCAAACATATTCTGCTAATTTAATAAAAAATATCTATAATTAACAACTGTATATTTTTTCATGTGGCCGAATAGCGCGTCTAATTTCGATCGTGTAAACGATACCTAAATAGTGTTGCACTCATTACAAAAGCACGCACTGGAGCTATCAATTTCAGATGTGACCGAAACGAAACAGGTTGGATATATATGTATGTATATATCATATATATCGTAAAATAAGACGTTTCATGACTTCGTTTTTAACTCTTCTTGTATCTGCTCTGCATTGAAATCTAGTAATGATGTGTAATTATTTTTTTGCAATCTTGATAGCTTCATTATAAAAGCATTATTATTTTACATGCATGGCTCAAGGTAAACTTTAATATTTTTTATCTCATCTTGATTATGTTATGATGTGACTGAATTTACTACGTATCAATTTTACTAGTA
Source organism: Carpatolechia fugitivella (assembly GCA_951230895.1). NCBI lineage: Eukaryota > Metazoa > Arthropoda > Insecta > Lepidoptera > Gelechiidae > Carpatolechia > Carpatolechia fugitivella. The sequence goes on along the minus strand of OX579648.1, from coordinate 9,442,558 downwards.
ACAAGATTTTGTAGTACCCCGATTTTTTTTTTTCATTTTTATTCATTACAAAACTTACGAGCCGGAGAATAATCTGTGTAGAGGAAACATAGTGTGGATGTTGACGGCAATTTTATAAGAAACATGTCTTGAATACTTGAGAAAACGTGTGAGAGAGAGGAAATAGGAAACTTCTGTCCGGTTAGAAGTATGTGAGTAGGTAGTTATTTGAAGTTCTACTCAGACTTGATTATTAATTTTGCGATAAGTTTAATTGCTTGTAAAATAAGTTGATAAAAAAAAAATCTCTCAGTTAAACAATGATGATGAGTTAAACAATAATGAGATATGTAAAAAATAAATACTTGAACATTAACTAATAATCTTAAACTTAAACTAGTGGCTCTGTGAGCTGTAGACCTCGCGAGTATATTAATTTTTTTAAATGGCTGGATTATGATTTTTTTACGTTTTTAACTCTCATATAAGTCCGTATTTTTTTTTTAATTTCCACAAAAATATTCGATTAATTTAACGAACCTGCTCACAAAAATTTCACGTGAATAGGTTGAGAAACGCGATCTTTAGAGTGGAGCAAATAGACAAATTCGAGTGTATGTGAGAGTATGTGGAGGAGGCTCATAGTCCAGCAGTGGACTGTAACGGGCCGTTGATGTTGATGTTGAAACAGACAAATGGACAGATAGACATACAAAATCAATTTTGGCCAAGTTGAAACGGAGACGTATGTAAAAAAAAAAATATGTTTCACCATCCATTTAGCGGTAATTATTTAGTTTGCTATTCTGTTTTCCTTCAGTTTTGTTCACAGTTTCATGAAATTGTTTTCCTACAAAACATAACTAGTTAGTTATAAATACTACTACTTGTATTTATTGACGTCAGTTGCAGCGAAGTATTATTAGTATTACAGTAACGACGGTTACAAACGGTTTCAAACATTGGTCTTAAATTAATAACTTATCAAAAGAGATAATATATAATGTTGTTTGTTATAATATGTTGATTTACATACATTACTACTAAGAAGTTATTTTAGATACTTCAGAGCACTTTAGACGCCATATAGTTAATGCAAAGCAATTAAATTCTCAAATATGGGTAGGTATTTAATGGTCATTAATTTCATATTTTATTTTTTAGTTTTGTCCCACATCCTTATGCTTTAAATTAATAGTATCTAGGAAGGAAGTTAAAATAAAAATAATCCGTATAAAGTGACCAACCACACTAACGGTATTTCCATAAAAATAAAATAGGTATACTTACGTAGAGTATATTTAAATGATTTTATCAACATCAACATCAACGGCCCGTTACAGTCCACTGCTGGACTATGAGCCTCCTCCACTTGAGTGGAGGGTTTTGCCATAATCTCCACGCTTGGCAGGCGGGTTGGAGATCGCAGATTAAAAGGTTACTGTATCAGAGAGCGCTGCTGCCCGTTCCCTGTTCAATGTGTGGTCCCCAAGTCGCCTCTTACGACACCCACGGGAAGAGTAGGGGTTGGTGACAAATGTATTCTACTCTGCCGTCACCACACGGCGTAATGATTTTATATTTTCCTCAAAATATTATGTTAATTATTGTGCGCTTTGACGTGCCCTTGGCTTGCGCTTGCGCTATAAAAAAATACAAATATTTATGATTTCATAAAGCTTAAAACACAAAATTAGTGATTGTGAGTGGATAATCATAACAGCAACGTCATTTATTACGATTCTTTCCTGTGTAGCATTTTATAAATAAACCTTTATGTATTATAGATAAGTACTTACATATTATTTATAAATAAGCAGGAAATTTATAAAATGTGTTACAAATTGCCAAAATAATAAAGCAACATGAAGTTATATTGCATTATGTATATATAATTAGGCGTGGTACTTAAAAATATGGGTCCTATATTCCCTTCATGTACTATTTAAAAAATAAATATATTATACAAATGTAAGAAACAAAAGAAGTTAATATAAACTACAAAGTAGTGATAAAATAGAATTTAAATCTGTACTTTACTGTATAGATTTTACGAATATTTACGTGTGGCATTACCTATACTTAGGAATCTAGTTAGGGTAAACAATGAACGAAATAAGAAGTAACAGGTACCCAAACTAACTCCTTTGACTAACTGTAACTGGAACAACTTTCCGCAAAGCGGTATCGAGCCGGCACTTCCCACGGTATCGATTCGGTAATTGAGGATACGGTATACAGTTGGTGCAAACTGGTACCTTTATCGGCCTACTACTGGTAAAAACCAGACTGGTAACTAGACCTATGACATTGCAATATTATCTGCTTATATCGTTATTTACAATGTGTAAGTTTATATTCATTTGAAGTCCAAGCGTATCAATATATAAACAATTTGTTTTTAGAGATGACCCATAGTGTTGGTTTCTGTAATTATAAATTTATGTAAAAAGTTGTTTTTTACTTAACGATTATTAACAATTATATATAAAAAAATGTTATATATGTTATAGATATTTTGAGATTGTGAAAATGTTAGTGTATAAAAATGTTCACTAACATGATATTTATTCTATATGAGATTTATCAAAATATCGACAACCTATATAAAAAAATGCAAATGTTTATATTTTTTTCTTAAATAGCTCATAAAAAAACCTCGGAACAAGTGGTTTGCTATAAATTATAATGCGGTGATTATCAAAGCAATCTTTTTAAATGCACAAACTGGGAATGCAACAAAATAATACGAGTAAGAACTCGTGACTTTTAAGTCCTCTAAAGATTTCGTGATACTTCTGCATCAAATTGCAATTTAGTAGAAGGGGCAAAAATCCGACAGCTTGGTTAAAACCGATTTAATCTTTTGTTTCAAATATGAATTGAATTTCAACATTTTCCTCTTGAAATCCTTGGAACTAAAGTTAATTTTCCTTGTTGCAGATGCGCCCAATGATGCGAATTACATGATATGCGGTGTGGTGATTGCAATGGCTCTGGTGGGGCTCATCATAGTGCTTTTGGCGCTCACTATTAAGTAAGTATGAAAGTTAATATTCAAACCGTTAACGTTACCTTTAAAACAATTTCTTGGATATCTTCACTTATGCTTTTTTTGTCTGCTCACTGAAAAAGCATAAACAAACATTCAGCTACACAGCAATATCTTCCTATGACTAAAGTATTTTGTTTAGAGCAGTAAGGGCACGTCGTGGCAGTATGGAATAAATAAAAGAGCTCCAACGCTCAGTCCAAAGGTCAAATTGTAGCAAGGTTGTGGTTTTAGAACTCGTATCAACTTGGGACCTAAATAATGGTATTTCTAATGTAAACAAAGAGTTTACTGTATGAAATGCAATTATTTAGATTAGAAACTAGATTACGATGATGGATGCTGAAGGTAAATCAATCTGGCTATGAAGTTTGTGCCAGATTTCACAATTTAAACTACGTCTCATTTTAAAATAAATGCGTAATAGCACAGAATTAATATACGTAATAGTAAAACATTTGCGTATGAATAGGTACCTAACCTTTACCTCAGACCTCTTTTGGAAGACCTCTTTTTTTTAAATATATTTTTTACGTGCTGAAGTAGGTATAATACTCGGAGGTATAATATGTACGCACGTGTCGAAAAATTATTTGTAAAAATCACAATTCGAATAAAATATTTTTTATTTAATATTTGTCTGTAAAATTACTTACTACTTGTATTATGTTGCAATAGGTGCTAAATATTACTGTTTCCTCTTTGTGGTAAAAATAAGCGGAAAAGACTTTCGAATGCGTTTGTTTTGTAATAGACATAATATTTTCATCCACTTTAACCAGTTGATCCAGAGCCACAGATTAGACCAAACCGCAATGGGTCACCACTGGTTACAATTATTAGGTACTTAGCTGTTTTATTGTGATTAGGACGACGGTCTGTCTCTTTGTATTAGTTAGTTTAGTTAAATTTTTATTATTATTAGCCTGAGGTGCCCACGGTAGGGCAAAGGCCTCTCTCGCCTTCTTCCACTTATCCCGATCCTGGGCCAAACATTCCCACTCGCCAAAGTAGGCAACCAGCTCGTCTCGCCACCTCTTGCGGGGCCGACCACGACATCTTGCTGGTTAAAATTTAGTAATTGAAATGTTAAATTATCGTAGTAGTATGAAGTGGTTGGTACCGGATATAATATCATAAAAGCCTTAGTAATTTTAGCGATGATAGGACCCAAGGTAATAGAATGGCGAGACCATTCAAGGATTTCTCACTCACAAGTATCTACTAAAAGCTTGTTATATTCCAGTCCTTACTAAAAAGCTTTTTGAATTATGTTGTTTGCATTTGCATAATATATAGGTTAGTAAAAAAACCTCATAGATATCGTAAATTTAATTATTATTAATTATATTTTAATGAACCATTAAATTTCATTTTTTTTTCCTCAAATCTTCCATTAAAATTAATCAAGATGGCAAGTTGATGAGAATGAAAAAAACGTTAACTTTTATAAAAAATTATAGAGATCAAATCTAAAATGAAGCTTAATTAATTTTCAATCGTTTTTTATTCCAACTTACATAATATTACTTAATTGACTAGAGCATAAAACATTGACGAGCTAATGAACACATTTGCAATGTACTGAATCGTACTAATTGTATTAACAAAGAGCTTATATTATTTATTTTTATAATAAGCTTAGTAAGAATAAATTTAAAAAAAAAATTTAAAGTATAAATTTTTTTTGGTGGTTATTATAATATGTTCTGTGGTTGAGTGAAGCTTAAACTGCATCTTCGTACAAAGAACACCAGTTGCCAACTACCCGCAAATTACGTAGTTTTTTGCTCACATCACAAATTGCAGTTGTAAGTCATTCCCAACGTGTCAGTTACAAAAAAGATTGTGTTGCAAAGAAGTGAAGAGTAATTTAAAAGGATATTTCGGGTTATTTGGGTATTCTACAAGTTATAATAAATTCAATAAACATTTGACGTAGCAAACTCAGTGTATAGACAGTTTAGTGACAATTTTTTTTTTTTTATAAGTGACTAATTCAAGTAGAACTTTTATGAACTAGTGTGCTTATTTTAGTGACAATAGAGACTATCGTGTAATTAAAGACCTTTTCCGCTTTTATAAATTTTTAGTATACCTAATAAAAAATAACAAAAACAAAAATTAAGTGCTAATAAATAGATTACAATAACTATATCAAAACTACAACTAACTAGCTACTACTAACTACTTATAAATAAAAATTTTACGATGATCGTGCTCATATCAATGCTGAAAGCTAAAATCAAGAAAATATTGACGAAAATGTAAGTAAAATTAAATTATTATTTTTCATATAAATTGAACTGTATACTGATTGTATTGTATATGATTATATTTTACTCTCATGTTTTATGGTCTATACAAGAAAGGTAACCTAAATCGTGTTTCCTGCTGTAAATGGTCTTGATTATGTATGTATGTATGTATGTATGTATATATGCATAAATCAATTTTAGAATGCGATTAGGTTAGGTTAGGGGTACAAAATATCGTATTGTCTTTGTAAAAATAATCTTTTCCTTTACTGACGATCTAGCGGGTCAAATCGCGATCGCTAAATAACTATACATAATACATTGGTATTATAAAGAGTTTATTTATCGAAATAACCCGTTAAATTATCTGAATGTTTTTAAAATCTAATTTTTTTACAGAATAAAAAAAAAATAGTCTTAATCAATCACGTACTTTATCTATTTTGGGTATTTATTTACGTACCAAAATTAGACAGTTAACACCGATTGAAACCGGTTCAGTCCGCTTTGCACTAGAATATTTTAGTTTTAATTCACCATGTCCCTGTAGATAATTGATATTTCCTCAATGGACATAGCTCATGAAGCTAATTACCGGGAACTGTTAAACAAACACGCAATTCTTATGTGATATAAGTACTTTTTTTTAGAAACGAGTAGTAAAAGCACAGTTCTTTAAACAACGGTACAAAAAACAAAACAACGGTAACATTAAAATAATATTTTGTTTTATAATCTGTAAGTGTTATAAAAATAATAATACTTGCAGATAAATTATTGTACATAAAAACATATAGTTTGTCACTATGCCAATATGCATTTGACCACATACAATCACATGACGTCAAAGCAAGTTGTAAATTTTATAATAGTGCGGTAATAAATTATATATTTAGATGCTTATTACAATATACATATAAAATTTTAAGTACTTGTAGAAATACGAGCATGTCCCATTCTCATGGTCAATGGCAATTTGAATGGATGCCAAATTTCATCGTCTGTATTGGATCAATTATTATTAAAACATATATAGATACGTTACTATACAGCAGCTACTAAACAAAGAAAAAGGAAACGGCTGTGTGTTGATTACAAAAAGTCCTAAAAGTAAAAGCTTACAGGAATTATATCACTTTATGTTAACTTTTAATACCTACTAACAAAATAGTATTTTAATAATTTTGTACCATAGTGCTCAGCTTATCAGCTGTAGCTACTTAAGTTTGATTCACAGAACGATACGAAACCCCACGTTTGTCTAAAGCTTGTCATCTATAGGATGTTGCTGAATTAACTCAATAACTAAGACAGATTTTTGACATACTTTAGTCATATATTCTGTGACCATACGTGAACCTATCTTATATGTACCGATGGTTCTGTATAATGACAAAAAAAAAGACACAAACAGAATTTTCCGTAAAAACATAAACATTCCATCACGAAGTCTTGTGATTTGACTAGCCTGGGAACTCATCCAAATTGTGCGGACGGGTATTCTTGCAAACATTTTGTATTTACACCAGTTAAAATTAACACGATGAAGGAGTCAAAATCATATTTGCTGATAGCAACAATATTGTGTTTAGATTTGTCAGAAAAAAAAACAACCAAAGGTCTATAGATAGGTCTATTTTTAGCTGAAACTACAGTAGAAAGAGATCTGTCGAAACATATGTCATTTGCAATGAAATTATAATCATCTACTATGCACAAAAAATGTATAATATGAATGAATAAAATTTATCCAATTATCTTCATACAAAAAGATTATCTGAATGGAAATGGCACAGCAAATTCCTAATTTGTCTCTAATAATAGCGAGGTCATACTAGCCATACTGTGCTTTATTATCATTGTTGGCGACATGTTGGCGATGAGGCAGAATTCCGGTTCAACTAACACAAAATGAACTTAAATATGTAAGTTTTTCGAACTGACATAATATTTATGCTACTTTAATAACGTCTCCGGTTGAACTTCATATTTTAATGATCAGAGATACATCAGATCAGAAATGGGATATTTGTGAGTTCAGTACCTTTAAAACAAGAAACAATTGAAAAATTCTTTGACTACATTTGACAAGAGAGGATTATTTTAAATTCTCGCGGTTAGACCCGTAAAATCATTAACCGAGTAGAAGACCGCAATGATAAATGCCATTATTGATCGAACATGATGACCATGATCCGTGCGTGGCATTCCCACGGCTTTGATAGTGTTCTGTTGACTAGAATAGGTGATGTGCATTTTTAGATACCATTGTTAGCCAACTCTGCAATGAACCATGGAAATTTATCCTTCATGCCACATCTAGATTTGGTTAGGAAATTATTTCCTTGTTACTGATGCTAAAGGGCTGGATGTCTTTTGAAATGAAGAACGTAATTTAGACTAAAGAATAGCTGCGACTGTATTCAACAACAACGGTAGTAATCGAACAGACGTTACATACAAAAAATGCAAGTAGTTTAGTGTTGCTATTATTTATGTTTTTAATTTTTGTAACATTTTGAAAGATTTCGTAAGAGGCTTATAGACAAGAATATAAAAAAAACAATTGATTTTACAACTTATTACATAAAAGTGAAATTATGGCTGGGTGGGTTGGATAGTTATCTAATCGGTCGATAGTCATAGAACAAGTTGTACAAAGGATTATTATAACACATAATTGCTTTACCGTTTACATCAATGCTAATCAATGTAACTATACACATTTTGATTGGAAAGTCAGTTATCTATCATGCATGCGACGCAATAATATTATATTATGCAAATTATATTATGCAAATCATCCGAATATTGATTAATAATCATTATTATTAAAACGTTAATTATGTCTGTTTATGAATCTTCGTTCATTGGCTGATTTTCTCACATGAATACAATAAGAGACTATGAACTTTCGCCCTCGTCACATGTTTAAAAATCATTCCAGAATGCTAACACAGCGCCCCAAAGAACGAAAACACTCTCTTAAATATTCAGTCGTGTTTCATATACAATAGCCATGCGATTGTCCCCGGGCCACGTCCAGGTATTTGTTATGTATGAATGCGGCTTCGAAAGACATCCGTTGACGTCGAACTGTTTTCAGTTCAGCCACAGCCAGTGGATAACAAAGCCGACCGACACACTATTTGAATTTAAAAAGACGTTCTCACCTGAAGAAACAATGAGATAATTAGTGATACCCGTCAACTTGACAACTTATTATAATGTGTATCGAATTGTGTCGTTTCTATATAAATCTATACTAGTCATAGTCAGTGTTTGAGTGCCAGTCGGAATGGAAACGTTCCAGTCAAGTGAACTTTCGCAAACGGTGTGCTAGCCACGAAGGGGACTGGAATTCGTGCAGCACCGAAACGCGTCGACCATGGAGGGCTTTCGCAGCGCGGGGTCGAGTCCCCATAACATAGCAATAAGGTAACGGGAGAGGTGCGTGTTCAGTCGCCACCCACCGCTGCGCGAGGCGGTGACCGCGGCGGCGGCGCCAGCAGCGGCCGCCGTTCAGGCAGTCAAATAGTCACCGTCGCGTCGGCCGTATGTATTGGAGCCGGTGAAGGCGGGCTGCCCGTCTGCGCCAAAACGCGCGATTGCGCGCCTCATGTTGGCGCTCTGCCGCAGCCGCCCTCAGTCAGCTCCCGCTGCATCCCGTGTAGTGTTTGTGCACGCGTTTCGATGCTCTTCGCTCCAATCGCCGTCGAGGCGATGAAGTGTAAAGAGGAAAACTGCGAGGTCGGCGTGATCCTGGAGCACAATTCCCTGATCGTGTTGTCCCTCAACAAGACCATCGTCTGCCACTGCGGAAGGGATAAGAACAATCCCTTCGAGCGCGGGTAAATCTCATCGTTTTGTTGTGGTACGATGCTTGATTACATCACTTATGTCGAGTGTGCTAACGTTATTGGTAATCGGTTTGGCGTAGTTTAACTGTAACTTGATCATTCCACACCAATTGTGTGTTGTAATAATGTTGCTCTTGTTTTGCACTTTGTTCATTGTCAATAGTTTGGTATTAATATTCTAGTACCTACATGCACTGTTGTAGTATTATAAAGAAAACTTGTTTGCAGTTATTCCAATCTTGTTCAAGGTTGACTTCGGCCTGGTCAAGGCGAATTCCTTGCAAATGTCCATACTCCAGTCTTGACTTGACTGTGTCCATAAAGTGAATATTATTTCATTCAAACTACAAAAATAGTTTGAACTCTATCATTGCTGTAACATTGTTTAATTATTTTATCTATTCTATTTAAATCTATGAATGAGTCAGTTTCAACTGAAATTAAAGTTAACAAAAAGCGATAGGTAGCGAACAGGAAGGCGCTGACAACCGAAAGACCAGACAAGGTCGTGATCGGTCGTACAACGCCTCCATAAAAATATGTAGGTACTTATTTTTGCTAAGGTCTCATTGGTGGGATTTTAAACTCAATACTTACTATTAGTTTGCAAACATAGGTTCGCAAACTAATAGTAGTATAACTTGACATTTTGTCTAATTATAAAAATTTCCCCAGACTGTAACTTAAATAATACAGCAAACTAAATTTCATGGTCATGTTCACGTAACTAGGGCAAAGGCTTACAAGTAATACCTTTCCTTACCCAAAACTACAATGTAAGGTTATCTTCTATCCTACTAAATTCTTGCATTATTTAATAGAAATTGTTAATTTAAAATGTCTTGCACTAAGAAACGATGTAGACAGCAACGAATGCGCGAACGCCACATGTTAGCACTTTCGCCGACCTCCGAAAGAGGTTATTCTTGTAAATAAATAGTGCAAAATATCAATGCACTATGCGGAAGACCGTTTAAATGTAAACCAGTTGTGAGTACCTATAAAAAGACTGATTTGGAGGTTATCCGATTTAACCTTCCGCGGACCGATATAGCAACGATTATCTATAGACTATCTAATAAATCAGTATTATGTCAATCTATTACATTACAAGTGTAAACGTATAGGAACAGGTGTATGAAGGTTTTATTCCAACAACGTTTATATAACCACTGTCTTGACCATTTCGTAAACACTCACAACGGAAGTATGGACTATAAACGCTAGGCGAGATTACTTTATTCATCTAAAATGCCGTTTCTGGATTGTATGCATTATTTCAAATTATGACCATAAAAAAACTTTAAGAAGAGATGAAACAAAAGACAAATTAATAGCAAAATGATTGCAGTGCATATATAAGTAGTATGGTAGTATAGGTTATGAGTATCATAAGAGTTTGTAAAAAATCGGAAATTACATTCACACACACACACACACACATACACACACATTTTAATTGGTGGCGCTATTGCAGCTGATGTTTAACATTAAGTACATCTCTTTTAAAAATGTAGGCACGGTGTACAAATACTATACCGTTCTGAGAATGGATAGTTTATATTGCAGGTGTAAATCTCAGGTTGATTGACACTAGAGATGGGAATATTTGATTAAATGATTTGAAGAAAAATATTTATTTTTTTGGATTTTTTTGTAAGAAGTTGTATATATACTATTATACATATATAAACGTTCTTCAGGACATTCTTTAGTAAATTAAATAAACCCTATACTGTCTTTCTTTACTCGACAAAATAATGAACCCTAATTTAACTGCGATTTTATATTAGTCATAACATAATTATAAAGGACATTTAAGACACACTTACTGCGCCATTTAATTATTGTATGAATTTGTATGAAATACATTCACATTCCAAAATGCTTAACCTTATGATACGATTACAGCGTGTTTAGTTATTTAGATGACTTTATAAATGGTTTGAAATTAATTGATCTACGCTCTTACGCTATGGTACAGAATAAATAATAGTAGCTGTTACAAGTATGGGTACGTTCAATATGATATAAGTAAAAGATTCTTTATATTGTGTTCAATTTGTACAGTCAAGTAAGGTTAAAAAGTTCGCCACCTTAAAGTTTTTTTGTACCGATGGAAATATTTTTTTATAGAATAGACCATACTATTAAATTAAAAAAAAATTGAATCGAAATAGATACTGTTTAAATCGTCTATTTTACACAAGAAAAAGGAGATTCTTCTCCATGTTTAAATAAGATCAAATAGAGCCAAATTGTTTCGATTTTGTTCGTAGAAAGCCGAAGCCAAGTCTTAGTGGTAAAAGTAGTACCTAATCAAATACTAGTAGATGTTAAAAGCCGGTTGAAGTAAATCCTAATACATAGTTTCATGTCTAATATAAGCACTGTACTGTAACAATGGCACCGAGTGGCACTAACAACGAATTCTTTAAAAAGATAAACTGGAAAAGAAATAAAACAGTTTAAGGTTTTGAAAACATAATATTACCTATATTATCGGCAGTAACATTATTTTTACACCCATCTGCCCTCGTGAAGATACCTGTATTTTTTAACAGACACGCTTAAATAAAATTTTAAGTATTCCAATATTAGGATACAAATAGGTACTCTTTATTACTAAATACTTACATACATAAATCACGCTTTACCTAATTTATTTTGTATACTTTTATAATAACAATTCATACACGTGTATGCAAATTAAAACAAACGCAGTAACGAATTAGACTTTACCTACTTATATACTATTAATTCTCATACAGATTTAAAGTTCAAAGTCATGGAACATTTAGTCAGAGAACATTTAAAGATAAGCCAAGCTAGAACTTTAATAAATTCAGAAAATATTTAAACTTATATATTAAACCTTCCAATCTATGTATTTAGCTCCACTGACCTTTTAAGAGAAGCAAAAACATTATTATAGAATCATATAAAAAATATTAGGTTATTCACTACTTACGTAGAAAAGTTTTAATTGTCAAAAAAGATGTCAATTATAATTATGTGATGTCATATCAATTAGGTATTTATCTCCTCCACAAACGACCGTACAATCGCTCGTGAACTTTATTAAAAATGTACCCCTGTTGACATCTATCATGGAGCTTGACGTCAATTGCAATCGAACTCTTAATGTCGATCCCAATGTCGATAAACCACTATCAATTCATGTTTCAGAGGTTCCAGAACAAATCATTTGGGAAACTTCCATTATTCAAAATCTGTAAAATAATACGAGTAGCAAGTAAGGAGTCAAAACAGAGATTAGTACTTATATAAACGTGATGAAATAATGGTGATCAGTAATGTATGGCATGAAAGTGTATCAGATTGATAACACTTTTACGTTAGGTGGGTCAATATAAAATATGATATGTTACCAACGCCGCCGTAGGATTTGGAAGTCAAATAAATAGTTCTAAAAATAATCTAGTGTAATTAATTGGACAGGAAAGTCACATCATTATTATAAGAAATATTTGTTAGTATCAAAACCGCTAAATATATATGAACAAACTGCTAAAAATGCTCACAATAATTATAATACTCGTAGCACAGAATTATATATTACTGCCCATAGCAACAGAGATAAAAGCAATGTGACATTACCTTCGGGACCTAGACGTAACAGTACTCTTGTTATTCGAATGCTACATTAAGGTTTTGATTTCAAACGGTCGTAAGCGTTCTGTTGCAAGCAGATGAGTTAGAGTCGAGACATCACTTTACAATCGCTGTATCTGTACGAGTATATTATTACCTATATAGTTAAAGATAAAGACGAGACCAAGCGTGATTTACAACTGATCTGTAAAAAAGATAAAATGGTCCAACAAAATCGATAAAATGCAAAATTCTGGAAGAAATGTTTTTGTTAGTGTGTTTCTTTTTTCATTTTGATTTGTTAATTCACTTTGATTTTAAGTACCTACTACTATCTTATGAATTATTTAAATTGTTTAATAAAAAATAAGAAGTATTCCTTTGGAACAAATTTTACACGTCTATATATCAAGTTAGGGTCCGTGTCGAAGATGGTATAGACGGTTCAAGTTTTAAAGTTTCTCAATATTCACTTCGCCTTTATAATAATAATACGATCTCCTCTAGACGGTTTTCAAGGGCAACGACTTATAATTGCTGACTACCTGTGCTTTTTATCCCTGTGTTATATTCAAGTCAAAGGCCTGGAGCTCTGCTATGGTTTAGAGCCGGCTAAGGGCAATGCACCTTCCCGCTCTCCCTTGCCCTGCAGCCCTACTTTGCGTTTAGGAACCGAAGCCCGAAGTGTTACACCTCTTCTTCGTGCATATACATGCAACTCTTTGTTAGAAAGAGATGCAATATGAACATTTACTGCGTCCTTTTTATCCGCAGCCTCAGCTGTATAATGTTTATATCTATTGGTGTGCATATTTATATTGTGTGGACTTTGAACTCGGTTAATGGTGAAATGCAGAAAGCTGTCTCTCTCGAGTCTGTTATCACTAGGATCGATAAATATGTGGGCTCAATTATGTATAATAGGTTGGGGGCGTGTTCTTTAGGTATAGTGTCTTACTCTACAGCTGCAGCTGCAATCTGTGAACACCGCCTGAATGTTGTGTAGTTGTATGATTTATTTTTCATTGATCATATTCCAATTAGCTTCTCGGTGGGGACGTATATGAGCTGTTGATTGATTGATTGATATTCCAATTTTACTAGCTAGTTTAGAATTCTAAATTACCTTTTATGTTAGCAATAAGATTTTACTTTGACGCAAGAATAACTAACAGGAACTCACAGCCGTATTTAATACTGTAATAAGTAATGTTTTAAAAGTTTATACCAAAGTGGTATTACCAACGGTCGACCGTTGGATGCGTCATCATTACCACTACGATACCAGCGAGACAGGCGCGGCGCTTCCACCATAATTCGTAGTTTTCGCGGAAAACGGCCACATCGTCGAGTCCCCCTCCCCTCGCGCTCTTACCCGCCGCTGGTGCCGCGTCACACGCGTGTCTATAAAAGCCAGCGTCTCCCCTCCACTGCAACTCAGACGCATGGAGTACTCCGTAGAGGTCGTTTGGCACGAGCGAGCGCTTTGCTAGGCACCTGCCGGCCACTCTTCACGATACAATTCTAGTCACCGCGCAGCTGAAGCTCGCGTAACGCGGTCTACCGCGCGTTCCTATGAACAGTGATATGTGCAATAGCATTAATACAAAATACTTGTGATAATTTATTTATTTAGCTATTAGGTTACACGCGTCGATTTGACCGCGATACGGCTGTGAGTGAAAACTGTGTAGTTGAAATGTTGTGACTGTCCGACTGGAACTTACCCGTGATTCAGCCCAGTGAAGCCAGTTATCCTTGCGTCGAAGGATCGTTTACCGCCATGGTGGGAAATAACGGTACTATGATGGCGATTCGCATCGTCCACAGCAAGCTGCGCAAGCGGGAGGAGAACTCCGCGTCGGTGCACCCTGCGGAGGTCCTGCAGGCTTCGCCTGCGCCTCCCGCTGACCCGGTCACCTTCCGCCAGCAGCCGCTGTGGCAGTTCCCGCCGCCGCTGCCCCCGCCTTACGTCTATCCTCATGATCAGGTTAGTTACAAATCTTCTACGCCATAATAAAAAATATTGTTTGGATATCTTCACAATGTCATCTTATAAATAGCTAATTTAGTCAAAGAAAATAAACAAATTCCAGCCGTTATACTTGACCCCATTGCTATTTTAATGAGTCGCCACGCTTAATATTTCGGCAATGCCCTGGAAATTCAACTATTGCAAGTGATATGGAAAGTTAAGTCTTGAAGCGCTCGTTATGTGAAAGAAATCGTGACAAGTACGACCTACGTCCCCGCCACACCACAGGCGCCAGAGAGAGAGTTGGTAACACTCGCAGCTTGGTCACGATATCTTAGTGTTAAATAAATTAAAATGTCGGGACACGCTCACAAAGTAGAAAGCTGCGCAAGGCAAGCGTGTTGTAATACCTCGACCTTCTTTACTGTCTGGCGAATAAAAGAGGCTAATGCAACTTCGAGCACAGAATATGCAATCTCAAAGCATGCTTTAACCTTAATATCACGCTCTGATTGTCGATTCCCGAGGCTGTCAAGTTGTAGCTATGTTGAATCTAGCTAAACGCTAATCTGTACGGTAAAATGTTTGCAAGACCACACACTGAGCCGCACCAGGAAGCGGAGAATGCTAATGTGCCTTTGAATAGTGTATTCAAGGCTTGCCTCGTTCTCGAATGGCCTCAAAGTTTACTTTGCAGTGCTTCCTACACTACATAAACAATGATCGTCTGCAGTTGTAAAATAACCTTACTGTTAACATCTGTCAGTCTTTTCCCTTCTTTATCCATTCAATTGAAAAGGAAACAAGACAAAACATTGTCTAGACTGAGACAGTACCTTCCTGCAAGAATATAAGCATTGACAAATAATCTTAGTTCTCTATCAATAACAAAAGATCTTTTCGCCAAAGATACAAGAGACACGAGGATATTGTATAACAGCTGGAAGATTGTTTCAATAAGTACTGCAAATGCAATAAATGCATTGAGGGCAGTAACGGAACATCTTAATCCGGTTCCCATAATAATCTACTTGGGGTGAACAAACTGCGACTTTGCGGATTTCAAGAAAAGGACTTATTTGCATTATCAGTTTTATTCATGATCTATTTCTTCTATTCCAGGACAACTTGATGCAGCCTATTGGGAATGAGCGTGCAAGTTTTCGTAGCCTCCGCAAGAACATTGGCGGTCGCTGGAAGCGACTGGTGAAAAAGAAACCTGAACAGGAGGTGTACACCATACCGCCCGAGCTCAAACCTCAGCTCAAGCAGATATACGTGTACTAAATCGAACTAGTACCAGCAAGAAGCAGGATACTTCTACGCTAAAATAGGCGAAGACATCATCCACTTTTTATTAGATGTCCACAAATTCATATCTTCACTCGAATATCAAAATTTTACCTGTAAACTTGCACGGCTTAAGAGCCTTTATCATTGAACATATCGTTTCGACCAATTAATTCTAATGATCTATAATGTATCTTTTACTTATTTCTTTCAGCACTTTGTTGTGATGTAAAGCCTAGATTTGTATTATTAAGTATTAGAACACTGATGTTTGTGAGTGTTAATTCCGTTGCAGTTATCTGATTATGTTGTAAGCATGAGTGATAGTCAAATGAATTTAGCTTAATTAATTTAAAGTTATGAATGAAATTAGGAAGATGCGGTCGCGCATACTAGTGACGAAAATCCAATAATTATGATAAAATTATGACGCCTTGTTAAGAGTAATGACTATTAGGGCATTTTTTAGTTCATTAACTTATTATTTTAGACACGGTCGCTCGTGAAAGTCGATCAAATAGTTTTGTGGAGCTATAAACAAGTGTAATTCGTTTATTTCTATGTACGATGAGATTGTAGATGTACATCTTATTGTTTGATGCAGTATTTTTTATCATTCATTTGTGTTGTGAGTGAGACTGAGATATGGTACAATTTTAATAATATGTAACGTGACACTCGCTGTTTAAAATATCTAATATTTCTTGATATTATTGACTACAAATTTCAATTTCTGACATAAATTAAACTTTAATAAAGAATTATAAATGACCTAGTAGACCGTTACGTTACTTGCATGAGTAGAATAATTTTCAGGTTTTCGCCCAGCCCTAGCTGTGATAAAAAAAAAAAACAATTTAACGATTATTGAATAAGAAAGAAATGCCTTACAAATTGTCAATTAAAACATGGTAGACGGGCTGCGGGACGAGAATTTTGATAGCTCATATTGAGCCCGATGTATTGGAGAATTAAGTGTAGCTAATAGGTACAATCCAGCCATGAATTTTTTTTCGTTAAAATCTAACTATTGCTGTAGAAAAATACCATGTTATATAACAATTATAATTTTAACAGCGTGAAAAGTTACTTTTGTTAAGAAAGTGTAATCTTTCATTGAGATAATGAAGAAATAAAATTCCATCATGAATAAAAATTGATTTTCTTTTTTCCCTATCAAAAGACTGCTTCTGAGTCGCACTGAATAAGAGATGGGCGCAGCATTAGATTGATAATGAATTATAAATGCCCATGTCTAAAATTAAACAAGCGATACAAATAAAGTTGTACTTAAAATATGATTGTTAGTAAACAAATATTGCATAATTGAATAAACAGAAAGGCCAATATCATTCAATGCAAAAAAACACTTTAAAAACTTTACTTATGGATGTTATACAAAATATTATCATAATAACTTTGAAAAGCATAAAAAATGTTGTATTTTAACGTATTTTCTACCTGTCTAGAAGGAAGTGAAAATGTGTGAAACAATAGCAATGGCTTGTGCATTTTACTAAACTTTTTAGAGCACATCTTACATAACCTCATGGTTATAGAAGTAAAATTAGCTCCAACAAAAGAATAACCTAGATCATGGCCAACCAAAATACAGAGACACTTAGAGCGACATCTAGTAAATGAATTAGTTATTACAGTTACGTAGCGACATCTCTTCACGTCATCATGAACACATTACAATATGTGCATATGAAATAGTTCAACAACGCTCCTTTAGATGGCATTATTCAAAACGCTTTTGGCGCCATCTTTGTTAAATAACTAGAACTACTTCATATGTTCTACACCCAGATCACATGTGCATGGTGTTCCCAAGCTTGTTTTGCCGTGTGTTTATAAAATCTTTGCCGTATTCGCACTTAAGGCGTGTCTCCTGCCAATGTTTTGGTCTACACTCTATACAAGGGCTGCTATTTATGTATCCGGAACTGGCCACTTACATAAACAATATTTAAAAAGAAATTATAACATTTCAAAATAGAACTCATTGGCTGTAAGATAAAGTTTGTTTCATTCATCTGTCAATTGTTTTTACATTGTGGCGCCATTTTTAAAATTCATTAAATATCATCACCATGGATTTGACTCGTGAAAATTTTCGTGCTATGATTTATTACGACTTTCGGCGTAGATTAACTCAAAAACAGTGCATGTATCAACTTTTGTTGACTTTTGGGGAGGAAGCCCCATCGAAAACCACTGTGTATCACTGGTTCAGTGAGTTTAATCGTGGTCGCTGTATGTTTGCGGACGATTTTAAAGAAGGTCGCCCTAAATCGGCTGTTGTACCACAAAATATTGATGCTGTGCGCGAACTAATAATGCAAGACCGTCATGTTACATATCTCGAGATAGAGGCATTTCTGGGCATTAGTATGACGAGTATTTATAAAATATTACACGAACATTTGGCTGTAAAAAAAAATTGTTCTCGTTGGATCCCGCACAACTTAACAGTTGAACAAAAACAGGCTCGTGTTGATTGGTGCAAAAAAATGATAGAAAAATACAAATGTGGTACATCAAAAGCTGTTCATAATATCTACACAGGAGACGAATCTTGGATATATGCGTATGATCCCGAAACTAAACAGCAGTCAACGGTTTGGGTGTTCCAAAATGAGCCAAACCCAACTAAAGTTGTTCGTGCAAAAAGCACTTTGAAGCAAATCGTTGCCTGCTTTTTTGGTATTAGTGGACATGTGGCTACAGTACCACTAGAGA
This sequence comes from Carpatolechia fugitivella, assembly GCA_951230895.1. Taxonomy (NCBI): domain Eukaryota; kingdom Metazoa; phylum Arthropoda; class Insecta; order Lepidoptera; family Gelechiidae; genus Carpatolechia; species Carpatolechia fugitivella. Next base: position 9,423,784 of record OX579648.1, on the reverse strand, counting down.
ATCGTAAAACGGTTAATTCTGAATGGTACACCTCCATTTGCTTGCCAGAAGTCTTTGGAAAAATACGCAAGAACAATCGACAACGAAGAATAATCCTTCATCACGATAACGCCAGCTGTCACACCTCGGCCGCAACAACGGAGTATTTAAATAGTCAAATGATCGAATTGACGGGTCATCCGCCGTACAGTCCCGACTTGGTACCCAACGACTTTTATTTATTCCCAAGCGTGAAGAACTAATTACGTGGACACCGATTTTCGACCCGGGAAGAAGCCGTTGATGCTTTCAAAATGCACGTTTTGGAGATACCCGATACAGAATGGAAAAAAAGCTACGAAAGTTGGTTTCAACGTATGAAAAAATGCATTGATCATCACGGGGAATATTTTGAAAAGCAATAAAAGTATATTTTGTTATAGATGTTTGTTATTTTTTGTTATTCCTGATACATAAATAGCAGCCCTCTACAAATTCGTCTACACATACACAAAAACAAATGTTTCAAACGACGCGGACGTCTTCTGCTCTGCAATGTTTCGGACAAATGTTTCAGTTCGACATAGAGGTTTCGATAGGCTCGCTTGTTTTGAATACTTTCTAGCGCAGCAAGGAGGTCACATTTATTTGCTTTACTTTACTAATACTAGCGCTATGCCCGCAACTTGTCTTACTGCTTGAATTACGTGAGCAAGTTTTATTATAGCTTGATATCGGTAAGTTCATCAACGGATTTATCTTCAAACCTGTTTTTACTTACTTAATTTACTTTTTCACAATTTATAAGCTGAAATAGACGACTTCTACTCTGCAGTATTTCGGAACAATGTTGCGGGCTCAAATACTTTTTGGCAGAAAAAGTAGTATTATTCTAGTTCTACTTAGTAAATACTAGCGGTCCGCCCGAGGCTACGCTCACGTTATGTAAGATTTTCCCGTAGGAATAAGACTTTTTCCGGGAAAAAGTATCCTATGTGTTAATCCTGAATACAAACTATCTTTGTTTCAAATTTTATCCTAATCCGTCCAGTAATTAAGGCATGAAAACGGAACAAACATTAGTGTGAGTGTGATGTGATGTGATAATAGTTATTTTACTAATACTCATACAGACTTATCTTTTTTAAATATTTTTCTCGTTTTTAATAATAATCCACCAAACAGCACACTACTACGAGGGTGGAGTGACAAGTCTGGTATAAATTAAACAAGGAGACAATTTTATTTTATTAGCAATTTTTTATTTTTCAACGTAGTTTTCTAGTAGCTCAATACACTTCATCCAGCGTTTCTCTAGCTTTTCGATCCATTCTTAATAGTACGGCTTAGGCAACCCTTTGAAATAGGCATTGGTTTCGTGCATGATCTCTTTGTTGGAGCCAAATCTATTCCTACCAAGCCATTTTTTTAAATTCGGAATAAAAACAGCGCCTGCCAAAATTTTGGACACTGATTTTGAGTCAATAGATAAAAAATTTGATCGACAGACAGACAAACTTTTTATTTATAATATATTTGGCTTCTATTCCTTTTATAAGGTCCCGTCATATTTTTTTTTATCTTCTATGCACTAACACCGACCAGTTTTAAATTTATTATACGTATAGATAACCACTCATTGGAACAAAAAGAGTATATTGGGATACCGTCTGTAATCTTAGCAATCTTTGGTCAATGTTTTCGAAATATTTTCCAAAACTTTTCATAGACAATTTGTGTAGAGGAATCATAGATAAACATGTATTTTGTTTTTGTTTTGTTGAGATGTTTTATGTGTATTGTGTAGACCAAAACATGTCAGGAGACACACCTCTACGACGTTATTTTTTTTACAAAATAGAAAATATATTAAATTGATTCTCTTCTGCGAATGTTTTGGTCTACACTCTACACAAATTCGTCTACACATACACAAAATTAAATGTTTTAAACGACGTCTCCTGCTCTAAAATGTTTCGGTTTCGACAAAGAGGTTTGATAGGCTCGCTTATTTTGTCTCATAAATAATTATTTTCTTGGTTCGTACTATGTGCCTATACACTTCTAATGGCAGGATCGTTCGTAAAAAAATACTATAATTTTCCCCGGATTATATTATTTAGTGTGACAAAGATAAAAACTATTACCATCAGTTCTATAGTTCAGCTCAGCGCAGGGTTTGATTTTGTACTACAAATTATTATTTCGCACCGTACTTTGTGACTTCTATAATTTTATATTATTTTAGTAGGCACTGTATACTATAATAAATTATATTATTTAATTTTAAACTTAAATGATAATAAATTAAAAGTGGATTTGACGTATTATTTTTGCAAAATACTATCTTTTTTATTGTCATAGAAAATATTTTTAAAAGACTCTGATTCCAACCCTGGATAGTGGAAGTTTTCCAAAACATTGTTTCGGGAATGCAAAACATTTCATAAAGAAAACAGTCTAATAATGACCCTAAAGAAAGGATGTAAGTCCAACTTACATCCCAAGAGATGTAAGTAACTTTGAAATTAGAACCTTTCTTTTTACTATTTGCACAGTAAATGGCAAAGGAAGAGACTGATGTGTACAGCCTAGATAATTCTACAATTAATTTTATTCCGATAAAAAGGAAAAATAAACCTTGTATATAATTATGTATAGCTACTTTAATTAAGCAAGCTAAATACGAAATTCGCGTATTTACCTAGAAATATCAATAAAAAAATAAAAAAAATATTACACGAACGTGAACGAAAAAAGGCAGGAAAAAAATGTTGGTGAAAAAAATATTGTTATCTGTGGTTTGTAATCAATGTTTTGATAAATTATTTTCTAATTTATTGACCGAGCAAGCGCAAAGCGTGAGCGAAGCGTCTCCGTTTCAGCTTGGCCAAAATTGCTTTTGTATGTCCATCTGTCTGTCTGTTTGTTCCACTCTACAGGTCGCGTATCTCAACTGATTCTCGTAAAATTTTGTAAGCAGATTCGATAAATATCAATAATTTTTTTTCGAGTCAGTTTTTGGAAATTTTAAAAAATTACGAACTTAACAGAGTTGAAAATGTAAAAAAATCATAAAACAGCCATTTCGAAAAAAAAAATTACGCGTAATAGTATGTAGCTCATACATGTTTTTACAAACTGTTTTGTTTACTTTCCTCGCAATGTAGATGAAAAGCAGAGTGTTAACCACGTGGGAAATATCAATACCACCCTCACACGCACGCACGCTACGCTCGTGCTCCAAAATACTTCGGGTGTAATAAGATCGCTTTCACCCCTTGGTTAACAATCTACTATTAAAAATATGCATTTTAAAATTATGGATTTAAGTGATTATGTGATTCAATTATTAGACATTTTTCAATATAGGTATTTTCAATTGTGGATTTTAATATAGACCCAAAATTACCCTAACAACAACAACAGTATATTTATGCATTCACATAATATACATTATGTTTATTACAAAATATATATCGGTATGAGAATGGGATTCATCGTGCCTATTACATGCCCTAACGGTGGTGGAGCAAATAAATTTATGGATTAAAAGTAATAGAACTTAAGGCGAGGCCCTATCCTAAATAAGCAACTCAACGCGCTTTAGTTGAAAGTTCAACCGACTCACCTGAAATAACGTTCGAATATTAGCGTGCGATGCTTCACGGCGAGGTTACGTCCGACACTGCGCAGGAATCGTGCAAAAACTCGTTTTTCTTGAACTCTTTTTTGTGAAAAATATAGTACAAATTAAAAATACAAAAAAATATGTTGTTGTCGCTGAAAATATTGAGAAAACCAAATTTTGAATATGGGGTGATTTTCGGTGATTTTAATTATTTATTTTTGCTTTATTCCTTGATTATATGTAAAATCTACTTGGTTACGTCGCTAAATGATAAACTCTTCTGTTGGTTGTAATTTTCTTGATTTAGTACATATTCCGAGACGTGAAATATGCGAGCTAAAAAAAGGGCCCAAGAACGATTTTTTCAAATAGGGCCTCGCCTTATAGGAGACTGAATCATTCTATTTCACGGCGATCCTTCAAAGATATCATCTTGACACGATGAAAGGTTGTTTCGTAAATGATTAGAAGATAACATTTTGTACAAAATGCACAGAGAAAGGATTTATTGTCTAAAGTTTGTATGGAATTTCTGGAATATCTCATCGGGCGTAAGGCTAGTTTTAGATTCTTTCATTTCAGCTGGACCCAAAGGACAAAGTAAACACAAACCAAAGCAAATTTATGGTTTTGGCAGGAATCATAAAACGGCTCATCGGGCATAGTAAATGGTGTTTTACGGTACTCGTCATAAGTTAGTAAGTTGGCAGGAAATTCTAACTTGCATTCAATCGTTGTGAGCCGAAGCGTAAAATAACTTCGGGTACTTATCTCCCTTCTCGGGTTTACAACGAACTGACATGGAACGGCGACAGAAAAGTATCGTAGAAACTTCGAAACGAATATAAATTTGGACCATATTTGGTTTATATTAGAAGGAGAAAATAGAATGAGTTATGAATCAGAGACTTGTATAAAAGACTATTATTAATTCTGTAATAAAAGTATATTTTAGTTAAGGCAGTACAAACAGGCTTTCCTAAAGTTTGTGATCCCTTTTTATTAAAAAATAACAAAAATATTGCCTATGGCCTTTTTCTTATAGGTACATAAAAAGATGTATCAATTTCCAACTAGGCAGTATGGGCAAGATACCCTTCGCCTGTCTAGAAAGGACGAAATAAAAAAAATACTCAAATTATTTTCTTCTCCTCAATGCGCGCCGAATGACGACAGAATTATTTCTAAAATGGTCCGATTCTACCCTCTCTACTCTAAGTTCACTCATTCACTCTCTCCCTTTGATGGTCTGCCTGTAACTACAAGAAAAAATGGCGAGTTTCACAATAGAAATAAAATTTGAATTAAAAGAATAATACGAAAATAGCAAAATGTTCATAATCAAAATTTCGTTTTGATTATGAAAATAAATTTATTTGGCTGAAGTAGGTCATTTTTATTTTCGACCTAGTTCATCAGTCTTTTTAAGACATTTTTTTGAGTTGGTCATGTTTTACGATTTAGGTACAGTTAGTATAATAAGTAGTATATATAAAATGCTGTTAATCTTATCTATCAAGTAGTTTCCACCATCGGGTTCTTTGTCTAGGATTATTTTTTATTTATTTTATTTTTTTGACATGGACCTAATGCTTGTGTCGCAAAATCGACGTATCAAGCGTAACCGGACTTTTGGGGGAGCGGAAGGCTCTTACCCCTAGAATTAATAGCAACAGCCTAAGGGCGCCCACTTGGGGGCACGGACCTCGGCCTAGGACGTTGCCATGGCGAGAAGCGCACGGGAGAGGAATGACCCTGACGGGGTCTTCCAGGATTATGCAGAACTTGATTGGGTCTACCGCGTCCCCGCCGGCGGGTGCGGTTGCTACCAGAAGGGCATTCTGTGGAGTGTACTCTATTGGCAATGGCTAACTCAACAGCAGACTGGATGGGATCGACAGGATCGGACAGAACATGCTTAGGCCTGTCTAGGATTTGAACTGATTTTCACAATTCCTCCGACATATAAAAATGTAGCCCTTCCAAAAGTAAGGCCTTACAATCTATTTATTTTAATGGAGGAAATATGGAGGATCAAACCCTTTACAATGTCGGTTACCATTTTAATTACTAAAGTAATTTATGTCAATTCCATTAACTTTCTTTTGGTTGAGCCTGCGGACATGAATAAATATGGCTGAGCCAGAAAATTAAACAAACAGTTGCTGCCGACAGAATAAAAGTATTAGACTATCAAGTAATAAATCTAAAAACAACGTTAATGATAATATATATTAATGTATTTCGAGGCTCACAACGCAACCGTTAAATTTACGTTAAACTATTTTTTCACGAGAAATGGTTTAGCTACTTCTCTGTTTAGTTGTACGTCTTTATACGAATTAATACTAAGCCAATTTAATCCAAGACACACTCATAATAAAATCTTGTTAACCTTCACTCTATAAGGTAAATAACTTTGCGTGGTAAACCTTTAAGAACACAGAAAGCGACGCGACCTAATTTCTTTTAACAAATTGTTCTAATCCATTTACTGAACTGCTAAATTGAGGACGGGCAGGCGACAATCAAGGAATGTAAAAGTATACCTACGAGCCCGCCCTCCGGCCATTTCAAATAACTACGACTTTCAAATTAATGTTATTCCGTGTTTTATTTATTTCGTTTACACTAATCTACCGACATAAATCCAAATACCTCATTTTGTTTGAATAAAATTTTCCATTAATGAAGAAAGGATGGAAAGAAATAGGTAATTGAAACTTCTTATTTTTTCTTTTAAATTAGGTAAAATTCGTTGGTAAAACACACAGGTAAAACTTTTAAAAGTATGACATAAATTAAGTACTTACTTTGCTGGGTCAATTAAGGAGAATACCTTTCCAATAATTATGTTAGTTAAGTAATGCAAAATCTATCGGGTAGTACTGAATATCATTATTCCACAACTTTAAAAAAATCTAAAGCTTTTTTTTTGTATAATAAGTAAAAAAAAAATGACTTATTATTTTTTCTATATTTTGTTTATTTCTGAAACACTGTCCACTAACTAGTTAAGCGTTATTTAGGGTAACAAGTATTAGCTGGTTTTGTTGTTTAAGATTGACATATATTTGCTGTGTATATTGCTTACAGGCTCAAATAGCATCGCGAACACCTTCTTCATTAAAACCGAGGAGATACTCGCAAAGTCCTTTACGAAGACAAAGTACATTATAATTACAAAACTACTTTCACAACGCCACTATTTAAAACACTTAGTATGCAAAATTATTCTAAAACTAACATCAAACCCGCGGGTAAACCGGCCAGGTGTTGAAATTAAAAGCATAAATCCGCCTTAACACTGAAGTAGAGTAAAATTACAGTAGGTATTTCTAATTAATGAGTAGATGAGGTCACCGAGCCGTAGCCCGGCCCTCCGGTCCTCCTTACCACATAATGAGTAGAAAATCTGTACGCACTCGGATGTTGGAGAATGTGGTACTCACACCAGCAAAGGGAGTTGCTACTGATGAAAAAAGAGAGGAGACTGCTGTTGGTAAATAATAACGAAATATAACATTTCTAAAATTCTTTATGAGTTTCACAAATAAAAGTTATATTGTAGAAATCTAAACAGAATCAAATTCTACAAAAAATATCACAGATACAAGAATATTATAAAATAAGCAATTTTCTCAATCAAATTACGCAGATGTTACAGATCACAAACACATAAACCGGATATATTCTTTGGAAGAAAAATACAATTTCTATTTATTTTACCAATTAAGTATTTTTTTGTATTGACCTATCACGACCTAGAAGATCTTGACGAGTATTTGCGTGGTCTACACTCGTCGTTTAAACGAACAAGGGTACTTCAGAGGGTTCTTAGCTAGAATTAAATAGGTTCAAGTGGGTAGAATAACTCTTCTTGTTCTAACGGGATGAGCTGCCGTGCTTCAATTGCATCTATTTTGTATAGAAAATTGAGGGTGCCTCGCTACGCATATCTGTAGGGTTTATATTTTGTCTGTAAAGATTGTCTGTATGCTGTCCCAATCTATGAACAATTCATCAGTAGTGGCTAATAAATATAATATATATACATACATACATATATTTATATCAGCATCAATTTATGTGAAGTACATTTCTTTCCTTTTGACGTAATTGAGCAGCCCACAAAAGTTGGCTTTAGACTAATAAATTCAGTATATTGACACTATACACTCTGAACATACATGTTGTAAAAAGTTTAGGCCCCCCGTAACACTTTGATATTTAGTGCCGACGTAAAATACAGTTACTAAACTCCAGATTTTTCTGTTTACACCTTTGCAACTTTGTGTTAGAGTACATGTTTGTCTAAATAGAATTCCGGGAACGGCAAGTTACACTGGGTTTAGAAGTTCGTCCCGTCTTGTCATAACGTTTTACTGTTGTTACATATCTTTACATATCTCTCGGTATGTAAGTTAAAGTATGGATATTCTGCGGAAATTGGCTTTGCTGTAATCTGTTCTGAAACATTGTGATATTGTAGGCATCGAGATGTGTTCTCGTTTCCTATGACTTCGTATTACTCGTATTTTATGAATTTTTTTATTGAACTTTGAATTGGATGCCATGCATGGATTTTTGACAAAAAAAACCTTCGTTTTACCATTTTTTATTATGGTCATCACAATATCAACCCTTACTCAAAAAGTTATATTATGGCGTTGATTAAATACTGAGCCTAAAATAGCAGATTTGCAACGCAGATGTGCCAATCTTCTGAACAACTCGAGCGCGAAAAATAATATTCTACTGTATATGGAGTTATCTGATGTTTAACAAAAGGATATCATTCCGATTGACTTGGCAACATCAAAGGCAGGCATTAACGATGAGGGCTCAGCACTTAGTATGGAACACTTTGTAACTACAGATAAAGTGAGGGTAAAGGAATTTTTGTTTCGCTTGCGGGTGTTTCAACAAAAAGTAAGAAATATTGTATAGTAAAAATATATTTTTAAAGAATTTTTATTTAAAAATGAAGAAGAACAAAATCAAGATTCTTTAATCTGAATATACTACACAAGTTTAGATGTTTCTTTAAATTTTGCTTTGGAATGATATACCTATAAAGTTAACATGTGGGTTTTAGTGTAGCACATTTGAAATTCTAGCACGGTTAATTATTTTATAGTATACCTAAATGAAGTCCTATGCCACAACAGCAAGCCTGAAAGGTCAAGTACAAAAACATTGTCTATCTCTAGCATTTATTTGTATAAACTGCAAAGCCACCGAACCATAGCAATTAAAGTCGGAATAGAATTGAACAATCAAATTACTTTTCTTAAAGAAATTCTTAAATGAAATAAACGTAATTTCCTCCGATAAATCGCCAATTCCCTTTGTTCGGTCGCTGGGAATCTTAAAAACACTTTCGATTTCTCCAATCACTTAAAACATTCCGACTTTTCATTTGTGATGTTTAACCAAAAGATCGACTTTTCGATTGACTTGAGCGGTTCAAAGGGCGAGGGCAAAATTAACGCAAGTAGGGTGCGCAGCGGAGCAATGGCTTCAAAGCGAAGCTATTTTCTTTAAAAATCATATTAGGGAAATGTGAAAATTGGCGTTCGCATGTGCAAAATAAAATGTGCAATTTCAGGCAATATCACTTTTATGTTGCACGCTGGATACAATTTCAAGATGTTTTATAGCTCTCCTTGCCATTTCCCAACACATTATCCTTGTTGAAAATTGTATTGCTTGTGTTGTTCAAACATGAACTTAATGGACAAAAAAATCTGCAGCTATAATCCCACAGATACCGCAGCACCAGACTAATCACTAGACAAATTTAGCTCTTATCGAGAGCTATTTATTTATTCAGCGGGTAGCGGGTAGCGAATGCAGCCAGCGGCGCAGGAACGTCGCGTCGTCGTCGCTGTCTCGCTGCATTGTGCTGCGCAATTAGCATCGGTGCAGCGACGGAATAATTGGAGCCTTGTTAAGACAGAATAAGCCACTGTCTGCATACAAATTTACATCACGTAAGTAGCCAGGATTTGGCTGCCTCAAATAGTCTTCGATTTTGATGGGATGTCGCAATCGCAATCAATGTGGACGAGCATTGAATTTCAACGAAATTATGAAACAACAAGCACCTTTTTATAAACTTAGTATATTCTTTAGAAAAATATCTGATAATGGATAGTATTTGAATGTATTTGAGGCGTGTATTATACCTACACTACTTTTTCAATGTCTTTTTCTGATATTGCATTTTATCTCGTTTAATTTATAACTTTAAAGATTCAAGATTATTAATAAAAAAATTATAATGTAAACAGGTGCAATTTATCTTTGTTTATTAATATAAAAAAAACGTTTTAAAGTATTTTTTATAGCGTAATAATATTAAGTTACTTTGACGATGTGCTTAAAAGTATTGTTGAGGAAAAGTTTGTTTTTATTAATGTACAGTATAATTTTAGGTGTGTATTATAAAATTTATGGACACAAAAAGGACTGAATGTAATAAAATACAGTGTAACAAGTTAGCGAACCACTGCACTGGCAGAACGGCCAAATGGATTACACCAATTTAGCATATTGTATGCCTTCGCTATATTGTACCGAAACACATTTTTTGCTTGTAGAGCGAAGAAAATAAGACTACCGACCGTAACAAAACAATTTGCAAAATATTTTAGTTTTGTTATACCTAAATAAATTACTGATTGAATTAAGTATTTTTGATACTGGGTGGAAATAAATATGTTAGATATTTAATAAGGCTAATTCAGGAAAAATTACGCTGTTATCCTTAATTAATTTAAGTTTATCCTTCATTATTCTTAAAAACGAAAGGATTAGAGCATGACTTTCCGAATCAGGATAGGCCATACTTTTTTGAAAAAAAAAAATTAGTCCTAGGGCGGCTCCTTTTGTCGAAAGTTAATGATTATGTTACAGGGTATAAGTGGGTATCAATAAATATGTGACCGTTTCATTATACCTTTGTTTAGTAAGCTTAACAACACGCATTGAATCACACAAATTTCCTCTCAAATATCTGTATTTTAAGCTCCTACTAACCCAGTTTTATGGGTTGTTTCACTATAAAAATGTTATGACGCGCTCCTAAGGTACATAAACAAGGAACGAACCCAGTTTATGCCTCCCCCGTGCCCTATCGACTGGCTCTAAACTCTGACATTAGGTACTTATGCAAAAACAGGCCTTGTTATCACGGTGTTTTAGAAGTGCTTTTAAGTGCTTGATAATAGGCTGGTAATTGTTTTCTGATTTCAAATATATTACACTACTAAAGGTCTGCCCGCGGCTACACTCGCGTTGTATAAGATTTTCCCGTGGGAATAAGACTTTTTCCCGTATCCCATGTTTTAATCCAGGGTACAAACTATCTCTATTCCAAATTTCATCCCAATCCGTTCGGTAGTATTTGCATGAAAGAGTAACTAACATCCATACATCCATGAACTTTCACGTTTATAATACTCGTATTAGAAGTATGAAAATAACAAGCATACTTACTATTTCTCTTAGATAATTCTTACTTCATTTGTGAAATGAATATAAATATATTTTTATTTTTATACTGGTAATGGTAAAACCTTTGTTTTAATTCCTAATAACCAAGTAGGAACTTAGAAGATTGTAGCCTCTTTATAGCCGGCAGATACTGTATGACATCTCTGTGGCTTAGCAAATCAATGCTTAGCAACTAAAAACATACATAAATACATATATAAAGTCACGCCTCTTTCCCGGAGGTACTCCTCCGGGAAAGAGGCAGAGACCACGTTCTTCAAGTTGCAACTGAAAAACAAACCATGTAAAAAAAAATTAACTTTTGTAAATAATGTTTAAATTCAATAATTAAACCCATATATACAACTGTAATTAGCAACAGCCACTATACAATTTCTAATTTATTCGTTGTTAATGAGCAAATAACAGTTTCCAAGAATACAATAGTTTCGAATGTATTTGAACGTGAGTTTGATGCGAATAGCTTTGGGCCGCAAATGGGGTCCCGTGGCAAATGGTTCAAAGTAACCGCAGCGAGAGAGCACTCGATTAATTATACTTCCAAATGAACAAACGCACTATATTTGTCGAGTTTCGGCTCACCTGTTGGCATTTGTGATAACTTACGCTTAACAGTTTTGTATTGGTATTTTTTTAATTGAAAATGAATGTGAAAATATTAAATATTTTTAAATTTCTCATAGCATTCTATTCAAACCTGCCTGTTTCAGAGCCAAAAGGAGTGTTATGTTCTTGATTTTTTTTCCTTACCCCTATTTTTTCCTCTCTTTTTTTCGCCTTCAGATTTTATTCTTGAGTTTTTGGAAATTTTTCAGAACTTAAGATGTTCAATTTCACTGGCTGTACATCACTTAAAATGTTTTGCGTTATTTAGCTATCGCGTTGTATAGGTATAATAATAACGTTTATTTGCCTACTAAATAGCATTTCACTTAATAACATAGACACAGATTTAGTGTGCTTTTTGGCTTTAGTCGACCGTAGCTGGCTCGTAGATTTCACTACGCCGTAGCACCGTAGCTCTTGCTACGCCGCCGCCGTATAAATATTTCAGCGCAGGAAATTATGCTACGACCGATACAGCAGAGCTGGCTGTGCCGAACGGAACCGAACCGATCTCAGTGCAAAGGTGGAATGGAACTGTGAATTATGCATGACTCCTCATTGATATCTGGTATGTGCATGATATTAACTTTATTTCAGTATTAACTGTGGGGTTTATAAAGAATTACTTTAAGGAGAGATAAAAAAATCCTTATTCGTTAAATATTTTAAAATTAAGTACCTACTTATTTTTAACGTCAATCCCTCGTGATTTTTGAAAGTATTCAAACACCAGATAATAATATTTGGAATCATGTTGACTTTGCAAAAGACACACTTTAAAAGGATAAATAAAATTACATTTTATTTCTTTACAAATGCTAAGTTCTTAACAAACTTGCGCATGTCTTTCTGTACCCTTGTGACTAAATTTATTTATTATTCATGTCACAAAAAGTGTTGATGTATGCAATGTAGGTACTATCTTTTAATAAAATACATTACCATATACATCAGCGGGTAACAAAGTGGAATAGAGAGAGAAAATAAAATATGAGGAGTATGAAAAACGGTGCAGATCAAGTATTTATAAGGCGTTGATACGGAAATTGCAGTTCTGTAATATTCAAGAGCAACACGGAGTTAGAACGGGTTTGAGTCACAAACTATAGCTTTACGATATCATTCACTTACCCTTGTCCTATCAGGTTTACGATAATAGTAAACAATTGATTTTCTTTTAATGAATAATGATGAGCAAGACTAGTTTTAATACTTTACTCTCATCTGCAATTTTGTTGTTATTGGACCTTTCAACTTATAAATAATTCAATAAGCGAATAATTAACATTTCGCGATATTCTTTCCTGAATAACTTTAAACTTTTATGCACGTTTAAAACGTGTGTTAGTGGCATTTTAAACAAAATTTCTATTGTAAATCACTTATAACTTATCCCACAGGTTGAGGATGCACCGAACCCAAGGGGATAAGGCAGTGAGTTCGTTTGAATGATTCGACACCTCCCGCGGGACCGCAACCCTTTCAACCAACGCAGAGGGCGGGATATAGAATTATTGTGAACTATTTCATAAACCAAGGAAACTGAGTCTACTTTATTACAGAATTTAACGTAAAGCACGAATTCATCTTTGTAGCGGTTGAAAAAACGTCCGAGTCTACTAGGCATCGGTCTGCATCTCTAATAAGCGTTGCAGTTCTAACCGCCAAAAAAATTAAACGTACTTTATTTGTTTGGTAGTAGCTATTACCTAAAATTATTTAAATGTGTATAGTGTGTTATTGACCTTATTGTCACTTTGGTGACAGATTTACGTATTTAAAAAAATAAAAATTTAAAAACCCCCGAAGCAAAAATCTACATTTTAACAAACATTCGTTAAATCTTTGGAAGAAAATAAATATTTTATGCGGAAATGTTTGCGTTCTGCAGAGGCATGTATAAAATGATACGCAGACAAAGACGTGTCACTGTTTTCTGAAATTATGACCAACACGTTTGTATATTTTACAAAGGGTACAACTGGGTTCAGAGCGGTATCTATGCTAATACATTCCATACTTTTCAGTAGGTTACATAGAAAACTTTACGAATTCCAAGAAAAGTGATGTAAAATTTTATAGTCTGACCAGAAAAATGTAAACTTGAGTTGCAACTAAGTCTTGCTATTCTGAAAAGTCATATAAAAGACAAAATTGTTGCCATTGTTGCGGGTGATATTTCTTTCTTAAATCGTAAAAATTGTCCTAGGTTTTATGTACCTTGAAACAAAAGGTTTTTCACCAGCTCATATACGTCCCCACTGAGGAGCTTAATGAAAGGGAAAACATAGGATAAAATATCATTATTCCGAAAGATTCACTTGAATAATTCTGTGTAAACACGTAGACACGTAACTTTACTTCTTCCATCTCCAGCCAAACACAAAACAACAACAATTTTCATATATGCAAGTTTCAAACTTGAAAGTCCGGACAAAAGGCTCCTTCTCGTAAGAAATTCTTAAGGCGGCCGAAAGACATTGAGGGTAAGATGGGGTACGACGGGTAAGATGCTGCAGAATGGAAGAATATGGGGTAAAGCAGACGACGGCAAAATCTGATACGATTCATTAGTGTAATGAGCTTTTAATATTTAACGTCTCGCTTTGATTGGTGGTGCATGAAAGTGTCAGCTATACCCTCGGGTTGAAGAAGGCTTTTGAACGTGGGAACGTCCTTCGTATTCAATAGAACCAGAGCACCCTTCACTTTTTGACACTTTCTTAACTTTGGAGGAGGCAGAGGCGTTTTCGGTCAAAGAATATAAATTTTATTCACCTATTACCTTTTATTTGAACTTGAAGGATTTTTTTACATTTTAAACAATCATTATTATTTGACTATTAGTTAGCTCAACTTATCCTGCTGTCAGAACTTAAAAGGCATTATAAATGAGGCTTGTAAATAAAATTACCTCTGAATAATGCCGTTTGTAGAAGCACCAAAAAAGGGTAACCAACTATTTTACACTATCTATGAAAATAAATATCCTAAATTGTTCGATAAATATTCTTTTACATTAAGTACTCGCATAAACTCGTATTATTACTCAAATCGAACAAAAACACTAAACGAAGTAGTATACTCATTTACGAGTAACAGAACGATTAGTTTTTGTATTTGATCAGATTATTCTATCATTTTGAAAGAAGCGCGTTGACTATCAAGCAACTCATGTGCGCCCATATGTAAGATCAACTCATATGTAAGAAAATAATGTTTCGCAAGTTTATTCTACAATTGAACCTATATTCCCTAAAGTACATAAGACAATTATTTTATTACTACGCTATAACATGCAGACTTCAAACAGCAGCACATAATGGCACCTATATTAGCGGCATACATCTAATCAAGCCAGGCTAATAACAGTCTGTGTCAACCAAGACGGTTCGAGTGGTTACCGCACAAGGACATGCAATATAGACTTTAGGGTACATTAACCCTCTATCTTGTGGATATATAGGTATATTTGTGGGATAATAACGGTGTTTGTTTTCGTATGTGAATGAGGCGTTGATATTATAGGTATTTCTTTGGTTATTTTACTTTGGACGGGTCATTTGTTATATGTCGCATGTCGTTAGGTTTCGGCGTGGTTAATTTCTGTCGCCTTTAGGAGATTTTCAGTTTAACAGTTTGTCGCAGTTTATCAATTTTTACAGGTTAATAAAAAAAAAAACCCAAACCCAAGGAAAACCCAAGGTTAATTTCGCCAAAAGCTGTCGAATCGTTGAGCGTGAAATAGGTAACATACAGACAGAAGAGTTACAAATTAATCACATTACAAATTATAATAATAAATTGTTAAGTACTTTGATTAGTAAGTATGAAAATAGTTAAGGTTATTATTGACTATCCAATGTAAAAAGTATTAACGTATAAGTATTAACTTAAATCTGTAATAAGGTGATTTCCGTAATAAAAAAGGAAAAAAAATGCTTCTACCACACTTCCCTATTCCACCTTAATAAACATTTATTTTACATTTATTATGTAATAGTTGTCTGTCTTTTTGCTTATTTGTACATATACAAAATTATCTAGTTATTTTGTTTTAATAACATTTTACATTTAATCGCATCTCTTTTCCGTGTTTTGTGACAAAATGACTGGTTATTAAAACCAGCAACTAAAAATAAGGAAAAAATATGTATGATTTTTCATACATGAATGATTCGTAATACATATTTTTTATTTTATTTGCAACATGGGAAAGAAATGCGATTTAATGTAAAATCTTGTTAAAACAAAATAACTAGACAACTGCCAACGAGATTCTAATATCGATTGCTTATAGCTCGAGGCCTTTTTAGGTGTTCGTAGCAACAAAACCCACCTATTTGAAAACTATCAGAGTAGGGTAACTGCATTTTATTGAGGGATAGTCCTTGTTACAAATTGACAAAAGCTTGTATAAACCCAAAAAGTGTATTACCCAAAAACGTGTATTATCGTGAAAGTGGTATAATAATCATTTTATATTTTTTTATGTAGCCGTATTCGTGTCCCACTGCTGGCCAAAGGCCTCCCCTCGCTTTCGCCAACTGTCTCGATCTTGAGCCTCCAGATGCTTTTCTAAAATACCAATAATAAATGAATGAATGTAGTAATACAAAATAATTTATTTTAAGAAGGCAATAACAAAATGGCTAAAAGGTAGTCTTGGTAACAAATAAAACATATTATATGTATACATAAAGTCACGCCTCTTTCTACAGAGACCACATTCTTCCACTTGCTATAATCCAGACATACCTATACTTCTTTCGCTTCATCCACATTCACCAAGCTCTTCATGCATGCTCGTCGGTTTAGGGGGTTCTCACAAAAAAAAAAATACATACACCAAAAAATCGTAATACAAAAATGTGCGCAAAAGCTATTATCGGTCTCTTCCAGACAAACTTATTTGGCCGTCAGCAAGATACTGACAGAAATTTACATCGTAAAACTTTGGACCAGAAATGAATAAGTGATTAAATTTAAAATCCACATTGTGGGGCTACCCTATCTGAAAGGGTCGAGTAATTACAGAGAGGTTACCTGAAGTTTACCGCGATCGAGTGTGATAAAGCCTTCGGGCGGGTTATACTGTCACGTCGTTAACACCGTACGTATGAAAGAAGTAATACGTTGTATCTATTACTTACTAAGGTATCACGTTAGGAGTCTTGCACCTATATATTTAACAACAAACAATAACAAGACAACAACAATAATATAAAGAAAAAGTAAACGAGAGCTACATATCAAACGGTTAGTTGAAACGAACATCAACAATCAGTCAGCTTACGTAGTTTTTTTTTATAAATTTCATACATTTTTTATGCACATATAATAACGCTTCTACGTCTGTTATTTTTCTCTCTGTAATAGTAACAGACATAAATATAAGATCTTTCAATTATTAATAGACATGAAATGAGCGATTGGTCATTAAATATACAGATGTTTGAGATGACGACTGTCTGTACTATTACAGACACATCGTTCGTTAAGAGAAATGGGTAAATGGAATATAAATGAGTGAAACTAAATAATGTCTGCTACAAATCTGAAATAATGTATAACACAAACATTTTTATTTTAATATTTTATAAAATTTTTTTGTTCGTAAATACTTTTACAAACAAAAGAAAACTGGCGCTACAAAAATGAATGTTGGTGCCGACAGCTTTGCCTAACCTGAATTTAACTTTTGCATGAACTATTTAGATTTATTTTCGAACACAATATAATAAGTGACATATTCTTCTTTTTATTGTGTGGTTGACAAAAAAAGGTAATGACTAGTAATTTATGATAATATTCCCAATTTCATTTATTTAGTGTATTAAATCTCCAAGTAGATACTATATGTTAACGGAGTGACAGACAGGAAAAGAATAATAACCATTTATTTATACGAGGATCGGCTCTGAACATAGTTTTTTTTTATCCTTGGATTAACCAAACTTTATATCAGGTATAGCGTAACGTAATACTATCGCAGTACCCATTTGGGCCCAAATATAAACGAGTAGTAGCAAAATTTTGAAATAGAAAAAAAAATCTTAACTATTAGAGGCTAATTAGAAACTTTATTACAAAAAAAAAATTAAGAAGTTTCTTATACCTAAAAAAAACACTGTCCTCAAATAGGGGCTTATGTGTGGTATTTCTCAAAACATCCTTTTTCAATGCACAATGTTTTGATATTTTTTTACATTGCCAGCGTGCTTTTATGGGGCATTCGATGCATCGTAGCTGACTCGGAATTTTTTTGGGGAAGTGTCCAACACCATCTAAACTCATACTTGGCACCACTGAAGAAGGTTTTCGACGCCTTCCGTTGGGTCTTTCAGTGCCTACACTCCTCAAATAAAATCGAGTATACTTCGAAAGAACTGAAGCTGGTCTAGTTTGTCTTCAGCAGCCAGGACATGGAGGCGCCAAGCATTAGATACAGCCAAATCTAACATGTAGGTAAACAGAACCGACCACCATTTTTTGCCTCGTATGGCTGTTCTGTATACTGCGATTGACTGGTCGGTTTGATCAACTCCACCCATAACGATCATGTCGAAGACTAATTCCACATCAAATATCTTTTCAAAAATGTTGACTAGTGTTTGGTACTTGAGCTCGTTTACAACGTTTTCCCTTCGCTTCTGAACATTATTTACCGTGGAGGGCATGTCAACATAATGAACCATCGCATTTACGCCATCGAGGTTCCTGGATTTCAACTCTCCTGTATCTTTGTAACGGTTCATTATCGCTGCTATCCCATTCATCGTTGTCCCTGGATTGGATGGATTCAAACACTTCAACTCTACCTTGAATACCACGCGGAAGAATGTTTTGCTGGACATCATTATCATCGCCTTCTTCATTATCCGTGAGAACACTTGGATCTGGGGGAATGACCACTATATCGTAACTAACATTAGGATCATCCTCTTCATTCAAAATGCTATCGTTGGCTTCCTTAAGTCCTCGATACTCATTTGCAACATTGAATGGTCGCTTAGTCATTGTTTATGCCGAAACTAAACCTGCAAACAGAAAACAAAAATACCAGCTCATTGGACCCATTCAGGGACATCACACTAAAATACATCTAATTGTGGTAACTTCTTAGAAAATACTTCATATAAAAGTGTAATTGATTAGTATATTATACTATGGCCGAATGAAATACTACATACCCACACTCTTTGACAGTACAAATTCACCACCAAACAAAAGATAGCTAAAATATGTCAAAAATTGTGGGTACTTAAAGAAATGGCCCCAAACGAGGACAGCGGGCGTAAATGGGTTTCTTATGTGGTCAGTACGAGATAGGTACTGGTAAATACTAAATATCCAGAATAAGGCTGTATTTTCTTTAGCTAAAGTAGACGAGTTCCTGAACTTACGTTGTTTAAGTTTACCGTAACTTCGGAGGTGTGTGAGACGAATATTATCTTAGTTGAACAGGCGCGAATACGCCTTATAAGTAATGTGTTTTCGGTAACATTCGCTAAGTAATTTCAACTTAGGCTATACAAACGCTTACGTAATAGTTCTGTTATAATAATCTTAGAATTGGAAGGAAATTCATATTTGCCTAAAAAAAAAGAAACTGGGTTTAAAATTATTTACATAGTATTTTCTTGCGGGACACGAGTTTTTAGTTAACCTTAATAAATATTAAGTTTAACGTTACTTCAATAACACCACCAGTAAATTTTGGGTCTAAAACTAAATACTCATTGTGATTTGTTCATGATATTTTATTGCACGCTGTTGAAAAAAGATAAAATGGATGAAAAGAAAATACCCTCCCTTGCAAATTAGAGTTAATTTTTATTTATGCTTGCAAAAGTAGAGAACCAGTCATACTTATCAATTAATTTTAATTTGCTTTGATGTGTTAATTGAGATGAAGCCTGAAATACTTCGCACCAGCTCCTAGCGACTTGTTTACAGCGGATGCTCAATGACTTGCTTCTTCCATCAGTTTTAATTGCCAAGCAGGAACAGATTCACGTCGATTTTCTTTAGAAAATGTAAGGAAATATTGAAGGTAGATTATAAACATTTTTCTGGTTGTCTTATCTGTTTCTAGCAATAAATTTTAAATGGCCTAAAATTATTCACTGACATGGTTTACACTAACAATTTACCTAATATAAATACAGTACAATCAAAAACAGATCAAAGACGTCGCAAAAAATAAACCTCCTCCACCATCAAATGTGTTTCTGCTAGTTATAGAAAAAGCTCCCACATGTACAATCTACCAGGGAATTGTCTTCATAAATCTAATAAAATCACCATTACATTGTTAGGTACCTACCTACTTATAAATTTTACCCGTAAAATATAGAATGGTTATCGATGCAACTGTAACGCAACGACTCGAAAAGTATTGGAATGTGTCCAACGTCTTCATGTAATGAAAACAAGTTTGCACTGGGGTTTGTCACACAGAAGTAAGAAGATTATAAAATCCAGAGTAAGGGGTGGGGACGTATATGAGCTGTTGATGATTATTTGAATTGGTTTAACCAGTTCAACGAATTTAAATCAAGCAAGATTTTGGTCATTTTGTAAACACGTGAAGCTATTATTATCTTCTATAATAGGTAAGTTCGTGGTGACAAGATATATTTTATTATTAGAAATTAACACAGTCAACATCAGTTGAAGTATATTAAAATATGCCATTATTTCGTGGCTAATCCATTTTCCACAGTTGCCCGCAACAGGATTAATTAAGTGAGATCTGGGTTAAGTAGCTGAGCAGCGTACATTGTACGGATTTGAAGTGTAGAAAGTAAGTAGTTGCCAAATGAGAAAACTCCATTGTACTCTCCGAAAACTTATAGCTCTTTGACTAAGGTACGTACGTATCTAAGACGTTTGCAATTTCCGAACGAAATCTTTGTAAGGATTATGAAGGAGACAATGGTTGTTTGTTGAACGTTGGCAGCCGGCCCGCGCGCCGACGCGGACAAGTCATTTTACGCTCCAACTAGTCAACTATCAAGCGCCTGCTCGAATCAATTGGCAATGTTGCCGATGCTCCTCTGCGTTTTTGCTATTTGTGATGTTTTAGTTGGACCACTTTTAGCTTTAACATTGATTTGAGTTTCCTCACAGAAAATCGAGGAGACTCATTGTCTGTTAGGTTATCTGCAGATACAGTATTAATAAAGATAGAAGAGCTAATTAAATCCATAGCTATATATTATGAAATTTTAGTATAAAGATCTATTTTTCGCTCTAACAATAAACAGCAGGCTATTTCTAACCCTAAAAATAACTTATTCACACATGAAAATTACGATTCTGCGTACACAAAACAACAAGATGGGAAATATTTATTTACTTACGTCGTTTGTACCAGTTAGTACAGCTAAAGTCCATAGCTGCACGAAAGAATGAATCTTCCGTCTTGGCTCCTAGCAAAAGCGCATTAATTAATACTACATTGCTATTGTGCCTTCAACGTCACACGAGCCCATTATGCTGGATCATTGTGCCACAGGAACTTATTAAGGTTGTAAAAATGATAATTAAAAGCAGATTATGGGTAACAATAGTTTTCGTAGAAATTACACTTATTGTTTGTCATGTTAAAGGTGAATGAAAGCATAATGCGTCGAGTGAAAATAGTGAAACAAAAAAATGATTTTATTGTAGGCAATAAATGTAGTACCGGTAATGGTGGCCACACCTTAGTATAGTAGGTGCGTATATATCGAGTTTATAGACCCAACATCTCTGCCCAGCATGTTCGGTTTGTGTTTTCTCAGTGAGATAATTTAAGTATAATAGCGTGATTTTATTATTTATTACCTATATTTCAATAGTTTCACAAATTCCAATTTTGTTTCTTTTTTATGGTTTCTTACTTCGAATATTTTTGAAAGAAAAAAAAAACTTATTTCTACTACCTTTGTTTGGTTATTGAATTAAAATGATAGTACTTTCTATCTTAATGATATAGGTACGTTAAAAATTTAATAATAAAAAAATAAAGTCATTATTTTACTCTAACTTACTATTCATAAAACTTTCATGAATTCATGACAGTGTTCATTTCCAAGATTTGTACGTGTTTTCTTTATAAGTGAATTTTAATTGTAATAAGCATATTATATACGTCATTATTATCATAACACGAAAGTGTGGTGGAGCAGCACGGATGAACTCGGTTAGTTTTACTAGCGCTACTGAACATAAACACATGATATTTATGAACTATCTACATCAGTGTACACTCGATGTTGGGTGCAAGGTGGATGGAAACTCTCATTCACGTGCACGTAAATATGGTAATACACACTAGATCGAGGCAGCTGTTTATTATGGTATGTAGTGATTATATTTTACGTGCTAATTTTATTTTTTACCATGGTTGCAGTACGAGTTCTGATACCTGTATAAATTCTACCTGAGCATATATGTTTGGCTGATTGGTTCCGCTAGTTTTCTTTGTTTAACGTAATGATTACCAAAAGATGAGTCACAAAATACAAAAGTCAGACTAATACTATACAATCAAGCAATTAATTTCAATACACCTAAGTGACTTAATAAATTGTAGCGTTAATTGTGCGAAGAACTGAAGATTTCGTCGAGACGGCGGGCGTCGAGTTAAAAGCACATTACGTCATCCGCCACGTTAGTCACGGCCCACTACCTCCAGACACAGCGATTTTCCGGGCTCAGTCTTGCTTGAGTTTTTCTTAAACATGGAAGAAAACCTTTGTCAAATCTATCACATTTTGAAGACCCTTTGCAAGCAGGTGTTTGATGATTCTTGTTCTTATCGTACCTCACAAATCCTGCAAGTACTTTGTGAGCTACCTATTAACTCTGATTTGGACGCATTTGAGCAACGGCTTAGTTACGTCTGGTGATAAAAAAAAATCATCTTTTTTTTACTATACATTAGTGCACGTCACTTATTTCTGAAGCAGTGAAATGTTTTTGTTCTATGTATAGAAACAAAATTAATATATCGTAGTGCAGATGTTAAAATAACCCTAGATAGCACAGAAGGTAGTAGAAAATGTTAAGTTGTGAAAATATCCACTATTACGAACTTCGCAAACTTGGCTCTGGGTAACTTAGACGAGATAGGGTAATGCAGCCATCTCTAAGGTCTATGTTAGTTGCATTGGAAAAGAAGAACTGCCATAAGTAAGTACTTACTTATAGTTGGGGTAACACTCAGCCAGTCTAGCCAATTCTAAATTACTTATTCTGTTTTCAATTCTTATTACACCCACCAGACGCTTTCAGTTTTATACAAACATAACTTTTTCAAGTTTTTTTTAATACATACTGATCCGGGAGACTCGGGATCGATGCCCACCGCGTACCAAACCAATGTTTTTTTTATTCTTTTATGTACGTTGACGGTGAAGGAAAACATCGTGAGGAAACCTGCACACTCCTGCGAGGAAATTCAAAGATTGTGTGTGAAGTCAACTAATCCGCACTGGGTCAGCGTAACCGCTCTACCCCAGAATAGGCTCAAGCCCCTCGGTGGGGACATAATATATGAGCTGTTGATGATGACCTTCTTTATTATTTAATACAATACCGGATACCTATGAAATTCTGCATAAGTTTTCGGCGTAATCTCTTGCAGTCTTATGTACCTACGTGAAGTACTTACGTACATACATAGATCAAGTTAGTACGATCTAACGTACATAAGCTCGTCCAATAAACACCGGGAGCACTTCGCAGTTGTTATTGACAGGATCCGGTTGAGCCGAGACGCGGTATATTAATTAAATCTCGTGTTTGACTACTCAGTAGTCTGTTTGCTCCAACCTAATTAACAACCTTCTGATATATTGAAATTTCATTGTCTACATGTTTATCAACACCTATGTTTGTTTAAGTATGTATTTTAATATCAAAATCAAAGTGGTAAAATTATATTATTCTTAAATTACTTTGTGTATCTATCACTATGGCTCCAAACACATGTTTAGTATGAAAATAAACCGTAAGAAAAGACACCTGCTTAGTCTTTTTATCGATCTTATTTAGTGTGATCGTGTTCTTTAGGTTTGTTTCTAAAATCAATTATTACTTAGTAGTTAATCTAAAATAAAGAACTTAAATATGACAGAAATAATACGAAAATCTCTTTTTTTAGAAGTATTTTGATGCGATTTCTAGTTTGAAAAAAAAAAACAAACTGATGCAAAAAAAAGAATACGTAACGTATCAAATTTCCAGACAAAAGGTTGTATAGGTAGTATGTGTGTCGAACCCCTAGTCATTTGTTATTTATTGTCAATTAAGTCCGGTCGCGGCCGTTCGTTAGTTTGGTCCGGTAATAAACTTATTAAAACATTCACCGCCTCACACAGAAGCGTGACGAGAAGAGAAAGATAATAATCGGTAAAGTAAAATATTAATGTTTGTCAATGTTTACAAGCATGGATTACTTTCATCATCATCAACGGCCCGTTACAGTCCACTGCTGCATGGTTACTTTATAGCGAGTTAATGACAGTAAGTTTCTATTTACAAATAAATTTTCTTCCGTCATGGTAGATAAAAAGCATTGCAAAAATAATATTAATTTTAAATAATCTTATAGTCTTTGATAGTTCTTAGCTACAAGAGAACTTTGTTACTAAAAATGTGTCGATTAAAACAAAAACTACGAGCAAAACTCTGATAGTATTACATTCAAGCATAACATTATATTGATTTCACGCCATTGTTGTAATATAAACGCAATCGTTACAATTTACTTTGAATTAAATTGAGGATTTCAATATTACACGCGGGAATAAATGCCAGATTCTATATTTGTCACGTTCGCTGAAGTTAATTGACTGTGTGAGGGCGCCCGCCGGGGCTTTGGCTGTATAGCTCTGAATATCTGCTCGTTGCGTAATTATTGTTCGCTTCACACCAGCAAACCCAGTGGAATTATTACCGTCTGGGGTAAGTACGAAGGTGTCTACACAAATAAGTTTTTAAATCTCTCCGCGGATAAAACCTGTGTATTACAAAATAAAGAGAAAGCATTTTTATGTACAACATCTGTTTTTAGTTACAATATCTACGTATCTTTATTTCGAATATTTTATGAAAATATCGACTCAACATCAAGTAATTTTATCATTGTTAGAAATTTTGCCCGGAACTTCGTTGCAGAGAAAGGCTAGCTTGGCTAATTTAGGTCCTCTGTTATCTATGTACAATTCTCTGTTAACTATATACAAAAGCAACGGATTTTTACTGCTGCTTTTACTTTCTTATTTATTTTCTCTTAATTTCTACCTAATATACTTAATCAATAGCATATTTTATACTTCTCAATATAGATAGCGTAAGTGTTTGTAGTAACTCCACGTTGAGCAAACATTGCCTTCAAGTGAACTTCTGCAGTGCTGTTTACAATTGTTTTCTTCTCTTTTCAGCAGATTAAACTCTAGATGGGTAATATTTTTCAGACGCTTGAGCTGAAAACTTTTCCTTTGTCGACTTCCGAAGCATACAAGGCAATATTATACAGGGTAAAATTAAAAGGGGTATGATAGTTTTACATAAACTTTGTTTATCACTTCCTTAGAAAAAATCCCAGTACATTTAAAAACAAACATCTTATTTTAGTTTACCTAAATTAGATACATCAAATACGGTTCTTTGCAATATTTTGTAGCAAACATCGGTTCATATTTTACTATTTCCTGTTTCAGTTTTCAATCCTATAGTAGGTACTTAATCTTGGACAAAATATTGCAGAGGGTAAGGTTCTATATCATACCGAATAAAAATATTTTATTACGTATTTCCGTCGTGTGCTGATAATAAAACTCTATTATAAAATTTCATTCGAGAAGTTGTATCATTTACTTGTATTGAAAATAAGAAAATACCCTGTATCTCAAAATGTACTACAAAATGCGTTCTGTTGAAACAACAAGAAGGGGAAAATAGTTATAAAAGTTTTCATACTCTCCCAGTCTTAAAAATGAGCTATAAATAAATAAAGCACTTATATAGGGTTGTTATTTTTTGTTCATAAATGACGTTGGTTTTAGACTTCTAAATAAGTATAATTAAGGTTGTCGAGACGTGTGGTTAATTATAAAGTTAATAACATTAAATTAAAATAGAAGATGCGCAAAAGAACCATTAAAATGTTGTCTCTTTCCAGTTGAAAAAGTAACTACAATATATTATATAGACAAAAGGTTTTTAGATTACTTGCACACACTAATAAACAATTTGAAAACAATAAAAACTAAAACCTGGATACAAACTACAGACGAAAATAACTGCTTGTGCATGTCATGTGTGGTGCAGCAATACAAAGGCCCAACGCTCTGCGCAATTTACCCAAAAAGGGCAACGCTCGTTTTCAACCGTAACCCAGATTTAGCCTGAAAGGTTTATTAAGATACCCTACAGCCAAGTTGCAGGAGTTTATCTTTTCAGCCAAGTAGTTTGAGCAAATTTCGCAGTTTCATGCGTGTATTAATCTTGCCCAACAACATATTTATCACCACACTTACATCTCCATTCAGGAGCCCAATTCGCGCGATACAATCGCCAACAAATACGTGCTATTTTTCCTTATAAATTGCAGGGTGCGGTCAAATCTAGCACATTAATCAGGGTGGAAGCGTATCGGATCTCCAGGCAATACCAAGTTGCTCTGTGATTTATTGGCCCAGTGCCGGGAAGGTAACGTCTACCACCTGTCTGCCGTGTTTGGCAGTCGAACTTGGACGGAACTGTCCGAAATTACTCGAAGATATTCCGCTAAAGGTAAAGTTTCAAGAACATTGCTCTGCTGGGAAAGAAGATGCAAATGCTACGACTCTAACTGAGAGAAAGAATCATGACTTTATTTAAAAATATTGTATTAGAGTTTTACTTTTATTTCTAGCTTTGTGCTGGGTGTGCGCCGAACTTAATTTGCCAGGAATGATCCCAAAATTTGTATGCAAAAGATCTTAATATTTTCAAGTAGATTCTAAGTGGAAAGATCATGCATTAGTTGCTACGATATTGCTGCGTCTCGAAGCAAACTGTTGGCATAACGTAATACCACCACCACCTTTCGAGCGGTAGCTCAACCCTAGAAACTGAAAAAAATATGTTTTAGAACTTATACTTAATATTATATTTCAAATGCTGCGAAACAAACTCCGGTCGTGTTTTTTTTACTTTATAAAGAAGAAAGAATTATTATTAAACAGATGATGACCAGGAGATGCTGGTTTGAGTTCTGTCTAAGATCGACAAAATTTTTCATTTTCTGCTTTATAGTTATTATTAAATAAACTTAACTACTATCAAACAATGTGAAATATCTACAAATTTTAGTGAACGTACATGGTGTTACTCGCTTCCTGTAACAACTTTCTCAATATTGCTATTTAAAGTATTATGTAATTATTTTTAAGTTTTTATTTGTATATTGACTATATTTTGACATTTATTAAATAGTATTAATTTAAAGTACTATTAACAATGCGAAAACGTCATCATCATCATTTTGTGTAAGTTGTAAGGTCGTCGACCGACTTCACAAACCCTGGTGTTAGACCTTGCTCTTATAAAGACTACGAGACTACAAAGGATTAATGCGCTTTCCGAAGCACGAAATCATCCTATTTTTCGGACAATTAAGTGATAGTCTGTAAAACCTTAACCAAACTGGAGACAGACTCATAAAATTATTTTTGTTTTTGATAGTTTGCCCATAAAGATTCAAACCTAAATAATCCGTTACGAGTGCCAAACGCTCTACCACTAGACCGCAGAGGCTAAACTAAACTAATCAACTAATTTCTTAAATGGATGCCGGAGCAAATAGTCCACTTATTACACCCGTCAGTCTCATTGGAATTATCTTTGTGTCCGACACCAATTACGAGCTATTAAAGCTATATTAAACGTATAGCTTGTTTGCAGCTGTTAGTGGGTATTAGACACATAAAACGTCTATTAAGGACTTTCCCAACGCCTCTAGTTAATTTTATACAACACAGAGCTATTTAGGAAACGGGAAGATAAATGTATTTCATCGGTTTGGAGATGCAGAAACATTTCAAAAAGTAATGAAATGAATAGTTTACTACTTTTGGATGTTACATCACTCTTAGTTTCGTCAGCACATTTTCCTTTGCGTGAGTTTACTACACAATGTGCGGACTCTGCGGGTTATGACGCTAAGGAAATTAAAGAGCTTCTATACTATTTGAAGATTATAATTAAGATTTCCTTCCGACGTATAATGACTCCAATTTATAGGTCTTAAAAAAATAACAATCATGAATCCAAATAGTTGTATTACTGCTAAAATAAATGAGGAAATCTGTTTTATATTTATACACGGATCATAGAATGCAGGACACATCGTTATTCATAAAATCTCAAAAACTATTTTTGTGTCTAAATTATTAAAATAATTTAAGATTAGTTTTATTTACCGTTCACTTGTAATTTTGAAACATACTACAATGTTCAATGTCCCAAAAGTGTATCCCTTTCTGAGACAACCAGCGATCGATACAAGTTTTAATATTTCAAAGGTGTACACGGTCATAATTGGTTCGTTAGACTTCTCACCTTTTTGTTCCGTACTAATTCTGTAAGTAAATTCTATCATAAAAAAGTTTTTTTTTATTCTTGTTTTTTAAGCCACTTTTTGCTTTACATTCTTTTTATTTACGTTTGTTGGTACATTTATCTTGATACTCATCTTAAGATTTTTATGACTTAGGAGCTGGCATCCAGGTAGCAAGAAGAATCGAAACTGAAAAAAATCCAAATATAAGTTTAGCCGCTGCTATAATAAACAGATTATTGGTTTTGTAGACATAAGTCCTTTTTTTTAATCGGTGCAAATTGTATCGTAAACTCTGAAAGCGAGCCCTCAAATGAAAATTCAAACTGGAATAAAGCCATTGCGGTTGGGATTAAGAAGCCCGATGTTTCTCTGCGTCTCAGATTAAAGTTATAAAGAGATATATTTCTGAATCGCTGACTGAGGGGCTACGTCTTTGTCACGTTAGAGGCGTTGAAAGTAGATATTCAGAAGTAACTGCGTAGTGCATTTTACAAGCAAAAAGGTTTTCGTTACTGAACTACAAGTATTATATTACAATATTATTTTCTTTAGAAACAAAATTTTTACAAAAATTTTTGATGGCTAGTAATTTTTAATACTTTTTGTAAAGATATTTTTAAAGTTACGTTGCCTAAAGACCCATTTACACTTACATTGGCGAATTACTTATTCCATTAAAATAAAGTAGTGAAAATTAGCCCTTATACTAATTTGTAGTTTTATTTCACCAACTTCCGTCCTAGCCAATTCCTTATTAGCCAATAATAAGCGTTTTTTATTTTTTATTTAAAGATAATCGTCATTGACTAACATTTAGAATATTCCTATTTTCCGTGATTGTAGTTTATTACATAACTCCTCAATGCAATAATGAGGACCCAGTGATAAAAAAAATGGTAGTTTATAATGAATACAAACACTACCTATCTAAAATTGGCTTAGATTTTATGTTTCGTTTTAATTCTTCCAAAAAATATTTTAACATTGCTAATACCATTTATTACTATAAAATAGGTAGGCTGATATAATCTAAAGTATGGAAACAAGGATTTATCACGCCAGTCAGTTCCTTGATTTGCAACACATGCCTGAATGGAATTTGGCAGACAGCCATATTTTTCTTCAAAATACAGGAGCGTTTGCCAAACAAGTTAAGTAAATTCCAAAAAGTATGTGCAAACGTGCATGGATTGCAGCACACCGTTCCGTACCGTATTTTTTTTTATAAAAGTAATGTATAACCGAATTGCCTTCAATAAGTGTTCTAAAATAAAAAAAATACTTTTTCACCATTAATTTTAACCTAACGGTATTTTTTTACTCTTTATTAATTGCGAGTGCTATAAACATCCCGTATAATTTTATTTCAGTTTGATTTAAACATCAATAAGTCCATTTTTTACTTTGTAATAATTATAATGATGTACTGTGCGCTACGCCCTTGCTACGCCGTAGTACTACTACGGCGTAGCATGCGTAGTGTAGCAATTTGCAAAAGAATACTAAATGAACATGTAGTAACTACGCGCATTGTAAAGTTCTAAAGTAAAAAAAGAACAATATATCAGATTTTTAGCACAGATTAATAAATGTTTTGCTTTCAGAACGACTCAAAATGAATTATTTGAATTTTATGGACGTCATAATCATTCAATACATTATCATTATTGTTCATCTGCCTAGCCCTAGAGAATGATCTTTTCATACTTATAAAAGTGCACTTTTTAGTTGTAAAGCATTAAGAAATTAGCAGCGCTTTGTAAGCATTTATAGTGTTAATAAATATATAGTGTAAACTTAACATCAAGCTGCTGAATATGTATGTGAAGCTCTTAGAGTAAGAAAGTAAGAGGAACAGCATCGTTCGTCTTCGTGGGACTAAGCTCGCCTTTGCATCGCTAGCTATAAATATTTGTGCGAATTTATAACTTTCTACCATAATGTGATTAATTTTTGCAGTAATCGGATTACATTTAATTCCTAATCTCTTTAATAGGTGTTTAAATAAAGCTGATACATTCAACTTTGCGAATTCGTGGGTTAAGTTAAGAACTGTTTTAGCTTATCCATGACTAGCTAGACTTTCTATTGTTTTGTTTTTTCCACACCTTATCGTTTTACTGAAATACTCGTAGTTATTTTCATTTTAAAAATTCTATAAAAAATAGACGCGTTCAACTCATCTTCTTTCATAAAGTAGGTAGTTTAAAAAAACGTCCGAGTTTTTTTTATTATTATTTGTAGTTACCTATATAAATATAGTAGGATATCAAATTACCACTTAACACAGATAGACTATAAGCATCCTTAAAATCATCACTGGACTATACTTCACTATACGATCTCTGAACACCACACAAACTACCTGGATTAAAAATGTAGAAGTCGCCGTGGCCGGATACGGTGCGGATGACATGACATGATTGTACGTCTCTGAATTAGCTTTTAATGGGCTTTGATATCTCATGTTATCACGAAGTCACTGATTAATATTGCATCTTATGGTGATCGCATTATAAGCGCCTGCTTATAATTTATAATTATCACTCATATCTTTATAATCTAGATGACATTATTAATCTTAAGAGTGTTTTCTATTTCTAAAATTATCTACTTACCTATAATGCTATAATGTAAAAATTTGTTAATCACATTTGAACAGACTCGCTCAGACGCGAACAGGCTCGGAGCTCTTTTGAAAGTGAAATTTCAAAAATGTGTGTTTGAAAGTATTATGATAATTTTGCCCCCTGACGTTCGTGGTATGCTTTGACTGAATACGTCCCGAGAATACCTTCGTAAAATTTTACTCATTTTGCTTAATACTGGGCCCATCATTTCATTATATTTCATTTTAGAATTATAATAGCAGTGAATAGGTACCACCTTTATGTCGATAGAGATGATTTTGACTTGTTAAAAATATATTTTTTTCTAAATAAAAATAAAAACGCTCATATAGATAATGATTTCAAAGTAATAGATTTTTAATTAACTGTAGAATGCTAGACTTCCAACAATTTTACAAACACTTTCAATACAGTTGCATTATTAAACGCACTCATACTACGAAAACTTATAAAACAACATAGTATTCTTGACAACAATCTGTTTAAGTAGAGGGGAGGGACCTATAGAAAGGGGAGCAGTTACTAGCATAAATGTAGCATAAATCGACCTACGGCAATAAAGGTAAAAGCTTGTAAGACACTGAACACTATGATTGAAGACGAGTGCATTATTTCGAAGACCATTGAAAAGTTTGCCTTGTGATACTAAAAATCCTTTTAAAGCACAGATAATTGAATGCAAAATCCGTCGTCGTGAGTCAAGGGTGTTCGAAGTCAAAGGCATAACATAAGACAGTGTATTTGCATGGGCAAACAGTTAACACTATTCGTTCTATATGGTGGAAGAGAATGGATGTGACTGAATGGCCAATGGGTTTGGTGGCGCGTTGAGACTTGACACGAACAATAAGCGAACATTACCACGTTTCACTTGTACTCAATACTCAAAATAAAACGTGCAATGCAAATAATGTATGCGTATAATGAAGAATAAAATACAAATATTAAATAAGCTTAATTAAAAATCCTTTATAAACAAGCTTTTAAAGCCGTGGAGTGGAGTATCCTTGTAAGCAGATAACCTTTCAGAGTGACGTCACTTTACTTTTTGAGATATTCTCAGCAAACCCTTTCATTTGATACCCATATTGTAAGAAAGCATGACGAAGTTATGTTGAGTATTTGAGGAATTCCTACGGCCACCTTCCGGCTCCATCATGAGATCCTAGACATCATGTATGACTAAAGATCCTGTTAAGACAAATTCAACGAGCCCAAACACGACTAGGTTGTGTTGTGTAATAGAGGAGTTCCTATGGCCACCTTCCGTCTCCATCAACAGACCAGCTCTATGGTACCATAATATTGCATTGTCATTGCGGTTGCATAAGTGTACCAAATTTCAGCAAAATCAAATAGCAGCAAATGCTTCAAAATTGAGTTGCAAGATTCCACCCTAACATACATACATACATACAGTGCCAGTTAAATAAAAGCTTCAGTAACTCTTTCAGCTATAAGTGTGCATTGAGGAGTTCATAATATTTCGAATATTTAATAATCTCATACAATAGTTTTATCAAAGGCCATATACTCTACACGAATAATTTATGTTTCTTCTTTATTTTAGTGCTGATGAATGTGAATTTCATGTTACCAACATCAAATTTAATTAATTTTATTTATACAAACAATGCAGAAGTAAGTAAGCGTAGGACGTTCAGACGAAGTCAGGTGCCATCATAGTTCACTTACGGCGTAGAAATAAAAAAGGCACTTTACAAAGGCCAAACTGTTCTTTTCTTTACATTAAACCTTTTATTGGGACAAGAAGGTAAAACCCTTTTTATAGAGACGACCTTGCAAAATCTATGAAGCTTGAAAAACATCAATAAAATAATATTTTCGGTGAAGTTTGGTTTTTTTTTTTTTTTTTGACGGACCTAATCACTATTTATACCAGAGTGGTAATATAGTGGGCGCGGACTTGCGGGGGAGCAGAAGGCTCGTACCCCGTGAAGTTTGGTATTTTGGTAACTAAATTCTAAGGTATTTTTAATGAAAATATTTATTGAAATACCGAAAAGCACAGCATCTACGTTTGTGACGCGGGATGTTTTTTGTTGCATTATTTTCTACACCATTTCTAATTTAATGGCTGTTTTCTGTCGTTCTTTGATTTAATACATGTTATGGTGCGCATTTAACTATAGACTTTTTTTACGGAAATTTGTATAATAAATTGATAAAAATTATAATAGTGATTGATAAAAATAATTGTGATCGCAGTAAAGTTCTCAGAAATGGGGGTCAGTCCCGTTATCTGACCGGTCATTGATGTCATACAGCGTGTTAAAATATATTGGTTATCTATAATATTGTTCTTATTATTTGAAATGTAACATTTTCTTTCTCCAACTCTTATAACACGTATTAGGTAGGATCAGCACAAATATTATATCTTTCGAATATTATGTTTTAAATTGTTTGCTTTTACGACCAACCACCAGCCTGGATTCAACCCTTATCCTGGTCTGGAATCAACGAGTGAACAATTATTACTATATCTATACTAATATAATAAAGATGAAAGATTTGTATTTTTGTAACGAATAAACTCAAAAACTACTGAACCGATTTTAAAAATTATTTCACCATTAGAATGCTACAATGTTCTACAATGGTGTAGAGTAAGTGTTTAGTAGGTGAAGGGTAGGTGTAAGGTGGGTGCAGGGTAGGTGTAGGGTAGGTGTAGGGTGGGTGTAGGGTAGGTGTAGGGTAGTTGTAGGGTAGGTGTAGGGTGGGTGTAGGGTGTTTGTAGGGTAGGTGTAGGGTAGGTGAGTGTAAGGTTGGTGTAGCGTCACGACGAAGCGCGTAACTCAGGACATTCGCAAATTACAACATTGAATATAGAACTTCAAGTAAATCACGTTTTTAATATTTTTCTTCAAAACACCTTATTTTCACATCTTCAATGTCTGCCAATCATTTTATGACTCCCATTGTTCATAGCTTTTTCCATATCAAAAGACTAATATAGAGTGCCAGTAATAACTAAAAAGTATCAATATAAAAGAAGAAGAGGGCGCGGATTTTTTTTTTTTTTGGCGGACCTAATCACTATTTATACCAGAGTGGTAATAGAGGGCGCGGAGTTTGTGCACGGAGTATATAAACTCCACAGTAGGATGGTGTAGGGTAGGTGTAGAGTAGGGTAGTTTTTCATTTGATTTGTAAAGGAAGTATGTAAATTAAAGAGTCCATAATGAAAAGAATAGGATTTTTGTTTTTGACGTTGGTGATAAAACCAGGAATAACACGGTAGTGGCGGCGGTGGTTACGGTGGCATGTATATTATTTATATTCACGTTACTAACAAAAGAAAAACAAAATATACGCAAGAGTTTTGATTTAAAAAGTAGTTTCAACAAAAAAATAATCATCAAAATCGGTTCATAAACGACGAAGTTATCCGCAAACACACATAAAAAACAAAAAAACAAATAAATAAAAAACAAATTACGGTCGAATTGAGAAACCTCTTTAGACCTCTTTTTGAAGTTGGTTTAAAAAGTAGTTAGTACAAGAAAAGTCAGACCTTAAATATGTGGTCTAAGACAAGGAAACCTGAAAGCGAAAGTATTCATAACATTACACAGCTGGCTTGCTCGTGTTAAATACTTCAGTGATTAATGTTGCAGGAGGTCAGTAGGTCTATGGAATGGAAACTATTACAGTGTAGTACGTAACTTAACTCACATAATTCTTTTGTCTCATAGAATTTGTTTAAAAATGACTAATTACAACACTACTGACCCGATATATGGAAATATGAATAATTGAACAAAGACAATTTTTATATAATACAATTTTATTGTCAGTAGTTAGTGACTCACTGAAACTTTCACTTAAAACCGTCTGTTTTACTGACCACAACTAATTTTGTTGGAGACAAGCCTCTGGTGCAACGTTACCGCTGTATTCTATTTTTTTGAACGTACTGTGAACTTGGACAGATAAAATAGACGTATTTACTTGGGTGTTTTGTTCGCGCAGTGATTATTCCAATGTTTGTGTTAAGATAATTAATTCGTATAAAAACTGGTGTCTTAAATTTAAATTAAACTACTCTCGATTTAATTGGACTTGACAAGTATGGATAATATGTTAAATTATTTGTTGTGTCTTTCATTATGTGTTTTCGGAGTGAATTCAATGGCTTTAAGAGGGCCGCCTTTGACGAAGTACGATCCTTGTAATTTAGGTGCGATATTTTTCGATAAACTGACAGAAAAGTTTTGGCAAGCCTCTGTGTTGTTAGAGAAGTATCCCAGTTTGAGTAACGAAGTCATCATTGAAATTAAATTCGATAAAAATGTCACAATTTATGGGGTAAGTAAATTTATTTATTACAAAGATCAAACAAGAAACAGGGTAAGGATGAGATCAAAGAGAGGGAGTGTGCTTAAAGTAAAGTTTCTATATCAAGTTTCGGACGGTGCTCGAAATTAAAACAGCATAACACTACAGTTGTCTAGTTTTACTAGTGAAAAAAAACAAATAGTAAAATAAACTCGAAAGCAAATTGCTCAAAGATACTAATATTATATACAATAAAAGGGTTAGAATTTTATTAGATTCGTGGAACATAATATTATTTGATAAAGGTTTCATGTCACATGCAATAAAGTTTTGTCCCAAAGTTATTCTTTCGGAAAGAAATATGCTTTCATGAAGTCTAAGACAAATAGTGTTGAAAGAGATAGTTGATAGGACCCATTTTAAGTACGGTACAGTGAACGAAGATATTGGAAAAATAGAACAGAGATGAGTAATGAGTATGTATAAGTGGTAGGTACGTATTATTAACTAGAAATAAAAAACAACAAAAAAACGTTTTTAAATAGATACATTGGAGAAATAAGATAATAATGTTTAAATATTTCTCAACATCATCATCATCATCACCTCAGAGTAGTATTGTTTGTATAACTTATAAAAAACTGTCCTAATGCGATGATGAACTATTTTATTTTCGGCCAAGAGATTAAAAGCGAGCGTAAAATATTTATTTAAAAAGTTAAAATGGCGTCTCGCCCAAAAAAAAAACTTTTGCATTCCCCGAGCTTGAAATGGCAGCTTGAAAATTAGATTTTAAAGATAATAAATCTTGCAGAATCTTTCGAGTGTACTTACTTGACTATGATTATATAATTCAGCCAATAGGGTTCGAACCAAAATCTGTCTGTTGCTCCACAACTATCAAAAATTGTAAATCTTTCAACTTTTCACACTATCCTATAACCATTGATGTAAAAACTCCTTGCGAAGGAGGTCAAACTCTATGCCTCTAACAATAGAATGTAAGGTTTGTACAATATTTGGTCGATCTAGTATTTACTATAATTTTTTTCAGACTGCTGTTAAACATCCCGTGACATGGGATTTCTTCCAGTTCAAGATCAATGGAACGGTTCCTCCCCGCTACATGTTTTATGTTCAGTTGGGAGAAGACGACAACATAAACGTGCCCACTGTGACAAAATTTTCACTTAACAATCTAGTATTATGTGACGAAGATATTAAAGTAGGTTATTTTTAATTTTACCTATTAAGTAATCTTTTTTTTTTACCCAATTACGACATATTTATACCTTTTTCTTAAAACAGATAAAGCTACGGATAAAGTTTAATTGACTGTAATAAGCGATGGCTTATACAGTAATTATATAATGTATTCGACGATGTACGGTTTGTATTTTTTTTGCTAAAGGTGATTCTTACCCTGGTTCCGTGTGTTGCGGGCTTGCGGGGCGCCATACGTACATTCCCACACGGAGACACATGAATGAGTGAATGAATGAAACCTTTATTAATTGTAGGATGGTACATATCTCAATTTCTTCATTATAATTCTTTTGGTTGGCCCATTATACAAGGTGCGGTCTTTGTAATTGTGTAAATTGTATTGAACAAGAACCATTTTATTTACAAACTCTCATAAACCATATTTAATTATGCAATAAAATATATTCTGTTTGTATAATAATCGCCTGACATCCTGCAGAAAAGTTGCAAGTATCATTAGCTCTCTTGAAACGTTTCTGCTATCTCTTTTTTCCAAGTTATTAATAGATAATAATTATAAAAAAGCCATTTTTATATAGAGATTTTGTTTCTGCTTTTTCAGGCGTCTCAAACTATCGAGTCTCTTAACGTGACTCGAGACGAGAACCACTACGCCCACGTCTGCGGTCGCCGGGCGATCGACCATGCCGAGCTGACGTCCATCAGGACCGAGTCCAAAGCCGGAGACTGGCCCTGGCACGTGGCCATACTCTTCAGAAACCCAGATACAAATGTAACGAGATACGCTTGCGGTGGAAATATTATATCCAGAACAGCCATTGTTACAGGTAAGGTAAGGTATTTTGGGATCAACATCAACATCAACGGCCCGTTACAGGCCACTTCTGGACTATGAGCCTCCTCCACTTAAGTGGAGGGTATTTTGGGATATGTAGTGTAAAAAAGGGTAACACCGAAGAAATTTGGTTGTTGTTGTTATTGTGGCATATATATTTCGAATTATTCGTTGTAGGATAGAAAGTTTGTCGCCATTCGTCTTAGAAAAAATAAACAAACGGACCCGTATTTATTTAATAAATGCTGTTCTTTTTTATTACTAGCATTTAGCATTTATCGTGTAAATAGTTGTTTTTTTTTCATTGCAGCTGGACATTGCGTGAGAGAGTTTGGTAGAAACTTAGAAGCATCTAGGATTGTGATCATTGCTGGCGTCAATAACCACAAAGACCTCAGTCAGCCGGGGCGACAAGTGATGATGGTAAGATCTAGCATTATATTTATTATTATACCTAAATGTAGTGATTTTATTTTATTATTATTATCCCTTTATTAGTCCTAATGATCATCCAAACGGAAATAAAGAGGACAATAATGCTCGGATTTCCCTTCGCGTTCGAATCAGGACTGATGAGATCCGCAGGTAGGTATACAAAATTTACTGACTTTGCCCGAAGAATTGCAAATAACAGCAATGGGAATAAACCAAATTTACTGAGCTTATTTTTAGATATACTATTCAAATAAAATATGTATAATTATTAATTTTATTTTTAATTAGGCCGAAGAAGTTGTTCTTCACCCAAACTACAACGATCTAAAATCAACATCGGATCTGGCCGTGATTAAAGTCAACAAACTTGCGTTCACAAAATATGTACAACCGATTTGTATTTGGGGTCCTGTGTATGACAAAACTTCATTGTATGGATATCAAGCTACGGTGAGTATAATTTTTAAATGCACATCGGGCTTTGAATAAATAGTAATTTGTTGTGCTACGTGCGAGAGAGACGACGCTTTGCAAAGCGGAAACACCCGATGTGCATTATTTTCATCCGGGAATTGTAGCCGTTTGGTAAAATCGATAAAAAAATCCCTGTAACAAATAAAGTGTGCGCGAAATAACATCCGCGAATATTTTACTGGATTGACTGCTTCAAAAAAATATAAGAGGAAAAAATCCAACTAATATTATAAATGTGAAAATATATTTGGATGTTTGGATGTTTAGATGTTTGGATGTATAGATGTTTGCTCCACTTTCACACCTATATTACTGAACGGATTTGGACGAAATTTTGAAATGAAGATAGTTTGTAACCTGGATTAACACATAGGATACTTTTTATTGGGAAAATCTTACATAGCGCCAGCGTAGCCGCGGGCGGACCGCTAGTTATAAATATCTTAACAGAAACAGATAAAGATAAAAAAAAAACAGTTTATCCCTTTTTCTATTGTATATAGAGGTGTTATATAGGTAAATAAGAATATTTTCACCAAAATGAAACCATGCTACGTTGCGTCAGTCAAGTTTTGGCAAATTGTTCACGCCTGTCAACTTGGTTTCGGCGCACACGCAACAGTGACGCAATTGACGCAATAACATATAACTAAACAAGTGGCTTTCACGAGTATTTTTTAATGCTACATTAGACAACTTTCAACTTTTCACTTTGTGTCTCCTGGCATTCCAATTTGACCAACCAGTCTTCCCATGGGTGTCGAAGGGAAGAGCCGCCGTGTGGTTCCCGGCATTAGAATCGGACCAACCCATGTCTTCCTGTGGTCGTCGTAGAAGGCGACTAAAGGCTGATTTACACTTTGGCAAGTAGTAAGTTACCACTTGCCCAGTTAAGTAGACAGTTTTCAAATATAATTTTAGTGTGTGCCCCTTGGGAGCCCACTAAAAGCTCTGCTTACCCATTCGGATATAAGAAAATAATATTTTGTAAGTATGTGGGTATTAGACAACTTTCAAACATTAATATCCCAGAACTACTCATACTCATTTCAATTAGATAAAAAAAAAAACGTTTGGTGAAAATCTTAATAATAATAAGTAATAGATTTATTTTTCTTCCAATTTGACGATTATGATGATGGAGATGAAACGGACAACCATTTAGCAGACTGGTCCTAGCCTAGGGACCTAGAACTCAAAATGGCAAACGCCTTGTTAGGCTTTAGCAATAGGAAGAGAAGAGCCAAAGATAGGACTCGTGGTAAAAGTGGAAAGGAAAGGTAAATCCAGCAGTAGAAAAACACGGGCTGATGATGATGACGAAGATAAATAAGAATATTCTTCAAGTGGTGAATACTAGTTTCAAATGAGAAATTATAATTTACAGGTGGTAGGTTTTGGTACTACAGAAGACAACAGGCTGTCTGATGTTTTAAGATCTACATACACTTTGGTGCAAAACGACACAACGTGTATAAACTCCGATCGGCCACTGTACAGTTCACTTCTCGACGAGTTTACTTTCTGCGCAGGATATGGTCCACAGTTTGGTACTTAATTGTTTATAATATACTTATTTTAAACTTACAATTTGTTATAACAATCTGAAAGGAGTAGTGTTACGCTTCATCGATCGACTAGTGCAATTAGAAGTGTCATTGGTAATAGTAAAATCCACAGGTAATTTTGCTATAATGAGTTTAATGGTATGTGAGCTGTTGATGATTGATAATGAGTTTAACCAGCCAATGAGACTATTATGTCTTGGGAAAGAAAAATCTTCTATGACGTTACTGGTAGTGCCACACAGAAGAATCTAGAAAACGAAAGGATAATTCCAAGGTCTGGAGGTTTCTGAACATTGCAATTTAACACTGAACATAATATTTTATGTCGAGGATTTTAGCTTGGTGGGAATATTTTAAAAGCCAGTAACTAACGAACCAAAAGATCCGTCTCTAGACTTGTTTTAAAGTTTATTTTTCATTATTACCCTTAGATTTATTAGCCTACTCTCCTTTTACAGATATAAACCCGCGTAATGGTGACAGCGGTGGAGGTCTGGTAGTGCCGACTATGCAACCAGACCACAAGGTGAGCTGGTTCCTACGAGGAGTGCTGTCAAAGTGCGGAGTCTCCCAAGGGCAAACTCAATGCGATCCTCGCTTTTACATGGTCTACACCGACGTTGGACCCCATTATGGCTGGATCTACCACCACTCTGGTCTTCAGTATAACAGCAACATAATGAAGCGAATGTGACATTTTTTATTAATCAAGTTACATATAAAAAAGCCATATTAATGCATTTATTTTCACATTGAACTTAAGACTGTTAATATCTAATTTAAACTTTAACTATAAGAAGTTCTAAGTACATAAGATAGAATTTTATAAACGTAGAATTATCATGTATTTTTGTAACTATTGAAAAAGGATAAAAATGTCACAAAAAACTAAAATAATATTTCAAGCCTATGAATCAATTTTACGATCAATTGGAGGCAAGTGTAAATTGCTCTAACTCTAAAAGGTATTATTTTTGTATAATGTTCTTTCTATGTTAGTTCTATGGATATTTATATTTTTCATAATTTTAAATTCGCTGAAACTTAAATACTTGAAAAATATTTCTGTCTGAACTCGAAAGCACCGAATGCGTCTGACATTCTTATGAAATCAAAATACCAAATTATTTATTGAATTTCATCAAAAACTATTTCGAAACTAAACAGAACCATCGATCAGTACTCGTGTTTTTATTTCTAATGTTAAATTTTACCGATTTTATATTTTATTCTGATCAATATTTGCTTAGCTCATTCCTATTTCATTTTACTGTTAGTATAGTTACGTACATACATCAAAGAAACTTTAACTATATAGCTATACATATTTTATATTGTACATCATTGTCTCTAGTTCGTACATGGATAATATAAAGTTGATATCCCAGGTAAGAAGATATTTTTAAAATAAAGGAATATAGTTTTTAATGGTATGTTTGTTTAAATTAAATCTGTATGAACTTTTTAAAGAATCTTTAGCAATTTACACTATCAGTTCTTTCTTATATTATGTACGACTTTTTTTAAATCTTAAGTTTCTCAATTTTATCTAATCAATTTCACACTACGTCCATTAAGCAAACTTTTAAATAATATTAAAATACAAAACAAAATCAAAGTCGGTGAAGCTAAAACGAAACCGGTCGTAATTAAAAAACTTGAAGTTATAAAAGCTGAAGTGAAGGACATAATAGAGACCCTTATAATACCGAAGTTTCTTTTTGTTCGGTGACAGTTTTTAATAAGATTTTAATAAATTATGCAGAAGCGACACTGGACCAACTGACGGCGAGTCGAGATAATGTAGCCGTGTTTCTTTTTGTATTTGCACTCTTTAGCTAACTTCGTCTTCGTCTTTGTTAGTGGATAAGTAATAATATCATCATTTTTATACAAGTTTTTGCTTAAAACGTATCAATAAATACGAACATAATGAATAAAGCCCTTCCACTTTTCTTTGATTTTATTATTACAAAAGTGACACCGTTCTTTCTTTCTTACACTGTTTCCTTTAAGAGAATATACCTATATGTCTATCTTATATGGCTATCTCCGTGCTAAGTGTCCTTGGTCGTCCCGTGAGCGCGATTTATTATTAAAGTGCAAGAGCCTCATCTTCGCAAGTCTAGGACGTGTTGCGCTTCAGAAATTCAATTACATGCCTCTTCCACTCTCCTAGCTGCGACGACCTTCTAACCAGAATATTCATATTCAATAGCTTTTGTTATTAGCGGCTCTACATGCACTTAAAGCAAATTTTAACTTATTTCCAGCTGCCAGTTTTGGAAAAGTACTTCATATATTTTAGTAGTATCTTGGGCTTTCATTGACACTTGATAGCAATTAATCTGTATTATTTTCACGTCTTGTAAGATGCAATTAAAAAGTATGACAACTTTTTTCTAGTTACCTTCATAATTTTTGCATTAATTAGGGTTTTAATGTAATGTAGGTACACTGAAATTGATATCACATTAGCAAGGAGTTTTAGTACATCGGGTAGTTATTTGAGTTCAACTTCTCTCGGAATTTTACTGAAATCAACATACAAACAACCTCTACAAAACACGGACTTACAGTGTATTAAAATACAATTTTCTTAGAAATATTTTTCCTCGCAAAATCGTTATACAGAAATGTAATAAAACTATGTAAATGATACTGCAAAATATTTTTTACGTTTTCGTTTCACTGACCATGTTTTAACTTGAATGTCCAGTTAATCCTCATCCCCACGAATTCGATTAAATTTTTTGCAACTCAATCGAAAAGTTAAAGAGGGTTGCTTTCCTTGCAGTAAGTAATCTAAAGATGGCCCCAGGCGATACGACCCCAAGCAAAACGGTAATGCATAGGAATTACTTTAGCTTTTTTCTCTATTTGTCTATTCCGTAGCCCACGAGCTGCAATTCGCAATCAACAAACACAAATAGAACATAAAACTTACATAATTTTAATAAAAAACGTAGGATGAAAAAAAGTAAAACATAATAAGTGTATCACACTGAGTAAATTTTCATCCTTGGAATCAGTATATTGTGTGAGATGTGAAGCCGATGACCGACCTCACACACCGCATCATTTTCTGACAAACAACAACAACAACAATCAACAAGACAGTCATAGACAAGTTGGGTACTTATATAGGTAAGAAATTTTATTAATACATACATTACCTATTTTGGCACCTTTCCAAAAATTGAACTTTTATAGGCCGAAAATAAGGCTTACCTACCTAAATTCTATTCTACATAGGAAAACATTTTCACATCATTTGTTATACTGCTTGGTTCTCTTAGGAGCGTACTAGCAATGCAGACTCAGCAGAGCGGCAAACCGCTTCCCTTTGTGGCTTGCGACTTGCAAACGAGAAAAATACTCGCTGTATACAGCCTTTGGTCTCGTTATTTCGTTTGGATAGGGAAATTTTAGTAGCTAACAAAAGGCTTTTTAAGTAATAAGTTTATGTTAACTAGGTCAGTTATAAACAAAGGTTATTTTTGCCTGAACTAGCATCAGTACAAAGGCTTATTAGCTTAGAAATTAACAGAAACACCAGTTGTTATATAATATAGGTAATATTTTACACACAGCTAAAATTGGAATCTCGTTTTAAAAATTTGTAGGTATAATAATAATTTGTTGTTATTTATCAAATTTAATTAATTTTGAATATTAATAATATAGTTTATCTGTTTGTTAGTTAAGACGTTCAGCGTAGGCTTGGTGGGGAATTTAAGATGAAATACCGGTAAAATAAATCTCAACGCAAGACATCTTTGATTGATAAAGTAACCTAGGAATATAACAGAAATACTTAATATATTGTACTATTTTGTATAATATTGTTTTTACTACTACAGATATACCTGTATACCTTGTACAGAAAAGCTACTTTTAAAACCTAATACATAAAACCTAACCAAGCTTAAACAACTATACTGCAGATAAATAAATTACGTTCTAAAAGGTCAATGTTTTGTACCTTTGTTCTCTGCACAATGTGGTCTGAATATTTTCATTCGTGATGAAATGAAAACTCTATTTGAATACAGTTGCGAAACTATCTCATTATTTTATAAAAACATTATTTTCCAAAAACATACAACGTGCATTTGATTCATTTGTTTTATATTAAAAAGACAGAAGATGAACCTACTTCTAATCAAAAATATTACTTGTTAACGTTTTAATGAAATTGCAAGTGTAAGAAGCGATTTTTTTATAAATTAATATTATGTCCCTACCGAGGTGTGCTCAAGCTTGACCTGAATGGATGCGATGAGGTTTTAGATAATCATGCGGTTCTAGGGTTGGTCCCCTTCATACCCTTTTAAATCGTAAGAGCGTCAAATAAACGTGAGTTTGAAACGCTGTTTTACGTGCAGTAAGCCTTCGATCACAGAATCGAAGCAGTAAGCTGATACTTACTTAGCTGTTCTGACCGTTGCAATCACCACACGATACAAGACTGTGAGGACTAAATTTCTCCACTAATAATGTAACCAGCTATGTAACGACGTATGCAATGCAGAGCAAGCTAGTTGAATCAC
This sequence comes from Carpatolechia fugitivella, assembly GCA_951230895.1. Taxonomy (NCBI): domain Eukaryota; kingdom Metazoa; phylum Arthropoda; class Insecta; order Lepidoptera; family Gelechiidae; genus Carpatolechia; species Carpatolechia fugitivella. The sequence continues at coordinate 9,379,420 of OX579648.1, read as the reverse complement.
AGTACTTACAAAACTAGCAACAGAGAGGTTTATACATTGCAACAAAAACACCCATTGGATTAGGAGAAATGAAATTGCTTGAATTAGCAAAATCATTAATAATGAATAACCAACCCAATGCGGGTCTGACTCGCATAAGAATCATAGAACATGTTAGGATTTTTTAGGACCGCGGGATTTTGTAAAAAGATCGATTCATTTGCCAATTAGCACGACCTCTAAAAATATTCTGCAATAAAATTTTAGCAGATCACATACATAATTTGCAGTGTATTTTTTTTTTAATTTAAAATTATAATTAAATTCTCTACATTCCAGGCTATCACAAAAAAAAAGATAAGTTTGCCCTCCTCAATTCACAGAACCAGGAAACGTGTTTATGATTGATAAGTTTCCGAAACGACAAAGAAAAATTTTAAAAATCTATTTAAAATAAATTTATTTCTCAACGTAGTTTCCTTCTACCTCGATGCATTTAGTCCAGCGCTTCTCCAATGCCGTTACACCAGTTTGATAAAATGTTTTCTCCAACCCCTCAAAATACTCGTCCACGGCAACAATGACTTCTTCATTTGATGAAAATCTCTGGCCACCTAACCATTTCTTCAGGTTTGGGAATAAGTGGAAGTCACACGGGGCCAGATCCGGGGAATAGGGTGGATGCGGTAGCAATTCGAACCGCAATTCATGGAGTTTGGCGACTGCAACCATTGACGTGTGTGCAGGTGCGTTGTCATGGTGGAACAAAACTTTTTTCTTGGCCAAATGTGGTCGTTTTTTCTGGATTTCTTCACTTAATTTTTGCAGCAAGCTTGCGTAGTACTCTCCATTTATTATTTTTCCTTTTTGCAGATAATCCACTAAAATAATCCCTCGAGCATCCCAAAAAACAGTCGCCATCACTTTGCCGGCCGACAAAACCGTTTTTGCTTTCTTCGGCGCAGGTCTTCCGCTCTCAGTCCACTGCTTAGATTGTTCTTTTGTCTCGGGAGTATAATGATGTATCCAGGTTTCATCGACTGTTACATAACGCCGCGAAAACTCGTTAAGATCTCGGTTAAACAGCGCCAAACACTCCGATGAATCGTCCACTCGACGTTGCTCTTGGTCAACAGTGAGCAAACGCGACACCCATCGCGCGCAAAGCTTTTTCATTCCCAAATGTTGGTGCAAAATATTAAAAACGCGTTCAGATGAAATGCTCACCATCTCTGCTATCTCTCGCAACTTCAAGCGCCGATCATTCAATACAATTTTGTGAATTTTTTGATCATGTCCGGATTCGTGAATTCATTTGGACGGCCAGACCTGTGGGCGTCTTCGCAGCTCTGTCTTCCACGTTTAAAATCAGTTACCCAGGTGTGAATTGTACTCAATGCAGGAGCAGAATTACCTAAAACACTGTCTAGCTTGGTTTTAATCTGGGTTGCTGTTTTCTGTTTTAAAACGTAAAACTTTATCACCGCACGAATTTCGTTTCTTTCCATTGTTAAGAAAATTTACGACAGAGAAAGTTCTACGTCCTATCAAACAAATTCCACCAGTTCGATTAAATTCAAATTTGGCGTTCTATTTTCAAAAAGATGCCAAAATATAATGTAATATTTTTTTTTGCGTATCATTTTTTTAAGTTCGTCGTTTCGGCCAGTTATCAATCAGCCCAGGTATGTTCGAATATAATAATATTATATTTTTTCATGTTGATGTAAATATTGCTTATCGTTCAACCACCTTATCCACCAGTTTCACGCAATGTCTTTAATTTCACCTCCTATGTACGTACATAGTAAAAGGGTAAAGGCTGTAAGTTGTTATGCCAAAAAACATCTTTTTACTGCAGTACAAGCGGACTGAACTTTACGACCGGGCGTTTGGTGCATGACCACGCATGAAATGAGGCTGGAACAAACGCGTCTCTAGCTTAGCTAACTAGTGTGAAACTTGAAAGCGTTGCACCTTGTAATATTACAATGTCGAGAATTCTCGTGTATTTGACAAAAAGCTTAAAGAGTGTGATGACCGTCCTGTTTATGACTTGGCTACAATGCGTCACATAACAGCTATTTTAAAGAATTAATATATTCGTTTTTTTTTATTATTTGCAAAAAGTGGTACATTTGACATACACAAACAAATCTCGCCAAACTGAAACAGTTTGTTGGCGAGTACAGGCGGCGAGTACAGTACAAATGCAAAGAATACAGTTTTTCACGAGACAAAAACTAATAGTGGTATAAAGAACGTTGTAACTAAGTAGGTCTACTCAGTAATTATAAATATATTATGATGCGAAAAAGTGATTTCGCTGCCTTATATATTATATGGAAAAAGACATAAATTTAGTTTTTTTTTTAATTATGAGTACAAAACAATAATAATAAAATAAAAATAATAAGATTATTTGGGGACATCTTCACACACGGCCATATGATCCCAAACTAAGCAGAGCTTGTACTATGGGTGGGTACCAGACAACTGATATACATTACATAAATAGATAAATACTTATATAGATAATTATCAACCAGACACAAGGCAAACACAAGTGATCATCACACGAATGTTTGTTCTGGGCGGGATTCGAACCCGCGACCCTGTGCGTTGGAGGCAGATACACTACCACCTGGGCTACGGAGCCGTCGTATTGTAGTTAAATAGTCAGTAAAATGTGTAAGTAGCTTTACTTAAGTTTGTGTCGCAAATATTATCTAGAATAATCTTGAATAATCTAGATACTACAGTATAACTGAATTATTCTAATCGTTCTTATTCGTTTCACGTCGAGCTGCCGGGCCGCTCGTTACTCTTCGTCGCGACTTCACTCGTGAATTTTTCCAAAAATTCTAGCAGAGATGGAAAATTTGGTTGTTATTTTAATATAATAGGTATAACCCATTTTTTCTTTTCTTCTTAGGCATCATGTCTAAATTGAATGGGCATAGTGTGTCTGTTATAAATTATAATGTAGAGTTTGTGTACGACTTTTCTTCGAGATGAATATCAAGTTTTACCATGTGCCGATAATCGTAAGTATTTATATTTAGGTACTTTTAAATAATCGGTAGGTACAAAACACTCTAAAGTATGTGACAATGTAAGTTTTCAGTCGAGTGACTATAACAGTGAAACAGTTGCCATGACATTTTAAAATGTTAATACAAGGCTTCACGCTCCAGCGGTCCGCACCTGGCGGAAATCGGGCTAATAGCACTATAAAAAATATAGATAATTTAATAGAAGAGATCGCTTCGGCCGTTTAGGAAACCGATTACTTAATCCACAAAATTATTTTATTGATAATCAAATTGAGTTTTTTTTGGGTAATTCTTTTATTCGTTTCCTGATCGAAAAATTTAACGTTGTGGTAGATTTTGGTTTCAATTCTAGATTTTTGTTATTTTTCCTTTGTGTCATTTCGAAATTTTTTATTTATTAATATTCAGAGTGAATTAGGATTTTGTAATGTACATATTATAATTTCACTGCTAATATCAAATGAAAGATTGTTGATATACTCACTTCGTTTTATCGGAAAGGTTTTTTATAAGCTACAATGAAATCATATCATCATCATCATCTGTTGTCATAATATTATAAAATAAAAATAAATAAAATCATATCTTTGTGTGTCAAGTGAACTTTAGGTAAAAGTTTAATCAGAAGTATGATCAACCATAACCTGAAAACAATTTTACCCACTACGGGATGTATGTAATGAAAATCTATGCAGGTGATTTTATAGCAGGGTTGGTGGACAAAACACCCTCGTGCCACAGTAAAATAAATCACTCTGTTCCCGCGAGACCAACACACTTTCAAATCACTAAATTTATAACATATTACATACAAAAAAGGCAATTCGATTAAGTAATTAACGAAAGAACGCCGTAATCGCATGTAGAAATGCCATTTCATGCTATGACGTTTAAAAATACCTAGCCGTTTTGAGAAGCTGTTAAGAAAAACAGAGTTTTCCTGAAAAAGAAACCAAAACTTCTATGCTTGTAGAATGAAGCTTCAATTTTGAATAACAAATGTTAAAACCATTGCAAAGTAAAGATGGCTAGGTAAGTAATGTTTCCTTTTTTAGGCATTAAGCAAGCGTCAAGCAATCCTCTGTTTTCCGTGTAAAGGCATTCCACACCTGGGATCGTTTCGTGACAGCGCGCAATAAAACCTTCCGTTTTACCACTTTTACTTTGTAAGCATTGCTTTCTTTATTTCAGATGTAACAAGGTTGAGTTTAGTAGGGGTGAGCTGAAACAAAATTCAATATGTGTAGACTTAATAAGGTTAGTAGAGCGAGAGGCTGAATTCGGATGCGAATATAAAAATTTCGTAGCACGCGAATGCGTGTTGCGAGAGTGTTGTGTGCTACGGTAGCCGATGAATCCAGTTGTTATTGCTCCTTACTATTTTTCAAATTTTGTTATTATGCTGAGTAGAAATCGAATTGAAATAATATAATAATTAGTCAATCAAACATATTTTTTTCCTTTTTCTATAACATAAATAAAATTATCACATGTAATTTAATAGAGTCAGAAAATTCATTTCCTATCTTAAATTTAACTAATGATGCGTTATAATTAAAAAGAAGTTACATTAAACTGGCTGACCTTGCGTTTAATTATATCGTTTCTGTTAGCTACGCCTTTTTCTTTCTTACCTAAACAGTTGAATTAAAACTTGGCTTGTTTAAAATTCCATTACATTCATGATGCCATTTAGAAAGTATTTTAATCTTAAAGGAAACTTTTGAAGGATGCAAACTCATATTTCAATATCCCATTGAAATTCATGCATTTCAGATAACAAGAGACACTATTTCATGAAAATCAAAGCGTTGTTCGGAGTTCTTTGAAGTCCACAATCCTCTCGCTCCAGCATCTCATTCGACGCACGTACTCATATAATCATGTTCCACTCTCCCAATGTTTGATAAAGTCGCGCGTCTCGACGAAAAATGACGTACGTTTTAAAAATACGTGTTAAATAAAAGAGGTCGTAGATTTTTCTCGGAACTGTTTGACGTGTTTTTATTGTGCTTAATAAATGCTTTTATGGCGAAAATTTTTAGTTACGGTTATTTTTAAGCGTAGGTAAGCTGTATTTTGTATTGTTTTTCTATTGGTTTTATACATGTTAGAAAAACCTTATTATTAAATTTAAAAAAAAAACTGAATATTAGGATAACATTGCTGTACCACGTATGAACAATATTTACAAAGCATCTTTACTCCACAACAACTTCAAAAACCAAACTTTTAGGAAACATTTCAAAATCTAGCAAAATAAAAACAATAACAGTAACTACCCAAATATTTAATTTCATTTTCCGTCTTACTTTGAAATTTCCTACTTCCCACTCAACAGACAATTTTGTTGTATTTTAATATTAAATACTAGGTAATTTCCAAGATAACTCCGAATCCTAAAATAACAGTCAAATAACTACTAAAGTATAAATTAAACTAAAGTCTGTCAATGACGAGTAGCGAGTGTTTATTCTAGCAAATGGCATAGGTCGTCGCTGATTGGCTGATCGCGAATGGGCGGATTTGGCCGAAAATTGGCCGAATGAAAGCTCAATGAACGTGTCACCGAGACTCTTCGGGCACATTTGTTCACGTCCGGGATTGTCCGCATTGGCGCACTATAGGGCTAAACGATTAGATATCGATAGATTAAGATTTTGTTAAATTATATTCGAAATGATTTTAAACTATGTTTGTTGTATTTCCTAGATATTATCAAGTTATTTTAATATATTTTACTAAATATAGAATACCAATATAATTAATATCCTACAGATTACATAACCTCGCTTCTAAATTAGAGTTTTTTAATTATTTCATTGTTTAATCAGTGTGCTGTATCTGCTTTAAGACAAAACAGTGATGTAAAGTACGTATCTACGCGCTAATGACTTTAGGCTAATCAAATCACAGAGCAAATGATCACAGACTAGTTTTAAACCAGCCAATTGACCCTATAACTAGGTGAATAAACATGGCGTTCAAATAGTACTACGGGTTTCTATTTTTTTAACTAGGATTATGAATCTCGAGAAAGAAAGAGAGAGAGATTTGTTTTGGGCTCTCGCTCAGGCACCAAATTTATTCTCAAACTTGTTTTATTACGCTGATTTAATTTAGATTGTACTCTTTTGTCTACACATTTATGGGATATTAAATAAAGTTCTAAATGTTGGTATTGTGTCGTGTGTGAATGGATACATTCAAGGAACAGATACAGTCTAAGAAAATTATATTTGACATAACAAAAATAATTTCAAACCGGGTTTGATTTTACTGTTTTACAACTCCAATTACAGTTTATTCATGTATTCGTTTTACTTGAAAATTATGTAAATGTAAGTTGCTAAAATATCGATAAAAATTTTGCCGTAGCACTATTACACAGCGCGCAACCCTAGGGGTTGAACGTCGAACGCCACGCCGGGTCATCAGAGAACTTTGAAAGCTGCTTCGTGCCTATGACTCGTAGCTCTGTCAATTTGCTGCAACTAGCTGCGTCAAATTTTACTTCTGCAGTCTACTGTTTCCAAACGGTTTCAAAGTGTCAGCTTTTACAACAATCATAGTTAGTTAGTTACCAGCTCATGTAAGTATAAAATGTGGAAAAACTATCCGTAATGGTAGACTCTCGACAGCAAAGAACCCGGGAACCTGAAAATTTCGGAAACTACTTAATGAAATAAATTGTGTTTAATAGACAAATAAATAATACTCCTTGAAAAAAGTAATAAAATGTATTTGTCACTTTGTAATTTATTCTTCAATAATTACATAAATAAATTACAAATTACTCGATAAGAAGAAGAAGTCAAAGTCATCTTATAAAAAAAATTCAAAATCGCAATTGTTTTCTACATCAAAAAATATTTTTTTTATTTTTTTGTTTTATTTTTCTGTGTAAGTAAGCTTACTTACACAGTCAAAAAATGTGTGAAAATTAATTATTAATTGTATTTCTATTAATGCATAGTAAGTAAATCCTTAAGTATGAAAAAAATAAGCTTATTTTTTTTATATATATTTAAGGATTTACTTACTATGCATTAATAGAAAAACAAACTTTAGCAAATTTCTCATCATTCTCTTTTCACCTTTGTAACGTATATTTCTGAAATATTTTTCGTGGAAAAAATTTTTTTTTCTTAATCTTCAGTCCAAAACCGTACCTGGACCTGGCGTAAATCTCGTACTAGGTATGAAAATAATATTTTTGTGTTAAAGAGAAAACTTTGTAAAGACGTATACTGTCTGCAATTTATCATTTAGATTATTTCAACGCCTTTCCCACTTAACGTAGACCACGTAAGGTTTCCCGTATAAGCGACTATTAAATTAAATGTGCGGCTTTAAGAAAACACCTTCTTTATGATATAACCGCTACATCCTTTGATCCTTCCCAAGCGAGGTTTTCGGGCCCGGAAGATATTATGTTTTATTTTGTTATCTTTTTTTGCTTGCTTTTTCGCTAATGTTCGTCTTAATAGGTTTTTATCAAAAGGTGTTAGAATGCCACAAAATATTTTTTTTTTCATTTTTAACAGGGTTTTCCTTATGTTTCAGCAAAACGTTACAAACATAAAATGTAGTAGTTTCCTACACTTTTAAGAGACACCGAGTAGGCATTTCAATTTTTATAATCATACATCAATGTTGAACATTTTAGAAGTTTCATAATTCTTGACGCTGATAAATAAACATGCCAAGAGAAGACTTATGAAGGCTTAAATTGCAAGAGCTGTAAAAGTTTTATGTTTTAATACTGCTGCAAATTCCTGTATGGCAAAAGCTCATAAATTCTTGTGTAAACCCGAGTTATGCATTTCAATTATCCAGAGAGCAAAAACTCGAATTAAATGGAGTTCACTTTGATGCAGTCATCACAGTTGATGAACACATTACTGCCAGTAGTCTGGCATTTATTAGGTGACAAGACGACGCAATAAGGTTCCAAGCAAAAAAGCTTTTAACCGAATGTTAGTGCGAAACATGCACAAAGCCCTTCGAGGCCCAATTGACCCAAATGGACACACAAATAGTTGAAAGGAAGGCCCGCACGAGGTCATTATTCGCTCTGTAACCCGGCAAAAGTGTCAAGCCGGGAGGGGACAGGCATTTATCTACATCCTAGGGGCACCACTGATTTCGGGAAGGATATATTAGAGTAAAATAGGGTTTTTAAGAAATCAACGGGAAAATAAATTATTTTAGTTAGATTTAGTGGCACAATAGATAGAGGGAACGTGTAGTGAACTCACCCAAAAACATGTAAAATGACGAAACTAAGAGAATGATGTAACATCCAAAAGTTAATAAATTATTCATTTCATTTCATAACGTCGGGTATTATCATAAGAATAGATAATACAGTATTTAATAGTGCAATCTGGTTCGAAGATTTGAAAGTAATATTTTACGCAATTTTATGATTATCACCACTAGTATTTTGACATTCCAGCCTAGTGTCTACGTAATAAAGTAATTACTTCCAGAACGATATTTTCATAATAAAATGACCGGCCACACAGTAAGCAGACAGAAACAAAATATATTAATCTTGCAAAGCAGCAAGAAACTGATAGATTTTTTATTTTAAAATGATGAAATTACAGATAAATTAACAAATTGAAGTAGCCTCTGATCACAATCTATATAGAGAAACTGGAAGGAACTAAATCATAGTTACGACAGTTTTAAATTTCTTCGGAGGCCGAGTCGTAGCAATCTTTTGCTCCATTAAGCTCTTCACGCTCGCCGGCTATGGAAATTGGACGTAAAACGAAATATGTGTAGTAGGCACAATTTCTGGAATAGTTACTAGAGATTTGTTGCGTCGTTTTAGAGACACGCTTGAGCCTGGTTCACATGAAGGGGAGTGGGGCAGGAAAATGGACATAGAAACTGTTTCCGACGTACTCTGCTTGTAGCTCTATTAAACATTTGAATAAAGGCAATTCTTTTTGCGCGCTATACTAGTTTCCAAAGTTGAAAATATATTGGGTTTTAAGGATGGGATCATTTGTTCGTTATTCGCTTTCATAATGTCCCCGTTTAAAAGTCTGTGTCTAGTTTGGACTTTTCGATCTTTTTTGTTATGAAGGTAGGTTTTTTACAATGCTTTCCCTCACTGAAAGAGCATTGAAAACATAAAACGTTAAATTCTTACGGGTTTTTCTTTTTTTTATATACAAAACCAACCTCACGAAAACAACTTGAACCTCTCAACATAAAAACCCCTTTCCATTACTTGTGATACAATCAGAAAATTTGTCCTAAAAATCTGTCGAAGCGAGGCTACTTGTACCACAAGCAGTGTTCACTCAAAGCTTGGTTTATCGTAAGCAAAGCCGAAATTTAGGTCAATCAGTTGTCGATATTCCGAGTTTCGGAATTTGGCGTTTCGACCTGCAAAACAGACGGGCTACCCTTCCTTTGACGTTTCCTGAGCTGAACTATGTGTTAAATATTTATTTAAATTCCATTTACTCAGTCTCTATATTATGTCGAAACTCATTTCATAAAGTTGATTTGGTATATCCGTCTTTACAATGGGTAAATACCGAATCTATGCATATATGTGAATATTCCCTGAAAAACATATCATAGATTAAGAAGATTAGTTATCTGTATGTCAAATGATGCGCTGGAATATTGGACCACGTATGTAACTTATACCGGAAAAGCGAAAATAACTTCGGTATACATTGAAAACTCTACAAAATTGAGTGACATATTTTTATTGTAAGGAAGGCAATCAAACAATAAATGCTAAGACTTCATTTTCCATTCTCATTGTGATGCTAAACATTAAAATTATAATATATACCTATAATGTTGTGTATGGTTTCACTAAAACAATATTAATGGGAAGCTAAAATTTCTTAAATATTAGTTTTATTTAAGTCAATAAAGAATGAGTTTGTATGTTATTTTTTATGACTGCAACACCTTCTTTGTCGCCGTAACTCGTCAGCGTGGATGAGTTCTATCTAAAGGCCGCGCCTGCGAGCCTCTTCTGATAACTCGAGTGAGCCGATAAGGAGTCCGGAAAAGCCAATGGGAAAAGCCTACAAAAATGTATTAGCTGACAAGAAGTTTATAAAAATGGAGTTCGTATTCAGTGGTCATTGAAATTATATAAAAATATCACTCACTACCTGTAGCATAATAATAATTCATCATTATTACTAAATTATTGAACCAAATTGACTATTGAACCACATCAAAAATGTTTCTGTGATATCTTATCGTATTTTTAAATAAAAAAAAAAACATAAATTAGTTAACTGGATTAGTAAAATTTTAGTAATAACGCGGAATATTTATGAATATCAATTGTTTTTTTAATGCAAGGCGACAAAACAGATATCATTCTAAAATGTCGATATTAAAAAAAGTAAGGAAAAAAAAGGAAATTATATGAACATAACGGATAATGCGACTTATCCGTGCTTTTATCAACTCTTGTTTTAGGTTGGTATTATTCTATGAAAGAAGTCTAGGGTTTTAGTAAAGTTTATAGAATATGGAAGGGTATGTTCTCGTTCGGAAGTTCGGAAGCCTAGAGTTTTCCTATAAATCACTGTCAAACCGCCGCTGCTGGATTTTTACTGACGTTTAGTTAAAACTTGGAGCATTAGCTACCTACATACTGAAAACTGTTTTTTCTTCTACAAGTTTTATGTTAGTATCTTGATGATAAAATTTTATATTTAATCTTTTTGTAATTACTAGCCATGGTTACCTTTAGACTCGTACTAATTTTTAGTTTTCATACTTACCTTTGTTAAATTAACCTGCGTAAATGGACGAGGCACATAAAACGTAGATATAATGTGAGTGTGCGAGGGCGAGTAATGTAATATGCTTGTATATTAGTCCCTGGGACAATAAACAAATCCCCAGAACTGTCCCGGGCCCGCATCGCATCGGGGAGCCAGCCTTATGCAAACTTAAATAAACTTGGAGTTCCTCTAGTTTCAGTTTCCGAAATGAGATAAAACAGGTTCAAGAAGTTTAATGAGTAACTGCTTCGGCGGAGTAAACTTCCCCCTTCCCACTTTGTGGGTAATTAACTCCAGCATTTCGCTTCTAAATGAATGACACACTTAAGAATACACGACTAACTTCAGACACTTGTATCGGCGGCGTACATTCAGAATCTTGGTTATTAAAAGGAAGAAACACCCTTTATAGCACAAAGTTTCTTTTGTTTACTTCTACTAAATATAAACAATATAATAACTGATATAGAGGCGCCTTGGCGATTAATTTTAAATAAATCCAAACATAAATCTATCAGGCGGACCACCACCCGCTGCTCTGCTTATAATGACTTTATGACGGTTTTTATCGCATTAATTCAGTCAAAATGATTCTCATAAGGTAAAAAAATAAATATCGAATACTTGAGGATTCTTCACGGAATTCAATAAAACAAATCGTAGAAAAACATAAACACATGAAAATCTATTGTTATCTAATACAAAAAAGCTCTACTTACTACACAAAAAACGTTTGTAAACAGTTATTCAAACTATCACGTGCGCAAGGCGCGCACCTTTATGAAATGAAACGATTAGGTATGCTACAAAATGTCAAAAAGCAAAAGCACGGAGGGCTAGGGGCGGCGACCGCGGCTTCTGGAGAGGGAAGGGGGGAGGAGAGCAGCGTGGCCGCCAGTTTCTCGTTGAACGCCGCGCCGCGAGCACGCATTGTGATGTGCCCCGCGTTTTGACGCGACATGGCCTCGTCAACGACCGGTAACATCGTCGTCGAATGGCTTAAATCACTCCACTTAGGCCAATATGCAGAAAGTTTCATAGACAATGGGTATGATGATTTAGAAATATGCAAACAAGTTGGGGAACCCGATCTAGATGCCATCGGCGTCTTGAATCCTGCACACCGACAGCGATTGTTGCACTCGGTCAGAAGTCTAAGAGAGGAAGGTGCCGCGGCTGTTTATTTCACGTTAGAGGAAGCAGCTGCGGCTCAGAACTCTTGTCGATGTGAAGAAGAAGCTCGAAAGGAACAAGCAGCAGCAATTATTGAACCTGCAAAATATGCAGACGAGTATGAAGAAGGAAAAGCTGAATTAGTGAAAATTCCTCGCATGCAGCTGAAGCGTCTTCTTCGAGAACGCCTCGCTCAGGATGGAATCCGCTTGAGCTTGCAGCCGTATTCAACCACGGTCAGTGTTTAGTTAGCCCTTAAAGGCGGGCAGTGCTTTTAGCGGTTAAACCACGTGATTTGTGAAAGTGTTAAGTAAAGAATTTGATGAATGAATCTGAATGCTTACTATAGTCTATGTAGTGAATCGTGGTTCAAAGTTTTCATGTTGAATATGAGATGAGGCCACCGCGTAGAGACACTGCCCGCGTCTTGTTATTTCTTTTGAATGAGTCTGTGTGTGGTACAGGCCGTCTTCGGCTGCCCCGGGCGGATCGCTTCTCGGGACGTGTTGCCATAAAGTTTGTTGCGTGCGTGATTTCCCTCGAGATGAGGAGTTTGCGCGCCTTCCTGTCGTGAGAAGATTGTAATCGCGTGCCTCCCGGCTCTAAATTGGGTTTTACGATAAATCGCACAACCTGTTTTAGCTCCCTGAGGCGTTAATTAGTAATACGGCTTGTTCGAACATGAAACGAAAGATTTAACTGTACGCAATACTGATTGAATGCATTTAATACGAGTATGCTATCTCATGAACCACATCTAATTAAGAACAAAAATTTTTTTTATACTTGCTAGCACATTTTCACACAAAAGACTTAAGTTATTAAAAAGAAGAAGGAGATAAAAACTAAAATTAGAAATATCTTCCATGTAATTTCAAAAGTATGTTCGAAGACAGAATGTGGTATTTTTATTATAATTACATTGTAAGCAAAATAAATCTCAAAGTCTCGAAACCCATTACATACCTCAAGAGATGAAGAAGATTAAGATGCATTAACACTCACAGCCAGGATTTAATTTAAAGTAACGTTAGTCATAGACATACATCTTGCTACCAAGCATAGCAATTTCCAAAATAATTTATGTATCGCATACGTGCTGTCTTCATCACATGGGCGGAAGCGCTTAGTTGATATTTTAATTGAGCTGTTATTAATTATTCGACTGGGTAGTGATTAAGAGGGCGGAATATTGCGTCGAGGGCACGCCTTTATGTGCCGTGTAAATTATACTCAACATTTGTCAGCTATTCCTACACGATTTATTTATTCCTGACTCTACGTATCTTGACACTCATCGTCTACTTTTCGCTTATCGTGCACAGCAAACATATTGCCTTTACACAACTGTTGGTGGTTTGTTCTGCTAACTTAAAGCACAATATATTCCGAACACGTTTTATAAATACTAAAATGAAGTACCTATGCACATAAGTATTTTACTGCTCCAAAAACATTACTTCCTTACTGTAGACCGCGTGTAAAATAGCTTTCCACGTATTCCTTGCATTTTACTACTTTCAGAACTTCTTTGTTTCCAACTCCTTACACAATACGCTGTTTTTAATAATATTGCTAACAAGCGGTTGCGAAATGGCCGGTCACAAATTCACAATGGACAGTAACATTGTAGATAGGTAGGTAATACCTATAACTTGAATGGTTTTGAAAAAGTAAAAAAAACGATATTACTAAAAGTAAAAAATAATAATATTACAATGGAATAAGCTTTACTACTGTAACGATCTACTGATCGAGGTATATAAACGTTTTTCAATTATCTACATTATAATACACCTATATCGGAATGTGAACCGATGAGCCTACCGTAATTACCTGTGATGATTTTTTACCGGTTTTCGGTCCCTGCGTTGAAACCTGTTCGGGTTCAAGTGCGCCAAGAATCCACATCGTACAGACGCTCATCGCCAGCAAAAAAAGCACCCAAGCAAGCCACCAGCTTCTCAGACTTATAAAACGAGTATCACTTTAGTGTTAAGACTGCTACAGTAAATATTTACAAAGCAAAGTTTGCGCTAGACCTTCGCTAAATCTGTTTATCAGAGACAAATTTTAGTAGCTTAATTGTGTCAGTTTTAATTTAACATAAGGCGCTGATATTTGACTCAGTCATACGTATAAATGGTCACCATTTGTATCAATTTTGCCGTTATTAATGGAACGTGCTGTAGCTATTAAACGATCACAATGCCCACTATCGCCATGTTGCACATTGTGTGATCGATCCACCCCCGTGTCTACCTGGGAAGTGAGAATATTCCTTTATCCGTTCGAAAGGCAAACAATACCGATGGCTCCAGTTTTTGTACCCAAGGCCATTTTGTAGAGCGATTACCACCGGAACTAGTCACAAAGAATCTGACAAATTTCATCGGGGGTATCAGTATCACGGTTCCGACTAATAAGCCAATATTTATGTTTTGTTGTCGGCCTTTATGCGTGCCACATCCGCTATTCTGAAATCTCTTTGGAAATAAATCTAAATTATTCCGGTCTGCTTGATGGGTCTGCGGCGTATCATTTTTGGGATGTGCAAAATTATGTTCCATTTAGATGATGTGCCTAAGTTTAGTATGGGCTTTTATAACTTTTCACTTTGCAAAATACTTGCTGAATTGATGTGAATACAAATGAATACCAAGAAATTCCTAGGAAGTAAAAATCCACTTTTGCATCACAATATCGTAGTGCAAAACTGCAAAAACAATGTTGAGTTTAATTTTATCTATCTCGTACAAATGTTGGAATCTCGTGCTCATTGTTATCTGGATACCATTGTGATCTATCGCTTCCTCCGTCTATGTTGCTAATTTTATGATGGAGGGGTGGCGAACCCCGGATGTAACGGCTTATACCGGCATTAACGCCTTGTAATAGATTGGATATCAGTATCTATCTCTGGCACTGCGTTAATACTCTTATTTTGCAAATGATTTAAGTTCATTTTAAGTAAAAAATGTGTCAATTAACAACGACAGGTATTCACAGTAGTAAAGAGATAAGCAATAAATATACAAACACTAAAAACGTTCACATTTCTATCTTGTCCACTTACCAATACGCCGATACGGGAGCAGTTTTAAATACCACGCATATTTTAATGGAGGTAAAAAATATATTAATGCCTCTCCATTAGAACTTGCCTTTATAAAGAAAAAAGCCGTCTTGCTATCTATATTCAGTAGTTTCAAACGACTCAGTAAACAAGTCGTTGTTCGAAAAAACTGAATTAATGAATTAACCGTTTTCACAAAATAGTTTTTGTTAACAGAAACAATCTCTATAGGGGTTTGTTACCTGTCAGCTTTATTAAATTAGAATTACTACACATTTCCATTCTATTTGCGTAAGCTTGAACAATTTGGAATAATTTTTGGCATGGGCTAAACGAGCCAAGTTTAATATTCCATTCTGACCTATAGGTACCCCCAAAAACATTACATACCTAATTCTCATTCAGCACGTGCCGTTACATCATGTTTGACTAAATATTTGCTTTAATTAAAATCATGCTTTCGTACAACATTCTTGTTTATTTTGAAGCGAGGAGGCATAATATAGCTTGGCTGGGATTACTACCTGAATCTTTGCGTTGTTACTAAACGTGTGCAAAGTCACGCAGTGTAGCTGGGCTCCTTATTTCATTCCGAATGCTTTACGTTTTATATTCGTGGAATTTTTATATGACGTAGTATTTTATGACTTTCCATTAGGTGCTGTTATAGGATTTATGAACAGTTGAGGCAAATTCTAAAATATGAACCATACATTATAAAATAAAGCCTTTACAAAACTAAATTAACAAGTTAGAACAGGAACTACATAGTTGCGGATTTTCCCTTATGTACGAATAGCTAGTTTAGTTATCAATGTTATCATTCTGAGTTAGTTTGAAATTTCACCAACTGCCTTTGATCAATTCTGTGTAGCTGAATCTCTATGATCGATGGTATTGTTTTAACAGCTTCAACTTTAGCGTTGAAAGTCCAACAACAACAGATCCAAGTAAAACATCAGGTGTAAGACGAGGCAGTTTACTCGTCTTGTTTGAATGTTTGTTCGATCCACACTGAGCCGCAGCTCGACGGCGAACTTAGAAGATTTGCTCTACAGCTTGTTGGTGAGATTAGCATCGGTGATTGGGGGGTCAGCCAGCCCCTAGTTTCAGAATTTGTTAGACCCTCAGGGTACTCGCCAATCTGTATTTGCATTCTGCTGCTGATTTGATTGACTGACAATCGAACGGATTTGGCTAAACTTTTGAAATTCTTGCTCTCAGTGGAAGTTGTTGATGGGTGTCGAATTCAGGGAATATCCGCTAATGCAAATTGTGAAACCAGTTTGCAGCTAAATTTACAAAGCGATACGTACAATGTAGGTACATACTTTATCAACTCTACAGTAACTCAAAAATTCTATTAGGGTTTAAGATTAGCGTGGGTAGGCCATTTAATGTTGTCTTGACTGTCGCAAGCATTTCAATTATTTACATTAACTGTTTGACTTCTTGAGGAGCGAAAGCGTTTGAAGTTATAACGGTTGACAAATTAGTAATAAAATATCATATGGGTGTAGACATATTTATAAACTCGAACTCGTAATCTTCTTGGGAATTATTATTAGGAGCAAATAATTTTGTTTGACGTATTTAATGTCGTTAATACGCGATGATTGTGTTAATAAAATCTGTTTGATAACAAAATGTTCCCTTTTCTTTCGTTCATTTTGTTATTAAGGTTATTATTATGTTTCCAAATATGTACGTATTTTGATGTTGGAGGATGTTATGGAAGTAATTGGAGGATGTTATGGAAAGTAATTGGAGGATGTTATGGATACGAGTATCTTGTAGACATGTTAGTCTAGACTTGTAGACAGCCGGGCTAATCAATACGCAATAATCTTACTAAGAAAGAGGGCAATAATCTGTTGCGTAGTCAAAGACATACTTCGTTTAATATCTCGCAGTTTGTCTCATAAAAGCACTTACAATGTTGTGTCCGTCATACTTCAGCAGTAAGCACTAAGCGTCCGGTACATTTATGTATAAGAGTTCTTAATCAAATCAAGAGGCTTCTTGGAAATTCTACCAGACTCTACCTAGTTATAAACGGTGGGTTTCTTTGTTTTGGCTTCTGTGATAGCTAGATATGTTCGTATGTTCATTTTGGTAACATAGAACTAATATTTACCACACAATTCCAATTACACGACTTATTTACAACTGATGATGTTTTAGAAAAATATACATATGTTACGTACCAATGTGTTTTCAAATTTCCAATTCATATGTACGTTTATTCGACGCTCTTACGGTGAAGGAAAACATCGTGATGAAACCTGCACACTCCTGCGAAGAAATTCAAAGGTTGTGTGTGAAGTCGACCAACCCGCAATGGGCCAGCGTGGTCGACTAAGGCCTAATCACCCTAAATCAGGGTAGGCTCGAGACTCTCGGTGGGGACACATAATGAGCTGTTGACATATGTTACTCTCGAGTTATGGAATATTTTTTTGTTTACATAGGAAATGAAATCGGCAAACCTTTATTTTGAATGAAATATATTTTCACATTGGTATCATTATCCCTAAGTTATGCCGTAAAAATCAACTGGTTGACTAAATTACGAGTATCGGGTACGGTTCCTGTGACAGATATTTCTGAATTTATTAACACATTTACAGGAACAGTTTTGTCTTTTCACCAATTACAGATAAAAAAAGTTGCAACGATCCGGGGAAGCGTCGCAAATTGGTAACAATAGCGCGATGGAGGCCGGCGGATATTTTTCATTTGCACACTGTTTCACACTCCCGCGTTAGCTCGCATTTTAGCGGCCAAAAGCGCGATCAAACATTCAGACAATATAGCCAGACAGATGTATAGTTACTGAACAAATTTGTTTAACGAATTAAATGTATTTAAACGGTTTGATTCAATATTGAATATTTAAAAATCTGATTGAATCTTTCTCTTTTTGCTCCGTGGGAAAAAAAAATGCGCTGTTCCAAAAAATTGCATGAAAAGTACGTGCATAATGAGAAGATATTAACTTTAAGTTCATGTATATAATGTGCATCACACTGAAAGAGTTCACAAACAGAAGAAATGAAAGGTCTCACAAAACTCCGATTAACTGACTTACTCAATTCAACGTTTAAAATCCTTTCAAATTATATTACGGATCATTGTGAGTGAAAATCGAATGTTATTATTTTCATATTAACTTTTGATCGGTTCCGACCACTGCATCGCCTTAATTATACTCGAACAAAATCGGTAAATAATGATAGTCTTCCCAAAACAATGATTGTTACCTTCTGTCATCATAAAATTCGTTCTTGGTTTGACCGTGAGGGACTTTATAAGAGCCCGAAGCGTTTCTACCTCTTTTCATCGTTTATGTGCTTATAAAATGAAATACAAAATATTTTGTAAAAGTAAATGTAAATTCATGATAATGGTGAATCTTATTGGTCATGCCTTTATCTGTGGTACCATACTTTATCTGTGGTACCATACTGGCTAAAGATTTTTTTTCTCCGCCTACATTTTAATACTGCTTAATTTGTGACTGAGCATCACAATTAAGCCCCGGGTACCCCTGGCCTATCAGATTTACCTTCGGAGGTTAAACTCCTCAGTCTCATGTTACCCCGTGAATGGGACGATAAAACGTCAGAGGCAATAACGATAGAGATGTGCGCAGTTTCTGCGACTGCTATTATTGCAGATAACATTTTTATAATTTTATTATAAATATGATTTCCTTTGTTAATTATTATTACAAGTATGTAAACATTGCTTAAAATAACTTTTGTTTTAATAGTAAATACGAGACACGTAAAAATAAAACTGTGTTCACGATCCAAAAGGTTCCTATCTCAAATTCAGCCGTGTAACAAATCTGCGCAACAAAAATGCTCAAAAAACTTTGCAAAGCAAAATAAATGTTCCCAATGCCGATGTTTTCTAAGACAAGTAGTATTTAAGCATATTTTTTGTTGTGTTTTTAAATCATTCCGTTGGTGCGAGATCCTTTTCCATCGAGTTCCGTTCCGACACCCTGCATCAGTTCATTTACGGTAGAATGCACAAGCGCTTTCCGTCTTCTTTCTTCAATTTAAAACTAAAACAATATTTATTGGAATTATATAAAAAAATATATATATCCCTAGCAAATACTCAGTTACTTTTCTACCGGGCAGCTCTAATACGTGGGTCCAAGCACATACAGACAGGTTTTTATGTTTATATCCATCAAGAAAGGCGCCTGTGGCACTATTCTCGCAGCGGGGTCCTCACTGGCTGTAGATGCTCATGATTCATCCAATTTATTACACCTCTAAATTGTGACACCACTTTTTGCTTTTACAATCAGCCTTTGTCGTTTTCCAATTTGTTTAATATTCTTATTCAATCGGCTTTTATAAGGCAAATTGAATCTTATTTTATTATTATAGTGTTGTATTGTTCGCGGAAGTTATGCTATCTATTAAATGTCTTGTATAGGTGTTCAGTAAGAAACGAAAGTTATTGGTTATTTTTACATAAAATCAACTTTATGTTATATTTTTTATGATCAAACATTATCTGATATTATTGTGAATAATTGATTATCTGATCAATCAATTCATTTATTAGGTGGTTACCAGCTATAATACCTCGAAGTCATTATAATCAGTAAGCCGTGCTAAGTATTTTCTGCAGTATAATATGAACCTGATAATAATAACTGCAGCATTACTGCAGGTTTTTTAATAACCTTTTTGGTATGGCTCTTTTTTCTTTTGGCCGGTTTTTATGTCACATTTTCAAATTTAAAATTTTGTTAGTTTGACCTTTTTCTAAATTGTTTATTGTTTTCTCAGTTGTCGTCTGTCAGGAAATGGAAACGTTTGATCCCTTGGACGTGGTTGAATTTTACGAAATAAATATCTGGAAATGATATAAAACCTTGGGACACAGTGTTATTATCGTCTCTTGCTTATGCGATAATTTTTGGGACAGGCTCCTACTTTAACCTACTTTTACGTTGGCCGGGTAAGTCTTGTGCTGTCTTCCTCCTGGTTTTTATCGACGTACTTTTCTCTTTCCTTGTCTTGGTCGGATGGCGATTATTTCCTTGTACATTTTTACAGTGTATTTCCGGTCTCTGCGGCACACACACGAGGGTCCCTCCGTGCCTTTCTCGTTCACTCGCCGTGGTTCCGGACCCCTGAGGCCACCGGGCGTTGGACGTGCCTGGACCCCTGCGTTGTGCGCGCCCGCGCCCGTGCCAGCTGAGTGCCGCAGACCCGCGCTCCGGCGTCCCCCCTGGGACTGCCCATCATTTTTTAGCCTTTTTTTGTATCTGTTTTGTAATTTTGTATGCGGAATTTGCCAAATTTAAATTCTTTTTCCAAATTCTAAAAAGGCCCTTTAGGTTTCTCTGGCCCTCCTTTTTTGGTTCCCGTTTGGCTATACTCTCCCGGGGTACTCCGCGGTTTTGGTACACCTTCCTGCATCGATACACCACAACACAACACTAGTTCAGCGACACGATATCGACGGAGTCCCCTCAGGACTCGACTCTCGGCTCTTGCTTGGCAATTTCTAGGCCTTTTTAAATTTATATTATACCGTTCGGACAAATTTAACTAACTCTTTCTTTGTACACCTAAATTTCACGTTTCGCCTGTGGTCGTCGACCACAGGTTAGCTAGCTTTTCTTTTTTAACGCTACATAACGTACTCGATAGTATTCGCAACTAAGGAAAAATCACGATTGCCTTATATCCATACTCGAAGCCCCCTTGTATCCGAATTTCTACTCAATTTTCTTAAAGCGTAAGCAAAAACAAGCTTCTTTATGAGCCGACTACAGTCGATTGAAGAATCCGTAATGACTCCCAAATTGAAACTTTCGCTTAGTTGGCTTAAAATTGATTAAGAACAAAATGGAATTGGGAGCCCAAATTTACAAGCAAGTTCTCTTGTCGTCGTCTTACAATTCGTTTATTGTTTAACGAAATTACAAGTTTTTGTTTGTGCAGGATTATTTATCGCTGCTGTCTTACGGAAAATGTTAATGAATGGAATAGGGGTGCGTTTTAATCTTGATTAAATGAAAATCTGGAAGAGTGATGATTACAAGTTGCTTGGCGTGACTTTTTACGCCCCACTATCCTAATGCATTGGTTGTGAAAAATAAACTACCTTGATTTTATTAAAAAGACTTCTACATCTTATCGTAGGCACGCGCGTAAGAATGTTTTACATTAATTAAACAGAGCTTAAGCTTCTTTTTTAATAGATGGAACTAGGTATAATTAATTTTACACAAATTTCAGCAATTAACAATCAGATACATACTCTTTCGGGTTCGTAGCCAACATGGTTAAAAAATGGATGGATTATAATCAGATCAGATAAACAGTCACCTTTCTGATAAGCTATATTGAAATTAAAACTGACAAGTCAACGTATCGCAACGCAAATACTTCAGCAATCTTATCGAGGTGAATCACTGGCCTTAATACTTCTCACAAAATGACGTGTCCACCAATATAATATTGACTCAGTTCTACACTAGAGAGAAAATAATGTCGTCTTTTTACAGCTAGGCAGGGAGTCAGGGACAGTATAACGGGGACAATGCATTCCAACGTTGTTACGCTTGCTTCACAAAAAGGCTCAACAAGAGCCAAACGTTTTTTGTCGACAACCCTCGCTAAATTAAACAGGGAAGCTGTTTTGTTTTACTTTTTTGACATTCTTTTTTCGGTGCGTAAACCACCAAAGCTCAGGCGGGCGGGTAAAAATGGCTCAGACTGTAAAACATTGCAAAACCAAATGCAGCGGCAAAATTTGCCATTAGAGAATGCCTAACGGTTTTAAAGGAACAACGAGGTTGTAAACAGAATTGCGAATGGCATTCGGAGTATTTTGTACCTATTTAAATTGAATGAGTAAGTAAAATGTAGCTTAGTGTAGTTTTGCATGTCGGTAATCATATCGGTTTGACTAAATATTTTGTCGCGTGCAGGCGGACAGAGAATTTACTAACGATGTCACGCGGATTTGGATTTATTTATACTCGTATATGTACTTTATTTAATATTTATTAATTACAAAGTTCTATCGTGATCAATCGTGACAAAAATTATTTTTTAATCGAAGATGCCAAAATATGCAGTGTGTTTTATTTTGTACTGGTTTGTTGGAGTTTTAAATTGGTTTAGTAATGTATTGGTTTGGTTGGTTTAGTAGTGATGGTTTGGTTTGACGAAACTGATTGTAATTGTAAATTATTCAGAAACAAGCTTATAGAAAGAAAATAATCACTTGCAATTTTTTTATCAATTAGGAAGTTTTTTTTTAACTGGCATAGAATCATGCAATCATATCAATAACTCTGAATATATGCTATGTAAAGTTGATCTTGGTTCGATTAACATTCCTCATTCTGTATGACTGCCCGGTGTCTGGGGAATAGACAGTGGGCCCATCTAATTTGTTTTCGGACTAGATGCTATCGGAAAATCACACTCGATTGGATTTAGGCACATGACCTATGAAATACTGGTACCGCGGTAAATAGTTGTCAGCATGAAAGACACGATCGATGGTTTTTAACTTGTAAATATGTAAAAAAATATATTTTTAACTAATATCCTTGAAATGTGCCGTTTGGTGACGGCAGAGTAGAATACATTTGTCACCAACCCCTACTCTTCCCGTGGGTGTCGTAAGAGGCGACTTAGGGACTACACATTGAACAGGGAACGGGCAGCAGCGCTCTCTGATACAGTAACCTTTTAATCTGCGATCTCCTACCCGCCTGCCAAGCGTGGAGATTATGGCAAAACCCTCAACTTAAGTGGAGGAGGCTCATAGTCCAGCAGTGGACTGTAACGGGCCGTTGATTTGATTTGATTTGATCCTTGAAATCATCTTCTATTTTTAATAATTATTTTATTCAACTCTGCGTACATAACAATTTTATATTGTTGCCTAATTTAACATTTTAAAATTAATCAAAAGTACATAAATGAAATTATGATATATTTATATGGAAATTTGTGAGGTCGGTTCTGGACCTTACCAACCCACACGATGAAGAAGAATAATAGAAATAACCGAGGTTGTATTTGTGAAAATAGCTTATGTTAGTATGTGATTGATTATGCGTGGGAGCACAGGGTGCCTAATATTTTATAAATTGTACATGGTAATGATGCTTACCTATCAGCCTGAGCAATATTGTACATTTTGATGGTTTCGTTAAATTTATCACTGTATGTCATCAGCATCAGATATCGTAATGAGCATTTAATTATTGTGAAACAGCACACATGAAACTGGTCAAATTAATGCATCATTATGATAAAAATAGATGGCACTACAAAATGTGAGCTCCAAACTTGCAAAATATGACATTGAAAATTTATTAAAAATAGAAACCTCCTTCAAATTCGATAGATGCTTATTTGCACTAAAAAGTAACAATAAAATAACATTTTAGATGTAACATAAAAAAAAATATTAACCTCATAGAGTAGTGTGTTAATAGGTACGCAAATATTTACAATTTTGTACTTCCTTTCTACCAAAAAAGTTTTTCTATTTAAGGATCCTAAATCTTATATATGTAACAGGCTCTACAACTACAAATTATCAGTCCTTTAAAAAAAAATTAAAAGGAAGGGCTTACTTAATTTTAGGATTAGATATCGCATTACTGCAGGGATCAGCGGCAAATTTTATTTTCTGTCAGGACTAAACTTATCCATATCAGTAACAATAACATGCCGAGTCTGCAGCGGGCGATGTCCACTGCAGTAATTTGCAACTTCCATAGCTGCAGCGCTTCGTATATTGCCAGTAGTGTCCCTTAATCCAGCAGTAACTGTTCAACAACAAAACTCATTACTCGGCACCATTCGTGGCTGTACTACCTGGTAGTTTCCTGGCAAGCTCATGTTGGGAGCTGGTGCGAAGCTAGAGCTGGAGCGAGTCAGGTGGAAGACGCGAAAGCGTTTTGGTGTAAGTTGATGGTAGGCAGAGGTAGTATTTTGTTATGTTGTGGTATGTCCAAGACCCAAAAAACGGCGCGCGGCGTGACGATGAGAATGTCTTTTGGATAGACTGGCCAGAACATGCACATGACAGAAAGTGGTAAAAAAATGTTGGGATTGTATAGGCTAGTAAATAAAAATACCTAAACAGATAAATAACAAATTACCTATGCAATGATAGTGTTCACTTTGCTGTATAAAATGACATTACAATCTTTATTCAAGCACAATTATATAACCAGCGAATAACTATATAGTTCAAATGATAAAAAATATAGGTGCATTCTAAACAGCAAAACTTTTAAGTGCTCACTCGAGATTTTCAAACAGTCACCACACACAAAACTTATAAATGAAAATTCCTAGTTTCTAATTTAAAGCAACGAACCTCGAAGTTTATCACTCAGACCGTGTCATTACTTGGCTTAGGAGATTAGCAAATGGGGGGCAACTTGTTCGGTTTACTGTAAGGATAAGCTGGGCCACTAAACCCTGGAGCCAAGTTCCACCTTGGCCTGGGGATTTTTAATTATGTCATTAAAACTAGCCGAGGGCGCGTGCGTGCAACTGATTAGCGCTTATCGTGCAGGCACGCTTTGTTATTTATAGGGCCTAGAACTCGGCTTATGTGGCATGAAATGGAACTCTTAGTTTATTGGAATGATTGCATCAAGATTCTTTGCCACTTTTTAACTTTTCGTTATGATTCCCGTTTTTGCACTCCTCACCTCCTACCATTTATTTATATTTTTATGAGTCTTCCTTTTCACATGCGGCTACGTGATCCCAAATTAGACAGAGCCTGTACTAAGAGGGGGCATCAGAAAACTTCTTCTTCTTTGCGTGTCGATGACTTTAATTAAGCCACTTCGATTTAAGCCACTTCAATCTAAGCCACTTCGACTGCACTATCAGAAAGCTGTCATGCATACATTACATACTCGTATAAATATAGGTACATCTCATACATAAAATATGGAGGATAAACAACATCCACACAAGGCAAGTGTTTATCATACAAACATTTTTCCCTAGCGGGATTCAAATCCGTATCCTTGAGCTTAGAAGGTAGCCGTACCTACCAACTAGGCTACGAAGCCGACAAACAATCGTTTCTGGATTGGTATTATTTAAAAATTAATAAAGGCGCCAAAATCACAAAAAGTAATTTTGTTATTAATATTACTGATATAAACGTGATAGATTAAATCCCAAACACTTTTTATCTTAAAATCCTATTATGAATCTCGGCTAAGTAAATGTAAGTCGGATTTGTTGATTATTTTCCACTCCATTTAAAGATAACTTAAAGTGAAATTGTGTTTTATAAGATTTTCTTTTGACCGTAGTTTTGTATACATATTTATTTATTTTGTAATCTTTGTATCAAAGTTTATGTGAAAAGATAAAATAATAATAAAATTACATAAGTTATAAATTTCGTATATATAAACATTTATAATGCTTTAGTATTTTTTTTTTATTTGAATGGCCTACTTATATTTTTTATAAACAATTTAAAATATTTTTACACCACTCTTGCTTTTTAATATTAAATATTAAAAAGTTAACTTTCAAACTTCTTAAGTTAGTATAGTAGGTCATCCTACATCTTAACATTAATAAAAATGTCAAGGGGCTAAAGTATAATGTTGAAGATAGCACTTTAAAAATTAAGTATTCTCTTCACAGGATTCATGCTATGAATTATAATTTTTACAATATTTTATAACTTTAATCTTATTTAGTATCTCTACGTGAGCTTTGTGCTTTTAAAATACCGAGAGGTAGAGTTAAAAATAATTAACTTGCTTTGAACATATGCTGGCCAGGTGAATTAAGCACACCTGCCGCATTTTTATTCGCTCATTGCGAAACTTAATATGTAGAGTTAATTTTACTCGTTTTATTTTGCAACCTGAGAGTTCACTGCGGCGGCCGGGGACAGATGAGCCACTCAGTTCATGGTCTATTGAACTTGTTCGAGGATGAAGCCTCAATACTCTCAATACAGACAGATCAAAGGATATGTCGGTAAATAAAGGGATAAAGCGTCTTTATTTCACTCAACTTTCGTACAAATTCGTCGAAATCCGAACCTCAAAATCCAATTTCGAGCTTCACTCAACCAATTCGTCGTGTCTAGATGATAATTTTTGGGATGGTAAATTAATGAGAAACTACACATAAAACTGTCATTTCCACAGTTTTCTTTTACACACTAACGACACTTCGCGTTTTCTTTTCAAACTGAATGGGTGCAATTTATATAAGAACGAGTCCAAACTAGCCAGAAAACATTCTGGAGTAGTGACGTCACGAAGCCGATTACGACTTGTTGTGAAACACACACGGGCGGAGGGTTCAGCTAACAAATTCTCTTTTTAAGAGTGGAAATAAAAATTGGTATTTTGTATAATTAACATTACATTAACGTACGAATCTTTGGATATATGAGTAGAATACTGTACTAATGTTATTAAGACATCTTTAAAAAACTTGTGAATTAATATTATTAAATAATGTGTGGGGGGAATGTGCCCGAAAATACACGCCTTCATCCCACTACCTTCTGCCACAGCACAGAGGTACTAAGCGCCGCGCCATGTCAGTAGCATTTTCACCACACGTGATTGGCCGTGTGGTGACGGCAGAGTAGAATGCATTGTCACCAATCCCTACTCTTCTCGTGGGTATCATATGAAGCGACTTAGGGACTACACATTGAACAGGGAACGGGCAGCAGCTCCAACTCGCCTGCCAAGCTTGGAGATTATGGTAAAACTCATAGTCCAGCAGTGGACTGTAACGGGCCGTTGATGTTGATGATTGATTTCTCTAGAGTGTAAACTTTGCACACAATGTTTTGATGCGTCACTTTTGACTGGGCGCTATCTCCTTGCTTCGGTATTCCTGAAATCATACAATCTAAGTTGAAAGAGACCACTGGTGACCGCAGGGCTGGCAGCTTCCTGGCTCAAAGGATCAGTCTAGCCATTCAGAGGGGGAATGCTGCCAGTATCCTGGGTACCATGTCTGGCGGGGACGCGCTGGACGAAGTGTTTTTTTTGTGACTTTTATTTGTATTTTTGACTTGTAATAAAAATCAATAAAACCTAAAAAAAAAAAAAGTTGAAAGTTAAATAGACGGAAAAACGGACTCGGGAGTGATCTTATTTCGTTTTTCATTTTAAGGTACGACGAGCACAGGTACGAGTACGAAGCTCTAAAAGCATCATGTAGCTAATTTTTACTTAATTTATTTTTAAATTGAGTAAGGTTGTTTGTCACAGGGTGAGTAGTCGCCTGTATACATGCAAGCAAAAGAAAAAGAGGAAAACTTTCATTTTTACGCCTCTAACGGATTCAATATCGACGCGGCTTGAATGAGCCTGGGGGTGGAAAATCGTTAATCATCCCTTTGTTGGATTTTTGTTACAGCCTAACTCGTTGCCTGCTTGTTTGGCCACCATTTTTCCTTTTGAATGGCAAAAGTAGGGCCGCTTTGGCTTGACGAATTTTTTTCGTAGAAAAACAAGGGTATAACGTTTTCTTATATTCACGGTAGGGTGCCACTACTATTTGTTACTCACGTGTGGCATTGTAAGGTGCATCTACCTACTAGAAATTATTAACACGTACAACGTTCTTGTTATAACTTTAATTGAAAACATGTTACAGTTTTTTGGCTCTTAATACCCACATAGGCCAATTACTATTTTAGTTTATTTAAAAAAGAATTATGATAAAAATGTGTCTTCGATTTAGGTTTCTTTATAAAGTAAAATTTTTTTGCTGCGTTTGTGGTTTTATTCGTATAAAACGGTTAAACGGTAAAGTTACTCGTGTAACTTTCAATAAAAAATAAACTTTTCGACTGTGCCGTCCACACACAGCTGTTTCAAATTATGGCGTATGCCTGTGGTCAGTTTATTAATAAAATTACAGTTATTTCCTACTTTACTGGCATGCCGCTTTATATAGTCTGGCTTTAATTTGACTTTTTGCGTAAATCTGAATTGAATACTATCAATAATAATCCATAATTTATACTTACTACTTCACTTACTTACTTATAAAGTGTTTTTACTTACTTACTTACTTACTTACTTTGTCACTCAAAGCCTACTTTTTACTCCATAAAATCACATTAATTAATAGCTAGGTGAATTTAGATTATAAAGAGATAATAAAATATAATTGATGAATGAAAAGTTTCACATAAAAAATACTATGCCATTCTATGCCATGCCATTAAAACAATAAATGAAGCATTTTTCAATACATTACAAAGATCGTTGTTTATTTCGCATCTTAGGCAATTCGTAGACCATTGCTACGCTTCCTACGCCGTAGAATAGGAAACATGATTCAAATGTTCGTAGAGAGTAGGAGAGATATAAGCATTCTTTATAAAAAAAAAAACTTACAACTATGCTGATTTTACAATACAGTAACATTACATAAGAATGGAAAGCAATAATATTTGTATCGATCTCGCACGCGTCTATTATGTAATTCGACTTTTGGTATACGTATACACAGTGTACATACAATATAACACTCGTAACACAAATCATGTATTCCGTAGGCTCATTAGTCTGGTTTATACGCAAGATTACACAAGATTAATACTCAGTTGTGAGAACACAGTTGGAAAAACTATTAAAGCTACTAGACTGAAAGTAATTTTAAGTAGGTTTTCCTATAATCAAAAAGTCAGTCAGTCAGTCAAAATTCTTATTCAGTAAGTAATACTTTTAATTTCACACGTGATGTTTATTAACGTACGTGTAAGCTCAAACAAAATACAACCGGGCTAAATTGAATAAAAAAATAAATAAAAAAAAACATTTTTAAGTTATCGTCCAAATCGTGCGTGCTTAATTAGTCATCTAATAAGTATTCGGTCGTAGGTTATCGCCCCCTTGTGTACTCAGCATTGTCATTGTCAGCGGAATCAGCGCTGAACAAATACTAGAC
Organism: Carpatolechia fugitivella; assembly: GCA_951230895.1. Taxonomy (NCBI): domain Eukaryota; kingdom Metazoa; phylum Arthropoda; class Insecta; order Lepidoptera; family Gelechiidae; genus Carpatolechia; species Carpatolechia fugitivella. Next base: position 9,350,361 of record OX579648.1, on the reverse strand, counting down.
GCTCCCGATACCACTCCGCCTCCGCTTGATTTATAACTCAAGCGATAAGAGCCAGCGGGGGTGAGCCCCGTGAGCGGCGACCTAATAAATTAGCAGCTGAATTACGTGTAGATATATTTTAAATAGTATTGCTATTGCGCAGTTCGGTGGTAGGACTTTATGAGCTCTATTTTATCGAAATACAGTGCGTTTTGTTTGTCACCTACATTTTATGGATTGTTTTCGTGCGTACCTTTTCATGGATTAAACACAATCCCTGATATAAATTGGCGTGGACAATGTTTACGTTATTTATATTGCCCTTATCTATGCACGGTAGGCTGAAGCCCCTCGATGGGAAAAAATATTATAATGTAAGCAAATAACAAATTTATCACAACCTGAAGATTTTGTACTAATGGAAGATTTTAATGCAGAGATCAGAATAGAAATACAATTTTTTTTTCTGTAGTTTTATTTTTCTCTGAATTATTATTCAGAATCTTATTATTCAAATCTTGACGTACGATATACTCGTATCTCATATGAAAATAATCCGCTAATCGCCTTTAGGGTCGCTTGTTTCCCATCTCTTAATCTTCTTTTCCCAAAACACAACTGTATCAATACTGCCGAGATAATTCAAATGTTCAATGGATATTATATCTGGATTCACCATCTTTGATGAACTTGTAGCGGCCGGCCTAATTGCCTGTTTCGAATTTCCCACATTTCGGTAGAGATTTAGTGCTAAATTCGAGTTTCGCTATCGGAACGTGATAACTGCTTTAATAGTGGTTTTATTGCACAATCTAACACGTTTCGGCTGTTATTGTTTATGATTACTGTAATGTGTAATTATAGTTGTAAATATCTGTAAATTGAGCGAGTGAGTATCTTGTTTCTTGTTTGAATTGACTGCCGATTTTGAATCATAATATACTGCGTCTCATACTGACCTTTAATAACGAAAGCTCATTTTATGATAGTCGGCACAGGAAGTGACTAATAACGGTCAAGTTTACCACGGTACCGGTTTGCTTCGCTCGTATCGTGGTTTTGTAGTTTAGAGATCCCTCGGCACAGAGTTTATTATCGACTTGATTACAACACACTACGAAGACCGTTAACTGGAATAAAATGTCGGTACTTACGATAGTATAGTATAGTATAGGATGGAAATAGGATAAAACTAGGTAGTAAAAAAAGACACAATAAAGCACTGCAAAATAAAGATTAACATTATTTCCATGCGCACATATGATTTCTTTTGCCACTGCAAATACCGGAAATCAAACTACTAATAACTTACGAGTGCTCCCTCTATTCCAAATCCATCTAGTAGTTTAGGCGTGAAAGTGGAACAAACATCTAAACATCCAAACATATAATAATACATATAAACATAATTTATAATATTAGTGTGATTAAAATTTGGTGTTAGAATTGGATATTAGCAGGCATGCAGGATGCGGGCAGCGCAGGACCAGTCGTTGTGGAGTTCCTTGGGGGAGGCTTCTGTCCAGAGGTGGACGTCTTTCGGCTGATATGATGATGATGATGATGATGATGATGATGATTAGCAGACGGATACATTAAAGGGAAACTCAAGTTTGACAGGCAGCAGGAAAAGTTTTGACAATATAGTTTAAATAGTTAGTTTTTTATGTGTTTGTCGCCCATTGACAAATAGCGCCCAAACTCATTGGGCTACCAGCCCAACCCGGTAACGGTAGTGAACACACGCGATACGAATATAAACATGCCACCGAGTGTAGCCAAGCCCTATATCGCCACTCTATATTTTCTAATAGATGGACGCATATTTCCTCCAAATGGCCCAACTTCGCAACATTATGGTTGTAAAAGAAACTAAAATAATTCTTTATTGTTTAAAATAATGATAAAAATACATATGGGGTTAAATGTAGTTATTTTGTTTTTGCATGTTTGACCCATATCATTCGGAAACATGCTCAGAAAGATGCTGTTTCAAGAACTGGGCCATAATCAGAATACGCGCAACCTTCTGCAGGCTTCAAGTCGTTACATCGTCTTTTTGACGTATTTTGTACCGTCGTCAGCAAGAAAAATTTGTACACTACCTAAAAATATATTGTTTCAGTTTCCAAATTATTTATAATACTAATTAATTAAAAAAATAGTTTTTATTATAAAACAAAATCAATTTTTGAGACAAAATTTTAGAAAATTTTATAGGTTAAATCTCCAGACTGATTTTCCGTCCAAAAAGTTCAATTCTATTCCGTGCTCAGGAAGGCACGGCCGTTGTTGTTGGTCCCGGCAAATTATTAATTAAAATTAATAATTTTATTCCTTTATTCTTCTGCGGTCGGTAATTCCCTCGAAAAAAACTAAACATTTTTGTGCGGTACTTTCTTGTCAAAAAAACATAAACTCTTTTGATTCAAACATTTAAAAAATAATCTTCATCTATTTTTTTTTAATAATTAATCCAGTAGGTAGGTAATTAAGTTAATCATCTATCCTAATCAAGCATTTTTGTTTTAGTCTTTGCAATCTGTACCAATAGTTTGAAGTTGCAGCAAATTGCTAAGATGACAGTTTGGCTACGTTTTACGCTAGGAACCGACTTACATTATGGGCGTTACTTTGATAACGCTCTTGTCCAATCAGAAGGGTTTAGAAAAGATGTCAAAAAAGGTATATCACGGGCGTATCAAAGTACTTGCAAAAAAAATGTTTATCTACATTTTTAAGACATATCTTTACTTGACAAGTCCTCGAAAGTTCAATACCCTCGTGCAATAAGGAACGCTTTATGTAGACCGTGTTTTTTTATCGGGCTGTCCAAATGTCACGCTTGTTTATCTTTTATCTGCTATCTGTAATAGAAATTCCTTCAAACATCCTTATACCTGTCAATCATTCTACCCCTTGTAATGTTACTCAGCATAAGAAACCCAGTATTCTGATTAGGCACATAACATAGGCGTGTTGTGAGAACATTATTGCATACATTTATTGCTTTGATCGTAAAATAAATATAGAATGCGTTATTATTAATAATATAGTACACGTTATTGAATTCTAATATAAGCCAGATCTATTCTTACTGCTGCAATAAAAGAACTGGCGGTTTCGATGTACCGTAAAAAACAGCTGAATACACCTCCAAAAATTTGATCCCTTCAGATACAAAAACTGAACCCGAGGGCGCAAAAACAAACGTAACGGAGCCATGCATTAAACAACATGACCACTCATCTGTATTCCTGACAAAATGTTCTAGACGAACCTATCCTCAGTCACCCGGGAGCCCTCTGAATTGCAAAATGCTGGGGCCATCACAAGAAATGGCATAAAAAGCTCTAAGCGAATGTAAAGAGCAGTGCCCTGGAAGTGTCTTTAGTTCAATTTTTTAACAAAGAATATTACCCATACAAGGAAATGTATTAATTTTTCAGGTGCATACATATTTCTAAGATAACATTTTCCCAACAAACTTAACTGCAGACAAAAGAAAAAATCTTTGAGCTATTTTCTGTTGCTTATTGACACATCCAGTGACTCTGAAACCCGGCTCGCGAACGATAATGCACACCCAACCTTATTCCTCGATCGGGTGGAAAGATGAAGTTAATGCCGCTATTAGGATATCTCGGCCGTTTCAATAGTTGCCATAGACTCGGGAGATTTCGCCGGCTTCAGAAGCGAGTCGGGTGATGGTGACTCCAGCCAGATGGTTATTTTATGCGAGACGCCTTCTGTTTACGTGTCGTGTTAGAGGATTACTTGAGAGTGCTTTTCTTTTAGATTTTATGTTTGACTCTTCATTTTTTGGAGGAAAAATACCTTTACGGAGAAATTTTCCACTTATGTTGTTCTTACATGAAATATATACGTAAGCGAGAACGTATGATGCAATTAGTTTGAAGTCAAGTTTTTATACAGAAATGTTTACTAGTTTTTAATCTTTTATCGGTGAATAGAAAAATACATTATGACTTAAAAAAATATTCATGTGATGCAGCATTGTATATTATAATCTAAACTAGCTTATGCCAAATTTCAGCGCAAACCAACTTATCAGTTTCATAAAAATCATCACTTGTAGAGATAAGCTCACCTTCGTAAATTCTATTAAAGGATCTATGTGCAATAAAACGTTTTCCTTTTTTGTTACAGGTAAGAAACGTGCTGATTAATCGTTTATGGAGGTTTGCAACAACCAAGCAATTTGTACTTGTGCTCAACGATATTACAAAACCTTCGTTCTTACACACATCACGTCTAGACAACAAATCAAATCCCTCATCAGCTTAGGAAGAAACAGAAGAAACGCAATTTGTTTGCAGTGCAGGATTCGTTAAAAGGGTGGAACCGTCACATTGTTTATTCAGCCCGGTTATCCGAAGCCCGGTTGTCCGGGTCGGACGGTCTAATCCCAATCGATCGGCAGAATGTGTCGGCATCAAAATACGACGTAACATAACGTTCGTAGTATAAGGAGCTATCAAAATTTAGAATTATTCTTTTGAACCAGTGTTTTAAACGTTAAATGGACGGAAATCATTACCTTCTCGACCATTCTAAACAAGTCGGTACTAAAAAAGGGTCCAATTTTACTACCAACTCACTTATCACAAATATAATATGGAAAAGTATCAAGAATAGTGTCGGAAGATAAAAATTTCAAGAGTTCAATGACCTCTTTAATATAATAATTTATACTTACAACAACATTCAGAATTAATTAATCCGGTAATGAGATTAGACACCTGCGTCCCTGCGCGTGGAAAACGTTGGGTCGCCATTCAAATTATAATTTGAAATATTATTCGCGGTTAATTAACACAATTATCTCTGTAATCGTTCACAATGCTAACTCATGAACTTGACGTGACAAATTTGCATTGGTCTCTCGATTCAAATTAGGCAGTAGTTTTGTTAAGTAAAAAATGAAAGCAGTAAGGCCTGACAACGTTGGCCGTTTTCACGTAGTGTTGCCTATCATCAGAGGGTCCGCTCCGCTGTCATTGCTGTCTCTCTCCATCGGATGGTGGTAGCTGGAGTAGTTGTCCCTGTCTCGCTTGTCGTGTAAATCGTCCATCTCATGTTTATAATAACTATGCAAATTGGAGCATTTCAATATTTCGCTTCGACGACGGCACGGATGCGGCTTATTGTAATTGAGTCCCTGACTTTTTTGTTTACGCAAATGGTTCGACACGAGTATATTAAACCAAGGTAGGTATTAAAAATAAAATAAGCATTATACTTTTTCCAGGGTTTTGTGAAGTATACATCTACTTTACAACCCACACAATAAGAAGAAAAAGATTACACCTACAATATTTCATTGTCCTACTTACTTTTTCAGTTTCCTATCTAAAAGAAAATTTTATCTGAAATCCGTTTCTAAGAAGAAAATTTGTTTGAACAAGTTATTAATGGTTTGATTATATTCAATATCGTATATGAATCGTTCATTTCGCTTTCTTATTTTCATGTTTCTTTTTATTTTATTTTTTTATTTCGCGGTTATTTGTGAATAATCTTTCAAGTTCATCATAACCATATCAAGTCTAATATAAATATGTATTTTGTAACTAATACATTTCAGTCCTTGCTACGACCTAGAATAGCGTACAGGAACATTGATAGAATACCCCTGTCAGCAAAGCATACTTTATAGTACCAAACTCGGAGTGAACCGAACGAGTTCCGCTAACAGCGGCTAGTACCATTATTATTCTACTTCACAAAGCCCGGCTGATAGCACCATAAATATAGGCCCAACAATCGCCGCAATCCAACCAGTGCAACTGGTTTATTAAAATCTGTTGCAAGATCATATCAGCGGCAGATAAATGGGATAATTTGAGTTTGTTTTATTTAACAGTGCACTCATTGCTGAAATAGTGCTAACTTGTAGGCCTTAACTAGTATACCTACTTTTAGAACTAATTATGTACCTAGTGCTTTACGTAACAGTTACTTCAGATCAGGGTAATCGACACGTCCATCTGAAAAAAAAATTTCACATCACATAACGGGATAGATCACCTTTCGTTGAAAGTAGTATATCAAAACACAGCACAGAAGTCAATTAACATAGCCTTAAAACCCTTAACAATATCCAAACAATTCCATACGATAACACACCCTTCATAATTTAAAAGTAGAATTACATTAGCATCTTGTTCCGACATGCAGGGGCATTCACCCTCGTGGGTACTGTGAAAACATCCCTTTGATCTTGCATTGTTCTCTTGACCATTCCATTCCAACGAAATTTATTTTCTCTTGCCCAAGGGAGGACTATTTTATTCAAAGATGTTCACAATCTACCGTCACTCCTTTATGCTATTGTGTATGACCCAGTTTCTGAAAATTCAATTAAAAGGGATAAGAATATTTTCTTTTCATTTAAAAGTCTACCTAAAACAGATAAGTAAGAGTAGCTCGATCCGTGGATATAACGTATATTTACGTGTGAAGAAGGTTCTTTAATGTGCAAATGTGAGAACTTAGCAAAACCAACGTACATTAGCGAGGGCTTACACATGACAAAAAGTTGGAAGCGCTGACCGTCCTCTTGTCCTTTTAAAGATTAGAACTCCTAATCGTGTCTGAGTCGTCCCTTTCCGTTAAAGGGGAGCCTGCGGCAAGATAAAGTACGTTCTCAAGTACTTACCTCTCCAAAACTCTGGTCCCCTTACCATTGTGTGGTGCATATTAAAGCGGGCCCAGCCTTTCTTATGAACTCCTTGATTGAAGTTCGCAACGCTCACAGCAGCCGCTTCTTGGGTTAAATAATTTCATTTCATTCTTCGTTTATGTCTTCTGAAAAGTTCTTGTTTATTTATAATTAGCTTTGGTTTTGATATGTCTTTACAAAAAGATTTGATAATGCTCTAGGATACTTATGTATCATTCTTAAAAAATACATAAGAAAACTACCTAAAACTCTGATGATTGTTGTAAAGAAAAAGGATCACGTTACATCATCTAGCAAAGCAGAAGATTCTTGTCTTAAAAAATACTAAAAGTATATTATATATTAAAGCTATGGAAAGTATGTCACTGTGCTGGTACATGCCAGTATGGGAACATGAAAGGTAGGAAAATAAATATTCATGGTAATTTTGTCACAACAAAACAACATTACCCTTATAACTCCTTGTACGTACATAGTACAAAACTGAAATCAAAACTATTTAATTAACGCCAGTGTTTTAAATATTTTATCAACCGTATTCACATTCAGATTTACACCTCACTTACCATAATAAAATCAGAATGTTATACATCAGTCATCAACCAACATGGTTACTTGTGAGCAACCGAATATTCATGTCTATAACAAGGAGTTGTTAACTGAACATCTAAAGCCATTTTTGTAGTAATACTATTTTTTTTCAAGCAAAAGTATGAAATTGTTAGCCAACAAGCTTGAAAGAAATTTTTCTTTCAGCATCAATAAATACTAAGGCATTTATTGATTGGTACGAAAGCAATACAGACAAGAAAATGAACGTATTCAATTCGCTGACTTCGACCCATGCAACGCTTTGTGTTTACGACATGCGATAGCCATCTACATCGGTTGAATTTTTTCTATCCGATCACGTTTGTACAAAAAAGCAATCTACGAATCGACCGCGGTGCCGTCATGGAGTATGTGACATCTGACTGAGTTTGAATGTCAAGCCAGAGTCTCTTATGCTAACGAAGTAAGGTCTACAAATCGAAGGATTTGCGTTTTAGTAAGTTGGCTGTAACATGAGATTCGCGGGCATGAAAGCCAGTGTGGCTGCGCTTTGTGTATTGGATTACCCGCTCTTTGCGGTTTGTGGAAACACCATGCCACACCTTAAGCATTGTGGTTAGGGAGCTTCTCACGGCATACGTTGTTTCTTCTTCAAACCTTATCCCGCTATTGTATCAAGTGAAAGGTGTGACTAATGCGCTTCTTTTTATTGTGCTGGTGTGTTCAAATTAGACTTTTTTATTTTATTTATGACATCATCATGATTTTGTAACAAATGATGAGTTGTTTCCTTAAACCTTGTTTAATCAAAACCTATCGTGAGAATTTTAAAGATCAAGTGAAGGTGATGTTTTTGCGTAGTAACCGAGCAAGAAAATCAAGTTTTATTTATTTGAAGGTCCGTGCTGTAATTTTGAACTTACCTAAACTTTTTAATGTTTTGTTAAAAATAGCGGTTCCTCGGGATATATAACTTTAAATCAAGCTTTAAAGTCGGTTGCTATAAAAGCGCAAAGAGAGCAAATTGTGCACGGAGCGTCTTGTAATTTATTCGTCCTCTTAAGCACTGCATCACCGAAGCCTCGGTTGCCGCTGCCCGTAGAGTGGGCGGCTCCCACTATTGTGACAAAATAATGTCGCCGCACTATAACCTCCTTCAACAAACCGCCGTCTTCACAAACTCTACCTTATCTTCGTGTAATAGAAGGGATATTCAAATAAACGCAACGGCCAGATGGTACGCCGTGATAGCGCTGAATAATCAACGCTTAAAACGTCTGGAAAAGGAAGATACGGTAATGTAATATGAATAACAAAACGACAGAGATATATACCCATTTAATTCTTATTATTGCGACCGACAATGGTATATAAATTATTCGTGAGCGGTTAATTCTATTACAATAAATCACGAAGTATATTGTCGCGGTGCGAATGCTCGGTCGATGCTGCGGTATCTGCAGCGATGATGTCTATTTTTGAATGGGCATTGAAAGGGTACGGGATAAATGCAGACGCAAATTGAGTTGGTTCTCAGTGTGGATGTAAATAACATTTTCCACTATGTCATGCAACATTTTTTCGTTTATTTTTTCCATATTATCCAAAATTTGTTACGTAATGTATGATATAAGCATTCAAGCAGCACCTCGATGATTCACAAAGAAAAAGTCAATATAATTTTTCAAAGTATTCTTCATCCGATCAGCGGGTGTATTTCGCGGTCGAGTCACCGAACAGGTCCAATTTTCCGGCACGCTGACTCCTCGCGAACAGCTGATGTGGTGTGACGTGGCGACGACAGCTTGCTACTTCGCGGAACTTATTCCCGAAACGGCAAATATAATCATGCAGACATTAATTTATATTTCTCGTACTACGTTTCAGCAATTCTGTTGTTATCAGATCATATAAGCCCTCATTGAGGGGCTCGAGCCTACCCAAGAACATGGCAGATCAGGCTTTTATACATTTATTAGAAGTCGTCTGTGTAACTAGTAACTTGTAAGTAGGTACAATCAACTAAGAAGATAGCCTGCTTGATGCTTCTTATTCGTAGCTTGAAACTGATGAAGTTTTCTTAGGAGATTTTATATATTTTTACAATAAATTTTATATACTTGTTCAGTTTACAACCCACACGATGAAGAAGTTCACCAGTCTGCACAATTATAAGAAATTTCATGACAAGGCAAATAATAATTATAGAAGTACCTGAAAAAAGTTAATCGGTTTCAAGTAGCCTGCCTATCTCCTATACTTTGCAGAATTTATATTTATTCAGAACCCAAAAATATATATTAAATTCGGTATTCTATTTATAAAGGTAATGATCATGATAAAGAATAATTTGTGTTAAACTCATGTACTCTTACAAATATTATCCTACTGACTTCTTGGGGACTTTGTAAGGTAAATAAAGTTACGTATTTACATTTTAAAGTTGTGTCTGAGACAGTCGCACGGGAACGATTTGTCAAACACAACACTAAGCTTTCGTCGTAGTCAATTAAAAGGAACCACCGAGGTAGATCTGCCGATTGATTACTTCCCCGAAGTCGAGGCATGGGCGAAAAACACCCCTTTCCCTAGAGGACCTCGCAGAATTAAGCGCTCCAAGCAGAATTCAAATTTGTGCTACATCAACAGGCGTTTATCACTCCTCTTTCTTCAAAGGTGAAGTGTTTTTGGTCTATTTTCGTATATTACTCGTAGTCGTAGTCGTACCTCAAAAGTACTTTGGAAATATTACTTGTCGTGAAACACAGGCTTACCTTTTTAAAATTTTAAACAGGTTACACCTGTGATTATATTATACGGGAAGTTAAATTTATATTATATATATAAAAGTATAATATTTTACATTTATGATCATTCATATAAATTAAGATTTTTTTTCATTTAATGCTATTTTGGAATAAACAAGTTCAGAACTTTAGAAAGATTCAGTACGTAACGTACTTTTAGCGTTAGGTCTAAAATAAATGCTCAATTCCTACAAATTCTACTTACCAGTTGAAGTTATGGTTTCTCCACGTAAAAGTCCTAACTTCTTACCTTCAAACTCGGTATGGCTTCGTTCAGCTGTCGCGTGTACTTTGTTTGTTTTTTAGCGAAAGTTTATCCACAGCTCAAGCCCAAGTGAGTAAGCAATTTAAAAAAAACTATTTTGTGTGGGTATGTTTAATCGACTATCATAAACTTATAGAAAGGTTTCACGACGTTGGTCAAATCGGTAATTTGTCAAGTTATCTTTAGCCAAATCATGTATTCGATAAAGAAAAATATTTTAAAAAAATCTATGATTTTTAACATATTCATATTTTGAATATTAAAAAGGAATTGGGATTAATATAGGTATTTTCGACATTGTCTAACTTTTATTGGGGTTTGCCTTTATGAACCAAACTTTCGGCCTTTTATTTGCAATTTCCTCGATACAATTTCATCAACAGGTTGTTATTAGTGTTCCATTGTAATGGCATTGTTAAAAGCTTTTCAATTTTGAGATAACAAGCTGTTAATCAAAAGATAAAGTCGTTGTTTCTCAGTCCTTTGTCTTCGGGTTTATTGTCTCCATGAAGTTTATTTTGGCACTAGCTTCATTAATGATAAAATATTGGTTAGAAACTGTTATCTTACGAAGATTATTATTTACGTAAAAGAACAGAAAAATATTTTCTTGGTGTTATTGTTTCATGATTTTGCTTATGTTGTTTTCTATAAAATGTTATGTTATTTTTTCTATATATTATTATTATAGTTTGTAATATCATCATCAATAGCTCATATACGTCCCCACCAAACAAAAATAAAAAAATAGATAATATAAAAAAGATAGATAGTTTTTTTGTAGATAAAAATAATGGAGGCCAACAACAAACCATTTATGGACTAACCTAGAAGCTTTTTATGATTCTGCTAAGTCTATATAAAACCGGGCCGCTTATTATGGAGTAAAGATTATAATAAACTTTTCATTATTTTTTTATACAATCAAAATCAAATCATTAAGGGTCAAATTCTCACTTGAATTGTCGCATCTGATCTATTTAGTATATTAGTAAGGCAGGCAGGATATGCAGGATGCGTGGCTTTGTGCCAAGCTAGTGGTTTTCGGGCCGGTGACTCCGACTGCATCCATGTTAGGATCTACACTGATTTATGGATGTAGAACTTTGACAGTTCAGGGTTTATGCAAATGGAATATAGTTCAAGATTTACAAGAATTGTTTCCAGATTACATTTCACAGCACCAAGTTTTGGTCATGTTTCGTATGGACGAATATGTAGAATATTATTTTATAAAAAATAAACCAACCTTTTTACAGGATATAATAATAATTTAAAGATCAATGTATAACACAATGTTTAGCAAAAAAATCCTATGCAACAGTTCTTTACTACATAAACAGTCAAGGCAAAATAGTGCTCGTATGATCAAAACCACTCTCAATTCCTATCATGTTGTATAGAACAGTTTGACACTAAAACATTAAATAAGCTACACAGTCCAAATTATACAACAGAGACAACGACAAGGCGGTACATTATAATATGGTCCAAGATATAACATGGCTACAAGCGTGTAATTGAGGGCAGACTGTGCTTTGACATGCAAATGTCGCGGTGGCGTGGCGCAACACGTGGCGTTTCCTACAACATGGGGTCACACCAAGAGCCATTAAAACAGTACACACTAAACCAAAACAGAAGAAAATTAACTGTCACCTGAAATCGTCCAATTAAGTATCGAATTATTTCTTGCAGTCAATACCAATTTTTCTGGATATACCTATAATATTTTATTGTATTGACACACATTGATATAGAATAGAAAGCTTGTGTAGTTATGTACCACTATCGCATGAGTAATTGAAACTCGACTGCATCTTTCACCTAAGTAATTCGATACAAAATGGATTTTCCAAAAACACTACCACCCGCCACACGTCAACGTAAAGCCAAAGTGGTTTGTCCAAAGTCTCGCCTGTAACAACTGTATCATCTCAACCGACAAATTACGTTTCGGTTTTGTTGTTCACAAGGAAATTAAAGAGAGACAGGTGAACCTTTGTGTCATAGAGCTTTCGTACACTATGGACCGCTGTTTTTTAAGTTGGAGTCTTAACTAACTACTGATAAAAAAGGCTATTACTTTGTTCGTTATAATCAATATGCAAAATTTAATTCAACAAATACATTTATGTTCTAAATATATAAACTACCAATAATACAAATTGATTTAGAATAAAACAATACTTATCATCATTATTATCAATCATTGTGCATACCATGTCACGTTTAGCATTATACCTATATAATAAATCAATTTACACTTTATCATAAACTATAATAAGTCTGATTCGGACTAGTCTTGTGTTCCAATAATAGCGAAATCAAATCACGTGGCCCCTCACAGTCACGTCAAAATTGACAGCTGGCGTTTGCTTTGATATTATTGACAGACAAGTTAATTCATTAGTCAAAGTACTAGCCGAAACTGACAAGTCACTCTAGTCGTACTACTCGATTAATCCCCTAGCCTATGCCATGGAAGTTTTTAAGCAATATGCTCTATTTTATTCTCAACACTTACGTTTATAGCATACAACATGAAAAAAAAGTTAAGTATTTTTTAATTTTCTTACCCTACTAAAAAATTTGTTTAAACAAATTAAGTGCAGGCAGCAGATTAAAAAGAATATATAATGCTCAGGTTGATTAACTGAAAAAAGAGTCTGCGAATTACCAAACTCTGACATTGAATGATGTTGAAAATAAATGGTGAATGATGTAAAAATTGAACGTTGATTGATGTTCAAGTTTCGGCGAATATACCATTCAGTATACGTTTGCTCGCTCCTACGTGTAGTACAGCTAAAAACTTTAGGCTGGTACGGAGTGCACGGAGGGTAGCGTTTCCGATTAAAGTACCTTTCTGTATCACCCCTTCTTTCCACACTTTATTGTGTCGCCCTCGTCTCGATTTTTCATAGACGTCACTCTCCCATCCGTTGTTGAACGCACTTGATTTGCGAAGCACGTATACGGCGCAATATACAATTTTCACTGCTTCCTCGTGTCTTTCAACTTTATTTCTATAGCAGAGGGGTCGTTGTGGCTGCACGTGGTCTTTGCCAAGTTCTACTCAGACATTCTCATCTTAGAATATTCTGTGGGTGCGCTGTTTTGCTGTTCGGTGACATCGTTCAATTCACCTTATTGGGAAAGTAAATCGAATAATAGTCAAAGCTCTCGTGTTTTCTCGTCGTTAGCTATAACTTTAAGGCGAGTGAATATATTGACGGCTGACTCGTCTGGGCGCATTCCAAGCGAAACGATTGATTTAAATGTCCACTTTGTTGTGCTATCACGCATTTGTATCAGTCGTGTAATTTAATTGCATTGCGAGGTATTTACGATCTCTTCTGTCACATTTCTTCATCTTATCGCGTAATAAAGACAGCGAGATAATTGAAGAAACTGTTGTTCGACGTTTTAATTTAGGTTAGTGGTCAGTTTATTTTAATTAGTAGTTGCATACGAAGTACTATTTTTAGAAACTCTTAAGCATTACTTTTTTTCTTTTCGAAATATGGCCATACTTTCTTCTCTATTATTTCTATTAGTGTGAGAAAACCTCATTATCATTATTATTTTCTGGTAAGTCATAATATTAAATAGTAAGTAGTAGGTTTGCTAATCCTTGTATTTTACTAATCGAACGGAAAAGGGAGGATACATAAAAATTACAAAACCAATAACCACAAACTATACTTAGCGCTAAAGATAACAATATAGTCTGGCTAGCAGCATTGCTAGTTAGCTACGGATTTCTCTCTGCCGCTCAGTTACTAGAACTGCTACGTTACTTAGCCGATTAAATTGCTATATTGCTCTTGTAAATTCATAAACAGCTTATAATTATCTCAGCTTGAAATATTATTATTGACTATTAGCGGTCCGCCCGCGGCTACGCTCGCGTTGTGTAAGATTTTCCTGTGGGAATAAGACTTTTTCTCGTAAAAAGTATCCAGGGTACAGACTATCTCTATTTCTAATGTCTTCCCAATCCGTTCAGTAGTTAAGGCGTGAAAGCGGAATAAACATCCAAACATCCAAACATCTAAACATCCAAACACAGGTCGAAATTTCAAAAACTCTCTTAAAAAAATATTTCTCATCAATTGCCTAAATACAAAGTTTCATGGTGTCATCTTCGATAATGACGAACTTCCATACAAACTTTTATCCCCTTTTTCAACCCTTCTAAACCTTTTTTTTTTTTCGATAAAAGATGCCTAGCCTTATGTCCTTTTTCAAGCTCTAGTCTATCTCTGTACAAAATTTCATCAAAATCGATTTAGTGAAAGCGTAACAGACAGACAGACTGTACAGTTTGTACACTTGAGTTAGATGTTAAGTTGGTATAGTTAAGTTGATGAGAGCACAGAGAAGAAACACACGAAGTTAAAGTAAAACAGTAGATATAATCGGAATAAAGTTGTACAAATAAAAATATAATGGTGACTTCTCTCTATGACGTATGAACGTACTCTAATAATAAGTAATCGAAATAAAGTAAAAGACTGCGACAGCTATAATAGTAGGTTGCAGTATAAGCAAAATATTAAGTAAAATACAAGGTACTAAATTATGTGCGGTCTTAAACCGTACATGTTGGCAACCCCAAAAAAGGGTGATAAAACATAAAAAAAATAAAAAGTTAATAATAAAAGAATAATAGAAAGAAGTCCCAGTACAAAGCAAAGAATGAAATTAAATTATGTCGTCTAATTTGAAAGAAATGTTCGTGGCCGGCGCGATCTTCTGGCGCGGGGACGGTGCTTGTTGGCGAACCGTCGCGTAGGCCTGCTCTTCCAGGCGGCGAGGTTGCGGTGCTGCTGGGCGCTGCGTTTGCATTTCCACGAATTCCACACGTGGCTCTGTTGTTGCAGTAGTTATATCAGTTGCCTTTCTATTCAAACATTTCTTCTTTACATACCAGATGATAGCGGCGCTTAAAACTGCACCCACTAAGGTATAAGTGATTGCGTACTGGTGGATGTCATGATTTGACATAGTTGAAGGAAGGGTGCTCTCTTGAGCCTTTTGTGTAGCCAATCGCTTGTCGATTTCTCTCTCTTCCGAGCTCACAACTGAAGATACACGAGGCAATCTGTCGTATGTTAGATTTACTATTTTGTTAATAGATGCGTTTATAGTGGGCAGCTCAAACCCAATTCTCATCTTCAGGTTAGTATTATAGATGTTGTGAGCGTAGATGGTCATCTCCCTTGTTTGCACCATACATCCTTGCTGTAATGTTATGATTGAAGATGAAGTCATAATATCAGTAGTGACGTCGTTATTACTACATATCGTACGTAGAGTGCAAGTGTCGCAACATATGACCAGCCAGCTGTTCGGCGTGTGTAATTCTATCCACGCGTCCTTGCACGTCACGTTGTTTAGTATAGTGCATGGTGTAGTTGAGTAGTGATCTAATAGTTTAGCTTCACAGGGAGCCTTATCAGTATGTAACTTGAGAACTGGTAGATTTTTGTTGCAGATAAGTTTGTTCGTTCTTAATTGTGTGCACATCTGCATGTCTTCTTTGGATAGAGAGATGTAGTTGCTTTCCTTAAGATCAACAGCAATGTAGTTCGAAGCTAGTTGTACGACAGCTGTTCCCTGCTCCATCTTCATTGGGATGGGCAATACGTTGTACAAAACGAAATCTTCGTCTGTAATCAATGGGATGTGAACTTCGAATAAGAAGAAGTTTGACGTCACACGCGCCTTTATGTACAAAAGTTTATAGATGTCCTTGACGTCATCTCTGACGTTATCTACTGGCAACGAAAGAGTCTTCGGTAGCCGTCCAGCAATAGCGTTCAGCTCGTTTATTAAGTTGGCGGGTGATAGTATCTGGAGGTCCATGTGGCCTTTATAAACGTTTGTTAGCGAATCAAAGAGTATTTCTTGTACTTTTCTTAAGTTGTTAATTAGTAGATATGCTGCCAATGAAGCTGAGTTGAAGTAACTGGTCGCCATGACTACTTCCATCTCCGACTGAATTTTGTTTAGATTCTCATTAGTTTGGTTCATGTAACTGTCCATCACTGCCATCTGTTGTTTAATGTTTTTCTCGTTTCTTTTCAGTACATCGTTTTCTAACTCGACAATAGAAGTTTGGTTTTTGATTAGTTCCAAAAGATAGTTTTCGTTGTTGTAAATAGATTGAATATCTTCTTGATATTTTTCGGCAAAACGAGAGTCCAAGATTCCAAACAGATCATTTGCAAGGGCGCCTATTCCATTGATAAGCCCACGTCGCTTCCGATCGCTGAGATGTTTGTGCGGAGAGAGAAGTAAGCTGTTGTAGTGGTTAAGTGTTTCCATCTCATGACGTAGTTGGGTAACCGTGACGTTACAGTATCCTGGATCTGTCACCTCACAGAGCGATTTCACTTGACCAAGGTAAGTTGAGATCCGATCAATGCCATTCCAGTAGTTTGTTAGGTTGTAATACATTATAAGTGTCCATTCGTCATGTATCATCTTTATCTGGCCCAAAGTGTCGTAATACACCGGTCGGTGCGGCTCGAGAGTTGTAATGTGAGCGTTTGACGTCACATTAGCGGCGGCACTATGTTGTACTCCAGTTAGTGACATGAACAATGTAAACAAACATAAAAATGTTTTGTTTAGTTTTGAAGTCGATCTTTTTTTCTTTTCAGGATTTTTGCATGTTGTTGTTTCAAGTTGCGGTTTATCTTCGATTTCAGTAGTTTTGGGTAACGGTGACAGTTTAACCAGAGGACGTTTCATCATCCCTGATTTAGTTTTGATCGTGGTCACTCTGACGAGGCCGTCGCTGCCGGGATGTAGCTGTAATACCCGCCCTAGGGCCCATTTTCCAGGGGGTAAATTATCTTCTTTTACAAGAACAATGTCGCCTTCCTGGATGTTTGCAGTAGGTTTGTTCCATTTACACCGGGTTTGTAAATGATTAAGGTACTCAGTTGACCAAGTTTTCCAAAATTGTTGGAACATATGTTCAGTAAGTTGCCACCGATTTCTCAGGTCAATTGATCTGACGTCACTGTAGTCAGATAGCGGCAGCAACATCATGGAACTGCCGGTAAGGAAGTGGCCCGGTGTTAAGCAGTTGTAAAATTCGTCCGGTTCCTCAGTTAACGGGCACAACGGGCGTGAGTTTAGGCATGCCTCTATTTGTGTGAGTATAGTTGAAAATTCCTCAAAAGTTAGTTTTTGGTCTCCCAGCACACGTCGCAGGTGGTGTTTCATCGACTTGACTGCGGCCTCCCAGAGACCGCCAGCTGACGGCCAGGCGGGGGCGTTGAAGTGCCCTTGAACTTCCATTTTTACAATCTCGTTGAAGAAATCTACGGAAAGTTCTTGTTTAAACTCTCCAAACTCGTGCCGCAGTTTCTTTGATGCTCCAATGAAGTTCGTGCCGCAGTCCGAGTAGATGTGCTTAGGAGTACCACGTCTACTGCACATTCGTTTGAAGGCCGCGAGGAAAGCTTCAGTAGACAAATCAGACACGAGCTCGATATGCACAGCTTTTGTTGCCATGCATACGAAAATCGCAACGTATCCTTTTGTAACCTTTGCGCCCCTTCCTTTGTTAAGCTTGACGTCTACGTGGCCGATGAAGTCGACGCCAGCGTGCGTAAACGGTCGTGACGGGGTGGTTCGTTGGGGCGGTAAGTTACCCATAAGTTGGTGGGCGTCGGCTGGTTTGAAACGGTGACACCGCACGCAGTGACGTAAGTATGATTTGACAACTCTGTTACCACTGATGATCCAGTAGCGCTGCCTGGTGTGAGCTAAGGTAAGTCGTGCCCCGCTGTGAAGTGTCTCCAGGTGAGCTTGTTCTATTATTAGTTTAGTAAGCCGCCCGTATGAAGATAAGATGACAGGATTCTTCATTTGCTGTGGCAGTTGAGATTTATTCAACCGCCCACCGACTCGCATTATCCCACTCTCATCTAAGTAAGGATTAAGTTTGTAAATTTTGCTTTTGGTAGGTACAAGTTCCTTCTTCGATAGTTGTTTGTATTCTGTTTCAAACTCAATTTGTTGAACGTATTTAATTATTTGTTCATTTGCAGCCGCTAGTTCGTGGGCTGTTAGGTAGTTGGTTTCACGTTTCACCTTATTACGTGCATTTGATATAAATGACAATATCCATGCGGTGACGCGTGTAAGTCGATTCAATGAACTGTATTTCTGTAATAGTTCATTAATAAAATGTCCATCATTTTCTTTCGTAGAGACATTTTGAGATGGCTGTACTTGACCTATTTTTGTTGTAAATAGGCAAGCTGCGCTTTTCAGTTGTTGTTCAGTTTTTGGCGTTTTCAGAAAGCTGGGTCCATTCCACCACAAGTTGAAGTTGATAAGTTTGCTCGGATGGAGGCCACGTGACGCACAGTCGGCTGGGTTGCTTTCTGATCTTACGTAATGCCAATGTTCAGCTGGAATTATGCCTTTTATTTTTTGTGTTCTGTTTGCCACGTACTTCTCCCATTTTGTAGTGTCGCCCTGAATCCAAGCTAACACGACTTGGGAGTCACACCATGCTTGTACAGACACGTTGTATGTTGATAACGCGTTCTTTGTTTTCTCGATCAGCTGAGATAGAAGTAGAGCGCCGTTCAACTCTAATCTGGGCAGGGTGGTTTTTTGAGACAGTGGCGCTACTCTCGTTTTGGCAGCTAGAAGGGTAATGATCGGTTGTCCTTGATCATTTTTGACTCGACTGTAGATAACACAAGCGTAGGCCTTCTCGCTTGCGTCACAGAAGCCTAGTAACTCGACACTCTGCTCGCCGCCGCCGATCCATCTGTTTAGTTTTATGTTTTTTACTAGTTGTAATTCGGATCTAAGTTTTTTCCATTCTTTTTGGATTTCAGTTGGTAGTACATCATTCCATCCTATTTTACTTGTCCAGACCGTTTGAAAGATTAACTTGGCCATTATAGTTATCGGTGCAAGCCAACCTAAGGGGTCGTACAGCTTCGAGATTTCAGACAGTAGGTATCTTTTAGTTAGTTGTTTACATTTTTGTTCTAGGTTCCAGTTGAATATAAATGTGTCAATGGTCGGGTTCCAGCCGAGCCCCAGCATTTTTGTAGTTTGTTCATTTTTAAAATCGTAAGTAGTGTTAGTTGAAATCTGATCGTCGTTTAAGTTTTGTAGCAGAGCTGGATGGTTACTTGACCACTTCCGTAGATTCATACCAGCGCCACCAAGTAAGTTTATTAGTGACTGCTGTAGTTCTTGAGCAAGTTGCAGGTTATTGTGACCGCTGACCAGGTCGTCAACGAAGAAATCATTCATCAGTACGTCGGCGGCAGATGGGTATTTCTGTTGATCGTCAAAAGCCAACTGCTTGAGAGTTCTTAGCGCAAGCCACGGCGCGCTTTTTGTTCCGTAAGTTATCGTACAGAGTTGGTACTCTTGAAGTTTCTCATCAAGTGAGTTTCGCCAGATGATTTTCTGTAGCGATTGTTGTTCTTCAGATACCCAAATGCATCGGTACATTTTCTCGATATCTGCTGTAAACACGTACTTGTAAGATCGCCATTTTAAAATCAAGTTCTGAATGTCCTTTTGCAGATTGGGACCCTTCATCTGCAAGTCATTTAAACTGTGACCGCTAGAAGTTTTTTGTGAGGCGTTGAAAACAACCCTTAGTTTAGTTGTAGTGGATTGTTCCCTCAGAACCCCATGATGGGGCAGGTAGCATTCTGAAGTTGAGTTTGCAATCGGAGACGCCGGCTTCATATGTCCAAGTGCGATGTACTCGTTTATAAAATCCTTGTACATGCTCGCAAGTTTTTGTTTTCTTTGGAAACTTTTTTCTTGTTGTAAATATTGTGATATAGCAATAGACTTAGAGTTTCCAAGCTTTTGTGTAGCATCTGGGGAGAATGGCATTTGAACTGTATATTTGCCGTCCTGCTCTCTTCTGACCGTGCTGGTGTAAAAAGCTTCGCATTGATCATCGATAGGTATTTCGTCGTTGTTTTGAGTTATGTCTTCTGTTTCCCAAAATTTCGTTATCTCATTGAAATCTATAACACTGACATGGCAGTTAAATGTCTTGAGTTTGCCACACAGTATCCACCCCAGACGAGTTTGTTGAGCGATAGGGCTTGGTTGTTCAGCTTTTAGTACACCTTCCATTATGATCTCAGAGTAGATATCGGCACCCAGCAGTATGTCAATGGAGCGCGAAATATTGAAATCAGGATCGGCGAGTTTCAGGTTTTCCAGGTGCGGCCAGATTTGTTTGTCAAAAGTTGAACTAGGTAGGTCGTTAGTTAGTTTCCTTAAAATCAGAGCCTCAGTTTCAAAGTTGTAGTTAGAATAGAGTGACTTGCAGGTCAACTGTAGACGTCCCTTGCAGTCACCTGACACCGAGCCGACTCCAGATATAGTAGCATTCATTTTAGTTCTTGGCAGTCTCAGTAGTTGTGCAGCGTTTTCAGTTACTAAGTTTACTTGCGAGCCCTGGTCTAATAGAGCTCGCAATGTTACGTAAGTGCCGTCTACAGCCCTTACGTTAAGTTGAACCGTAGTTAACAAAACTTCAATTTCGTTATTAAATAGGTGATTCGAGCTTCGATTTGTTCCACTGGAGGTCGACGGCCTCTCATTTCCATTGCTATTATTCATATTTGTGTTGAAGTTGTGCAACAATGTATGATGGCTCGAATTACATTCTTTACATGTTTTATTCGACGTACATTTCGCATTTCCGTGGCTAAAAAGACAATTTTTGCAAACATGTAATTTCGCAACTGTGTTGTTTCGCTGCGTTGCGTCCATGAGCAAAAACTTAGGGCATTGCATAAGCACGTGTTCGTCATTGCAACTAGGACAGCGACCGTACTTTGTATGTACAGTATGATAAGTTTTTGGAAATGTTTTTTTTGAACTCGAAGTTAGGTTTCCTTGGAGGAATGTGCTTGGTGAATGAAGGTTTTTGTTGATAGCTAGTAGATAGTTTTCTCTCGTTAAAGTTTCCTTTTTTGTTTCCGTTTCGAACTTCGTAGGCCACAAACTTCCCTTCTAAAAAGTACAAAAGGTCAATTATACTAGGCAGCCCTCTAGGATCTGAAGATTCTTTGATAAAATCATCGAAAGTGACGGAGTCGAGTTTCAATGACATCAAGTGGGCAATAATCGAACCCGACGCGTTCGTATCGACGCCGATGTTAGACAACCCGTTTACAACCTCCTGTATAACGTCGTGCATCCTTTTCAGGTTAAATGCGTTAGGTTCTTGTATGACAGGTAGGTCCATCATGATGTTCAGTAGGGATGTAAACTGGAGACGTTGGTTGTCGTATCTCTGAACTAGAATATCCCAGCATGACTTATAGTTGTCGGCGTTGATAGTGAGATGTTTAACTAGTCGTTCAGCTTCCCCTCTTAGCTTCGTTTTTAACAGCTGCATTTTTTGCGCACTGTTTATCATTGGATTGTTATGGACAGACTCTACATACAAATCCTTGAAAGATATCCACTGAGTGTATTGGCCAGAAAACTCAGGAATTTCAATTTTTGGGACAGATTTTTCATAATGAATTGAAGTCCAGATTTTGTTACTCAGTTGCTTTCTAAGTTCGTCGTATCTGTCTTCAATTTCAAGGAAGATCTTATTATAGTTTTTATCAGCTCCTTTCAGATACACCTCTAGTTGCCAGTGAAGCTGGTCGACGGCTTCCCACCTTGCCTTCAGAATGTTTAATTGATCTTCGAGCTCCCATTTTTCGGTCAAAACATCAGCATGAATTTTTGACATCGCTCGATCGATTGCCTTGAAGTTACATTGCTGCTTAGTTATAAGCTCTTCAAGCTTTTCGTTAGTATTTTCTTCAAGCAGTCCACTCAAATCAAATTTGACACCCTTAAGTTCGCGTTGTAAAGTAAGCAATAATTCTTCCATTTCAATTTTAGTAGTTGTGTACAGCCTATTAGTCTTTTCATAAACCCCTTCAGTAAAGTAGTTGATGTCTTTATCGTCTATGGTTTCTAACAAAGTTTCATGCCTGCTATGAAAATCACTCCACTGTTGTTCGAGCGATTCCAGACGTATGTTTATGTATCTTACAGTTTTCTTCGATATAGGATCTTGCTTGTAGTTGCTACATAATGTCTTAATGCTTTCAAAGCGTTGTTCTTGAAGTTGCAAAGGATTCATGTTGGCAGTTAATAGTAAGTATGTAGTAAATAGCAGTAGTTAAATACCTGATTAGTTTAAGTTGCAGCTAGTTGAAGTTAGCTCGTAGTTGGTGTAGAGCTTGGCGTTGGTTCACGACCTGAATACCGCGAAGTTTCCGCAGCTTCTTTCAAAATGTCCTCACGGAGCGAGTTTCGTTTCGTACAGAACCTTGAAATGGTCGTCAAATGGGTACACCGCGACTTGCGCTCAAGACCGATATGTGCGCCTTCTCAATTAACCGGTGAGACCCGCTTGTGGGAGGCCGATCAACCGATTCGCTATCGTCACAAGAGACACAAATCACACGAACCACACTTGTTGTTTCGAAGGACCACTAGATGTACAGTTTGATAAGTTTGAGTTAGATGTTAAGTTGGTATAGTTAAGTTGATGAGAGCACAGAGAAGAAACACACGAAGTTAAAGTAAAACAGTAGATATAATCGGAATAAAGTTGTACAAATAAAAATATAATGGTGACTTCTCTCTATGACGTATGAACGTACTCTAATAATAAGTAATCGAAATAAAGTAAAAGACTGCGACAGCTATAATAGTAGGTTGCAGTATAAGCAAAATATTAAGTAAAATACAAGGTACTAAATTATGTGCGGTCTTAAACCGTACACAGACACTTTAGTTACTTTCGCATTTATAATATTATTATATTATATTTTATGTGGTAGGGATTACCTACCTGTATATTGTTGAAATGCGTATACTTAATTAAACAGTCATGTCTATAACACAAAATGTGCAATTGATGATTGATAAACACAAATTATATATATACGACCGATTGTAAATATATTATAATATATTTTGCTGTAATGTTGTTCTTAAATTCTTCATAGGTGATTTCAGGTTTTCCTAAGACTAGATAGGTTAATTTATAGTCTGGTCTTGTCTCTGGCTAATCTTATTTATTTGCTTGTGCACTTTCATTCCATCAGAATTATCATTTGGAGTTACGAGCGAATGCTCCGGAGCATTCGCTCGTATTCTATTAAAGTTTTGACTGCAGAATGGCAGTCGCGATGCAAATCTACCGCAGACCATCTGTGCACAGCTAAAGCGTGGCAAAAGCAATGCCGGGTCTTTGTGTGGTCACTGGTTAGTGATCAGCGGTCGAATTGTTGCAAATTCTTTGTTTATGCGTGGTCATGGCGACGGATTTGGGTTTTTGCGGTGGCCTTTGTCGACTGAAACCGTGCGGTTTACCCCTTGTCCATAAAACTTTGCGATACCTAATTATGTTGCGGGAATTTTTGACTGCCATTGTAAAAAGCCTGACTGCTGAAATTCAAACGAGTTGAGAATTCTCGGACGTTATTAAAAGCGCCTTTTGCTTAATTTTAGTAGGTGGTTTGAGGCTGAGCTTTTGTATGAATAACATCTAATGCATCTAATATTTTCAATACGTAAAATTGAATCATCAATTTATTGGAAATCAGTACTGTACTGCTACGGTCGTCCTTATAACTCTAGCGGTAGGGATGTGAAAAAATAATCGATTGTCAATAAAATCGATTATTTTAAAATAAAAATCGATTCTTTATGACCGATTATCAAAGTAGCAAAAATCGATTTTTAAATGTACTATTTCGATTTTGATAATTTTGGTGGAGCTTTTTACTGATATACAACGTGTTACAAAAAATACCAAAAAAAAGAATATTTTTATTAAAGGCATTTAATTAAAGTTTTCCCATCTCTAGTGATCAGCTGTGTCAAAGAATATGCGGACCAGATATGTAATTTTAGGTCAATGTGCCTATTTTTACCGCTATGGTTAAAAATGTTTACGTACTACTTGTACCATAACATTCACATTAGAACAATTAATTTCAAAATGAAAAATCCACAAATAAATAAAGAAAGCTTTGTTAAATAATTATTATGAAATAATAAATTAATGAAATGATGAACTAAATATTTCAAAATAATATTTATGTTTTTAAATACGTAAACAAGATAATTAAGGCAAAAAAGAAAATGTTTTCTAACATAAATAGATTCTAGTACATCTCTTTTAAAATTATAGGCACGAATTGTGTACAAATACTTGTCCGTTCTGAGAATCGATAGTCTATATTTTAGATGTCAAATGACACTAGTGATGGGAAAATTTTGATTAAATACCTGTGATGAAGAATATTTTTTTTTTTTTGTATTATTTGTAACACGTTGTATACTTGCTGATAAAAAATAATTTTGCAAAAGACATAACATAACTAATAAAAACATGATTTGAAAAAGGTTTATAATACTGTTATTTGATGAGTTTCAGTGTTTTTTTTTCTGGTTTTAATTTGTATGAAACCCAACAAAAAATTGATTTCTTAAAAATCGATTATTCATTAATCGATTAAAAATTAGAGAAAAAAAATCGGTTATTAAAAAATCGATTTTTGTTGGTCAATGTCACATCCCTATCTAGCGGTAATGTCACGGATGACTATTTATAAGTTTAGTTACTTTATTTACACCATTTGCACTTACATACTTATACTTAAAATTATTGTAGCATTTTAAATAATATTACCGATAAACCTACTAACATCGTCACATGTTAAGTAAAAAACAGCAAGTACAACGATCAAACTGAACTCTCAGACAGGAAGATGGATCGTCGTCGCTACGACCCAGGAACAACCCTGAATCTGCTCAAAAATATTACAAATACCTTAAGGCTTGTACTTAACCACTCACAGCGGCTGGGCTCATAAAAATGATCCGAGAGCGGTGTAATAATAACAAAGGTACCCGACTGTCCGACCCCTGCCTCGATTGAGTAAATAAATCAGCTGAGCCGTCAAAACTATTGCTGGCTCAAGATGCCCCGAGATACAGTCTACTGCCGTTCATTTACAAGTGTATAAGTAGACAGTTCCCTATCTACACCGCGGCTTTCGATGTTAATTGGCTTAATTTAAGTGATGATGGTTTTGATTGATGAATTTGGCATTTGTGAGATACGCGATTAATACACGGAGAGAAAATTCTGGTTGCATTTACGAGAATTTCTTATTGTTAACGACACAACAAGAATCGTTGGTAGCTATAGCTAAAAATAATTATTTTTTATTTCAACAAGAATTATGTTTCAACCAACTAATTTTTAGTATACTGCACAGCATGATAATGTTGAAATTTACTATTTATTTAGTATTACGTAATGTCTATTTGCTTGTTATTACTTTATTTAGGGTGAAGAATACCAAACTCAGTTGTAGTTAAAACAGCTTAAATTGTTAATATTATAATACTGGATTGTAAATAGGACAAAACTAATTGTTGAGATAATGCAATTGATGACGTTGCGCTTATTAAGGATTTAGTAACCTGTACTATGCAATTTTGTTGTTATTACTTCATTTATTGGTATTATTTTACCCCAGTCTCTGAGCCATCTATTTTTCCCAAAATTTGTGATAACACATTACATTACACATATACTTTGAAGTGCCTTATCCATAATAGACCACGATGGCTATGATTCCAGAATCTTAGTGTTAGGTACATTATGTATAAAGCACTATATAGTATTAGTATTATTGTATTATGTAAAAAAAGAGTTATCACAAGTTTGGGAAGTAGATGGCTCAGATTGTGCTGTGAAAGTTTTTTGTATAACTAATATAACACTCACAAGATCGTACAATACCAAATAATGGTGGCATTGGGATGTAAAGAAAATTAAATACAATAATATTGAAAATCACAGTAGAGTATTTATTTGAATGAAATCAGAAACATGATAGCTAATACAGTGATGACAGAAATATTTTCAAAACGCAGTTTCTTACATTTTCATTCATTGCACTGTTTTTCCTTCACTTGAATCTGTGTTATGTGCACTATTTTAAATATTTTTAAAATCACTAGTTTTGTGCGCCCGGCCCGAGCAAACAGCGACGCACACAAAAAATGGAGTGACAGACAGACAGCCAGCCAATGAGCCAAATGACAAGACGATTGGCGGTTATATTGACATAAGTGATAATGCGTTTTGTTTTCGCAACGAGTCTCGTTTTACCCGGAACTTACCAGCTAGTGACTAAAATATTAAAATTAATATTGTTGACCAGGTATTTAAGTTTGATCAAATAAATAGTTAGTTCGTAGACATGATTACATAAAATAGTATTCTAAACTTTAAGTTTCGTACAATTTACTAGAATGGTTTATATTTTTTGTACAAGTTTAATAACGTTAACAGGTACTTGATACCGATTAGTTTCGAAAGCAAGATAAATCTACTCGGAACCAGATGTACTATACCAAAAACTATTTTTATAGTACTTATTAGATTTCAGTGTAATAAGTATATGCTACTACATTAAAATTGCACTCTAAACTATTTTGATGAATAAAGTTTACGAAACTTTCTAGTAATTTTCTCGATTTTGTACACTATACATAATGAATGATACAAAATACTGATCTGGCATTGTTGTACATAACTAAAGGATTCTTGTAGGATTACAGAGTGTGCACTTTGCGAAACGAACTGCATATCGGACCATGTGTTAGTACCAAATATCAGAATAATGCAGTATACACTAATCAAATGTTAACTGAACGAGAATTATCGTAATTATAAATTACTATTCGAGTCTAGTATTTCCTCTGGGCTCAGATTTTTTACCGTGTACACTCTTGATTATCCAAAGTAGTGGTATACAAAATTACATACTTAAGAGTAGAAAATCAATTTCAGAGCAAAGATTGTCTCTTATGCGTACATAATTAGTTAAAAAAACATTTGTTGGATATTTTGCATGTCAAGAAAACCATTTAAATATGAACAAAATTCCAACAAAATAATGTGCATATATTCCACCTTAACAGAGTTTTATAAAAATATCCGTAAAGTTGTTCAGTTCTACGGGTTGAACTCGTCTTCCATTCCGCTATACGAGTATTTTTGTAACACTGTAACCACCTATCCGATTGAACCGTAGTATAGAATAATGAATAACAATGTAACTGTTGTGTTTACCTGCGAAAACCTATAAAAGTCACGGTGTAAAATCACCATTACGAGTTCCCGTTACGACCAGTGCTCGGCGGACGTCAAAACCACGCTCGGCTGTTTCCAGGCCTCTCTAGGCACACCAAGGTGTTCATTATGGGATAAATAACTTTGTCACTGTCACTGACAAATTGCAGCTGGGTTTCCAGCAAAAAATTACTCACGCCAATTTAGCCCGCTAGTTTCATCTTTTAATTTCATTTTGTTCGCCAGCGACGAGTGGTGAAAAATAAAAATGAAAAATTTGAGCATTTGGCTGAAAATTTTGTATTTAACCAGTTGAAATGTGAATTTCTGGATGATATAGTTAAAAGTTTTGCTGAATAATGATTTCATGAAAGTGGTTACTACACGTGTATATTGTACATATGCTCGGAAGAATTAAAAGAGAAAAATTGTGTTTTTTTTAAGTCATGGTCAACTTTATACTCGCAACTCGTAAACCAATTTTTATGCTTTAAATCCCAACAAGTAAAAAATTGAAATACGAACAAATTATTTCTGTCATGCAGTTGATTTGTTCATACGGATTCTCGACACGGAGCATAACCAATCAACATCGCAAATGTATCTACCTTCTACCGTCCAAAATTAATCAACACTGGTACAGGCCTCTCAGGAGTCCAATTGATATTATACAAACGATCATATTTCATACCGAGTTGATTGATTTACAACGGTTCAGATGCTTGCCGCTTTCCAATTCAATTTATTGTCCGCGGTCAAAGGAAAGTACCTTGCACTGGTATAAATTACTGGAAACGACTCGCAATAAAGTATCACGGAATTTGTTTTATTTTTTGTGGATTTTTAGTACTGGCTGTAAAGTCTGATAAATAAAATAAAGAAACATTTTCTGCACACAATTTAGAACATTATAATAAAGACATTAAAAAGCTGCCATAAAGCGGCAAGAAGGCATATCTTTCTGATCAGTTTTTGTATTGTTCAATGAAGTAACGTGAATTACGTAAAGTATTTTTGCATTAAGAATTTTTTTATTCTGAAATGAAATAAATGAATCATTCTAAAAATGTTTTGCAGCTTTGTAGTCCCTTAAAAAGGGGCAATAAATAATGCCTAATACCGACCAATTAATACGTTTATTACTTACCGATTATCCCGATTACCCAGTAGCGGTGGCGGTTCACGTACAAAATTGACTTAATTACTGCAGTACATTTTAAAACAGGACTAATTTTGCATAATTACGTAAATTTACCTGGATTAAGCGGTTAAAAGTTATGGTCAACAAGCTGCAATGTGGTGAAAACCTGATTACAATTTATCAATTTAAAATTCTACGAAGTATAATTTTTAATATAAGTCTCTCTATTGTGCTTCGTGAAGTATCTTTATTAACTTATCCTACGATCACGAATTTTTAAATAGGTACGACTATATTATAGGTATGCCAAACAGTACTAAGTACTATCAACCGTGAGTATGTCCAGTTTTTATGTCTTTGTTAGTTTTGAGATACAATATCTCTTCAGATCTATCGATCTATCGATGAACTAGCTGGGTCATTGGGTCACGATGTTAGATCCCACCTTCTGTTTCGTTAATTGTGATTCATTCATTCCATATTTCGTGAAATAAAAAACATGTAATTACTTGGATACCTACCTAAAACATGATTCTTAAAATAACAATTTCATGTCATTTCATAGCATTACGATGACAGTGAGAAAAATTTGCTCAATTCTTTCGCAGAGGAAAAAACACAAATAAACTAAGAGACAGGAATCGCCAACGATTATTTGTCGACATCAGCGCAATCCATCATCACAAATTGTATCTGCAGTATGGTTGTTATTCATTTGGCAACAATCATCATCATTAAGCACTACGTATGACATCCTCGTAGCATTACGTGGTCTAAGTAAGAAAATGTAAGCGTAATGCAAGGTGATAACTCAGCAGTTGACAATATTTATAAAGATTTTAATAATTCAATAATTTCTTACATGACGTCATAAGTTTTCCTGCTCCGTTATTCTCAGTTTTTTATTGTCTGCTATAAGTCCATTTATGAATAGTTTTTTTTCCCTTACTAACCTAAAGGCGCGTTTCCATTGTGCAAGTGCTTGCATGCAAGTATGACGTCACACATGCGTACAAGTTACTTGAATTGTAAACTTTAAGGCGCGTTTCCATTGTGCAAGTGCTTGCTTTCAAGTATGACGTCACACTTGCGTACAAGTTACTTGAATTGTAAACTTTAATTTAAGCCGCGTTTCCATTATACAAGTAGACTGCATGCAGGCTGCAAATTGCATGCAGGTAGTTTTTATTTGAACTTGTAAACATAATGCGCAACCGACGCTTGTCTGCGCAAGTGATATGCAACTTGCAGGTACAAATTACAGGTTTTTATTGTCATGCAAGTGTCCGAACCAGGACAAGGACGTGCTGTGGCACTTGCGCGCGCAACTTGCATATCACTTGCGCAGACAAACGTCAGTTGCGCATTATGTTTACAAGTTCAAAACTACCTGCATGCAATTTGCAGCCTGCATGCAAGTTTACGTTTCCATTACTCAAGCTGCATGCAACTTGCAACTTGCATGCAGGCTACTTGCATAATGGAAATGCGGCTTCCGCAAGTCTATAATCTTTGAAGTGTACCAAGCTGAAGTGGTAGTGGGCTGGCCACGTCTGTCTTAGAGCCGATGAGCGTTGGAGTAGACGGGTTCTTGAATGGAGACCACGTCCCGGAAAAATTAGTGTGGGACGTCCCCCTACCAGGTGGACAGATGACCTGAGGAAAGCTGGTGGTGGGTGGATGAGTAAAGCGGGTGATCGTGCGCTTTGGCGTGCCCTTGGGGAGGCCTACGTCCAGTAGTGGACTGCAGTAGGCTGATTGATTGATTGATGAACCTAATTGCTATGTATACCAAATTACTATAAAGCGGACTTAAAAAAAATCATCATCATCATCATCATCGTCAGCCATTTGTTGTCCAGTCTCAGACATAAGCCTCTTCCAACTCCCTCCATGCTAGGTGATTTTGTGCCTTACGCATCCAGTCATGGCCTCCGTGTCGTCTGATGTCGTCCACCCATCTTTTGGGTTTCAAGTTTGGCAAACTTTCTTTGTTTCTATGGCATCGACGTCAACACAAAAAAACTCGGTGAATCCTAAATGTGTGTGTTTTTTTTATTTGGCAGCATTTCTCTTATCATCTTCTCAATTTCTATAAATATAATCTGACCCATAATCTTTGAGTTTGTAACCTATCTAGCGAAATCTATCGGTTCAAGGATCTTCGTTATATCCGAAGACCCACTGAAATGACTTCGCAGACGAACCTTATTGATGTGATGTTTATCGGCTTATACCGTCTGAATATCGTTTAGGTAATTCAATTATCTGTCGTTCTTTCACATCAAGCATTTATATTTAACTGGCTGTTACCCCACGTCTATGCGCGCTTGATTTTTTTCCATACACAAATAGAATCATGAGGAGTTATCCTGCAGAAAAAACTGTACTTGTCTTCATCATGCATTTCATAATCACTTTAAAAGAACAATTACATACAAATACAGCTTTGCCAATTCCTACAGCATAAAGCAACCTAAATAACCGGTCAAGCACATGTCGGGCCACGCAAAGTGTAGGGTTCCGTAGTTGTCCAATACTAATTAGGTACCTGTTTAAGACAGTTAACATTCATCAAAATAATTTGCTTTATTATTTGTGGTACCAAATTTCTTACTTGTACAAGTACATTTTATAAGTTGGTCTATTATTCGATAACCTGTAAGTAAAGCCCACCTGACGTTGATAAATTTTCCTTTTAAATTCATTATATTAAACACTACTACCGTGAATTTTGTGGGGCACTTGATTCGACACTCGAGTCATAATTCGATATTAAATTATGATTGGAATGTTAAATTTAAGGTTAAAAAGGTAACTGGAGGTAAATCTGTGGCAACACCGATATTTATATTATTTACCATACCAGTGAGATTTTTTAAAGTGACTCATAACTTGAACCGCTTCCTGAGTGGCAGAGTCCAATTACACCAAAACCCGGTGTAGCCGTCGCGTAATTTCACCAAGATCACTGTAATTTTGTATTCTTAATATTATTGCGTTTTAAGTAGAATCTGCGTGACTCAGACGACTCATTTCGCTTGCATTTAGATTAACCAATATTATTCTCATAGTACGATTTCTAGAATCGGTCTTAGTTTGTTTGTATAAGTGTCCCTTTTTTTGTTAAGGAAGTTGGTTAATGTGGTTTAAGTTCATTTATGTCGCATACTCGCATGTAATGCTTAAGTCGTTGATTAACTTGTACAGTCATTAAAAACCGACAAGATTACAATCACCTCGGTCTGCTTTCACTTCACCCTTATTAATATTAATGAGATAATTTCGATGCAGGTTTAGTATGTCATTGTTTGTTATTAAAATCATAATAAATTAAATAAGAAAACCATGTTTCTGTTCAAATGTGTGAGTAAAAACGGAATGTGTTTAAAAGAGACCCTTTGACTTACCTTAAAAATATTTGTGTTCGTAAACTTCGCAAATTGTTTTTATCTTATCAGCAAGTCAATTTCAATTTGGATCTCCAACTTATTCTTGTAAGACTAGATCAAAATGTTATCTAGCTTCATTATGTCTCCTGCGTAATGTCTGCGACACAAACAACCTTAGTAAAATGTAATACTGTGTAGGTATCTATCCTACCTTTCATATTCCACGCAAATATTTCTTTGTAGATATAAAAATTGAAATGTAATAATAAATTACTCGTTATACCTATATAGTTTTTCAACATTCTACCTCTCTACCTAAATGTTAAATTAACCTGTCCATTCCATTAAAATAATCTAGACACAATAGGCAATATGCATAAAAAAAATAGCTTTTTTCATAGTTCATCTGAAAGTATACAAAAATATAATACTGACAGTCAAAACAGAATCGAAATTGATCTAAAAACAAACTAGTTACAACATTATTAAACAAATATAACTGTCCCTCTTTTCATCATCAACGAAAACAAAATTTTCTATAGCGGATGTATGGCCCGCGTGACCAATGACGTTAACGGTCTTGTCGGACCTCTCTGTCTAACCATCAACTTTAAAACCTTATAACTTTGTTTCTGAGCTAGATATTTCAAAAAATATTAAGTGACAAGATTTAATTCTATTGAATAGTGGTTCGTAAATAAGATAATAAAAACACAACAAACATAATGTCTACATAATTATTCAGCACATCTGTCTCCATATCCCTAGAGATATATTATTGAATATACACCGTACACGGCGTACTACATTCGAAATAAGATTATACCATCGGATATGGTCTGATGAACCTCTTTTACCCCGCCCAATGATTGGGATAAATCAGTTACGATTTGCCTCGATCGAATTTTGCAACGCACCTGGGTTTGAGAGATGTTTTTTAGTTTTAATTTACTCAACTTCAAAAAGAAATACTACGCGTTATTCGATTTCTATTGACAAAATGGTAAGTTAAATAAACCGAAACTTTACTTTATGACAATTAACCTATATTTTTAGGGAGCCAGCTCCCATTTTATGCGTTCGCAATAAGATGTTTTACATTTCATTTATTTTTTTATTGGTAAATGGTTTGGGATTATTTAATTATTATATTGGACTATCGGGTTATTATGAGTTCTACGTGGTTTCCTTATTATTTTATCCCCGTTAACGTAGATAGCGGAAAGTCAATAAAAAATACTCTAAGGTTGATTGATTTTTAATGTTAATAATTACCCATTTGTAATTTAAATGCTATAAAAAATGCAATAAAAGAACAGATTTTTTTGCTTTTAATTCTTTTTATGTTTGTTTTTTTTTTATAGTCTGCATCATGATGTTGTTAGACACAGCTATAGAAGCATGCACTCTCTTGTAGCTATTAAGAGGGGCACACCATGTGCGAACACGACCCCTAAAAGCCCCTGAACTATTTCGCTTTCCCCTCTAAGGGAAATGAATGATTAAAGTGCTCATATGTAGCAAAGTTCATCACCCCTGACTCGTGACGTCAGAGGGCACGTCATAATCCGCTAGCTGAGAGCACAGATTAACATTTAAACAAGTTTTATGTAAATCTCTTGAATGCGAGATCCATTTTTTTCATCTCTACTTGAACTGTAAAACGCAAAACCCTTGAGAGAGAAATTTGAGAAATCTCCATTTGAAAGACTAACTTTATTCAGTTATTAAATTAAGATTTTTATCAAAGTTACTTTGTCATTAAAAAAATCCATGTCAACGAATCGAAAAAGCACATGTCGGGCAACTCAAAGTAAGTTTTCCTATTGGACAACTACGAATACAGTAGTATTCTGCTTAGGTACTTGTTTAAGATAGATAAGATAGATAAGATAATATATTTATTCACAAGAATACATGTAGGTATACAAAGGTCTTACAGTAATATATGAACAAATGTATTCTACCGAACAGAGTCGGTGTGCAAATATTTGATAGGTTACTATCATAATTTTAAAACTAATTATTAAAACTTATTAGGTACTAGTAGTATTTATAAGGTAAAAAGTAGGTTAAAACTTATTTATTACTTAAGTAAAATAAGGTTAAAACTTATTTATTACTTAAGTATATATTTATCCCCATCATATCATTCTAAAAAGTTATAATATTACATTTATTTCATGTCATGAATTAATATGCTGGTTTATAATACATTTTTGTTTAATTTAAACAATATCCAGCATAAAAGACAGTTAAAATTCATCAAAATATTCTTCTATGATATTTGTAGTACCAAATTTCTTACTTGTTCAAGTACATTTTATAAGTTGGTCTATTATTCGATAACCTGTATAACCTACTTGATGTTGATAGTTTTCCTTTTAACACTACTACCGTGAATTTTTTCACATTTCCAAAACAACGGTTTCACTAAAAAATATTTCTGAAACGTACACTAGAATCGAAAAATGGTTTTAGTAAACCCCCATTATTTAAAAAAAACCTATCCAATGATACCTCACACCATAAGACAATCGTGAATAAAAAATATAACCCCCACTTCACGTGTACTAGAGGAACCCTAAATTATTTTTTTAAGGGTTTATTCTTCAGCTTTGTCGGCATGATTAATATGTGTATCCATGCCAAATTACAGCCTTCTCGTACTAAAAGTCTCTGAGCTAAGCCGCGGACGGACAGACAGACAGACAGACAGACGGACATGGCGAAACTATAAGAGTTTCTTTTTTACTACGGAACCTTAAAAAAGGTTTTTCACTGCTGAGTAAATATTCGCTACTTTATTTACCGAGCTTATAATATGAATCAACATTCATCTACACAGGTAAGTACCATAAAAATTTGAATGCCCTATATGCAAGCCTAATTACCTTACGATATAAAGTGCAGTCCCCGTTTGAAACCCTGCCAGTTCTTTATGTCCTGGCTTTAAAACTAAATGGTGGCCAAAACTATTGTTTTACCCTTTGTTGTCAATTTGTATAGGTACCCTATACCCTGTACCCTATACTTTCCCCTTATTTTCGATGGCAATCAATACCGCGTTAGTAAATATTATAGTTATGTGCTTAGATTAGGTTCAAGTTCATAGTAGGTAGTACCCGCCTATTTAATTATGATTATAGTAAGATATAATGAAAAATAAACTTACTTTCTACAATATTAATACTATATTATATTTTCATTCGTAATAAAGCGTTTTGATACAGGTACTTTCTTTTTTTACAAGCTTTTATTTAGTTTCACCTGTCCCGTTGTCTGTCTGTCTGTCTGTCTGTCTGTCTGTAATCAAATCTTGCAAGTTAAATTTGATCCACTTCCCAGTTTCCGATTGAGCTGAAATTTTGCATTCATGTATAAATCGGATGACAATGCAATATTATGGTACCTTGGAGCTGGTCTGATGATGGAGACGGAAGGTGGCCATAGGAACTCCTCTAATACAGAACACAACCTAGTCGTGTTTGGGCTCGTTAGATTTGTCTTAACAAGATCTTTAGCCATACGTGATATCCAGGGTCTCATGATGGAGCCGGAAGGTGGCCACAGGAACTCCTTAAATACACAACACAACCTAGTCGTGTTTGGGCTTGTTGGTTTTGTCTTAACAAGATCTTTAGTCATACGTGATGTTCAGGGTCTCATGATGGAGCCGGAAGGTGGCCACAGGAACTCCACAAATACACAACATAACTTAATCATGTTTGGGCTTGTTGGATTTGTCTTGACTAGATCTTCAGTCCTACGTGATGTTCAGGGTCTCATGATGGAGCCGGAAGGTGGCCACAGGAACTCCACAAATACACAACATAACTTAGTCATGTTTGGGCTTGTTGGATTTGTCTTGACTAGATCTTCAGTCCTACGTGATGTCCAGGGTCTCATGATGGAGCTGGAAGGTGGTCACAGGAACTCCACAAATACACAACATAACATAGTCGTGTTTGGGCTTGTTGGATTGGTATTGACGAATACTTTGATACTAAATCAGACTCGATGATGGAGCTAGAAGGTGGCCATAAGAACTCCGTAATTAAACGACGCAACCCCACCGAGTTTGGGCCCATTTGATTTGTCTTGACGAGTACTTTGATACTACATGGTAACCAGGGTCTGATGATGGAGCTGGAAGGTGGCCATAGGAACTCCGGAACGACGCAACTCCATCGAGTTTAGGCCCATTTGTTTCGTCTTGTCGAGTACTGTGATACTATATGGTAACCAGGGTCTGATGATGGAGCTGGAAGGTGGTCATAGGAACTCCGTAATTAAACGACGCAACCCGATCGAGTTTGCGCTCATTTGATTCGTTTTGACGAGCATCTTAGTTGGCGTGAATATGCAACTCCAACAGATTTGGGAAAAAGTTCGTTCCGTTTGTTATGAATGTGGATTATTATATTATTATGTCTGATTGATTAGATGGATGCCCCAATGCCAAGGTGAGCACGTGCCGAGGGCTGAATGGTATGAGAGTGTATAAACATTTCATATCGCTAACGTTGCGCCTCAGGGTACCAGGGCGAACCCTGTTGTACTGAAGCCCTTATCCCTCTACAATGGACCTCGGCAAGGATGGCATTCACATAATACAGCCTAAATCAATTAAATTTCCTGCTAAATTTAATTACGGCACAGCTGAAAGAAGAATGCTTCCGATTGTCTTGTCTTGGGCTTCAACTGTGCACAAAATGCAGGGAACTACTGTAGATCATGCTGTTATTTATCTAGGCTCTAAATTATTTGCTGCTGGTCAAGCTTATGTGGCTTTAAGCAGAGTTAAGTCTTTAGCAGGACTTCGAATCGAAGAACTTGACTGCTCCAAGTTGACTTCGAAGAAACCTTGTAATGTTGATGCATTAAAAGAAATGGATAGAATGAGAAATGTTACAAATAACTAACTTGTGATTACATAACTAATTTAAACATTAGTTTACCCTACTACAAACAAAAAAAATGAAATATTTAAATACAAATAAAATACATAAACTTTAAGTGCTCAAAGCAGCACATTATTATGTGAACGTACTACGGACTACATAAGGGAAAAACGCTGCTACGCGCTACTAACTACGTCGTAGTAAATCTCGAATTAAACTAAAAAGTTAAAAATAAAATTAAAGAAAAAAAACCTTTTTTAAAAACAAGCTTTTATTATTTGTTAAGAAAATGAACTAAAAAGTTAAAAATAAATTAACTCTAATTAGAAGTATAACACTTTATAAGTTCATTGTAACCTTTAACGATAATTAAGCTTCTTTGTCTACGACAAAATAATTCCATATCGTAATCATATATTTTTAACACCAAAACTTTACACCTTAATTATTAAATCTTCCCGTTTTTATTACAGTCTCAATTTTATAAATAATAAAAGCGTGTTACATTTTGATGGTATAATTAAGCTATCACAATGTAACACGCTTTTTTATTTATAAAATTGAGACTGTAATAAAAACGGGAAGATTTAATAATTAAGGTGTAAAGTTTTGGTGTTAAAAATATATGATTACGATATGGAATTATTTTGTCGTAGACAAAGAAGCTTAATTATCGTTAAAGGTTACAATGAACTTATAAAGTGTTATACTTCTAATTAGAGTTAATTTATTTTTAACTTTTTAGTTCATTTTCTTAACAAATAATAAAAGCTTGTTTTTAAAAAAGGTTTTTTTTCTTTAATTTTATTTTATAATTAAAGTTAATTGATCGAAATTTAAATTTTGGTTTAAATTGCCCTGTCTTAAACACCGTTCCTAAGTTTACTAAACTCCTTAATCAACTCACGAAGTACTTTTAACCTAATCTTATCCTCGAATCGTTACCGGATATCAGATAGAAAAGGCCATTTTCAGTCCGCCAGTTCATTCGTAGACAAGTATCGGCCGTATCGGCGTCTGACTGATTGAATTCCGCCGCTCTGCCGGCTCCTTGCTTCGGCGTGTGAAATAACACGTCAGTCAAATACTGGCGATAATAAATTCAATTTTCCCTCTCTCCGGGATGACGACCGGGCAGGATTAAACGCGTCCCATTCGCCTTTTGTTCGCCACAATTCCTCTCGTTTTGTTTTTCGTCGGTTTCCAGTTTATCCGTCCCGACGCGAGCGTTCTTTCATTTAGACCGCCTATGCACGGTTATTTCGACGGCTTTAGGTACCTACACGAATTGTGGCGTATATATTTTTCGGTGTTGCTTACAATTTTTACTTTCGACGTTTCCTATTTATATTTTCTTTAAAAACGCATTTGTTCATGTTTGTTTACAAATCTCAGATTTATTTCTATACATAAAACCACTCGCTTTCTCTTACAATTAATCTAAGTTACGTTTATCACATTTTAGCAACAGAATTAAATTTAAATTAAAGCAACCATTAAAACTCGGCGTCATAATTCAATTTGAATACAAAGAAATTGTTCCAATGCGCCCGAGATTATCGGGACATTGTTGCATGAATTCAATACTGTGCTAGCAAACACACGCTTTCTCAGAACTCGGTTCATGTAGCATTATAGTGCCAATTAAATCGTGCCACTGACTTTTATTTCGCGACAAGAAACGGATAAGTTTAAAAATAAAAAGATTAATATAAAGATTTACCACATTGTAACACAGAATTTTTGACAGGCATTTTTGTATCCTATCTGCTAAAAGTTTATGAATAAAGAGTCACTTTGCTCATGATATTCAAATTTCCACAGCAATAATATCGATAATACGACAAAGAAAAGTGCATTGACATTAATATTGTAATAATCAAGAAGCTGGTTCTAGATAGGATGTACTTTCAAATAGGTGTCTCGGAGCGCACGACTATCTCGTTCCACTTTGGCGTTCCGTAGTGAAAATATTTTACTTGCCCGGTCTTCAGACACGCAATACAAGCCGTTTCTGATATTATCTGTGGCAATAGTCACACCTTAGTTCATCGTCTATTTTCAGTTTTGAGAAAACTAAGACACTATTTTATTGAGCAATAAAGGGCAGGAAGTTCACAAATATTCTCAGGTCACTGAGATCCTTGACTTTTTTCAAAATTGTAGTATGAAGGTCTTAGGTGTTTGAGTAACAGTTCATGTTTCTTATTACCTATTATAGGTCGCTTTAAAACTTTAAAAGGAATCGCGGCGGATCGTTTGAAATCTATAGTGGAGTCAAACGCAGCCTTACCTGGCAACATCTTGATACCATCCTGACAATTCAATACAGCGCTTTCAGATAAGCCCTATTACAAATACCACCTGACATTTTGAACGACACACCACATAAAAATCTTTGTGGGGAGTCCGTTCCGAAATGGAATGTAATAGAAGATTGGTTTCTATAAACTTGGATTGAAGTCATTTTAACTTTTAGAGCTCGCTCGGTTTTAGTTCGGGTGAAGTAATTTGAAGACTGTAATAATAATATTGTGTTTGTTATTATGAGGTAGCTTTGTGATGTTTATTTTTGCTTCTGTTCGATTGAGTGGTCAAGTCAGTAGGCGAAAGGATGTAGCTTCCCGCCTACGTAGTTAATGATTGGTGTTTCCGAGCCGGTAGCCATTACAGGACCTTATCAGGGCGCCTATTTTGCTCAAGTACCTGGCTTGATATTCTGAAGGTTATAATTTCTGTGATTTGGTATATTTAGATAGTATTTTATTAGCATTTCTTTTTTACTGCATGGCCAATATATATAGGTAAGAACGTATGTGCCAGAACCTAACTTAAAATTCTGTAATTTAATTATTGTAATTACAACGTGTTACTGATATAACGCAAAACCGTTTGGGTGGTAACTCAGCGCATGAAACTGTAAAACTTTTGTTCTAGAACTTTCCCGAAATCGCATTTATTTTTTTACTTTTATTTCAATCTCATCAGCTAGCCGAGTTTCGTATGAAAAGTAATTTTATTTTGTGGTTTCGGAGAAGTTCCAGAACAAAAGTTGTTCGATTCATGGGCCGATATAATTTAGTATTGGTTTGCATTGATGTTGG
Organism: Carpatolechia fugitivella; assembly: GCA_951230895.1. Lineage (NCBI taxonomy): Eukaryota > Metazoa > Arthropoda > Insecta > Lepidoptera > Gelechiidae > Carpatolechia > Carpatolechia fugitivella. The sequence continues at coordinate 9,310,308 of OX579648.1, read as the reverse complement.
GTTTAGTAAAGTGCTTGTGAATACGAAACGGCACAGTCATCACGTTACCGTTACACACTTTGTCAAAAATTTAACGAAATTCCTGTTGTTTGCTTGTTCACCCAAACTTCAATCGATATAGTTTTTTAATATTAACTTCACGAACTTGTATCATTGTACAAGTTTCAAAATGGTGAAATATTTAGTAAGCTGGCTTGAATAAAGGAGGGAAATTGTGGCGTTCCTCAGGGAGTCTGCCTGCTCGCCGTCTAGCTTTATGATTTCAAGGATTGAAAATTTTAAAACTTCTGTGTTACCGTCGAGATACAAAAATGTTTGAAACTTCTTTCTGTCAAGTACAAATGTAAGACACGGATAAAATGAGAGTCAATAAATATTATAATTATTTTTTTAATCCTCAAAAAATACTTATTCATACTTATCCAAATCTTATTAATATTAAGATTTTATGTTAATATTTATTTTTAATGATTAATTCTTTGTTCCAGGTAAATACTCCAGATATCCGTCTTCCGTGAGTCGTTTGATCTGACTGGTATTAGAATCGTTAAATTGTATTCTTCAGTGTAATAGAAGTGGATACCGGTATGTAAATTGTTACTAACTAATGTAACTTTTTAATCGCTAAGTTTACAAAACAAGATAACCTTCATTTTACATGGATTAATCCTCCAACGATAAATCTATAACTCCACAGTCACCACATACTTTCATGTTTTTTTGCAATCACTTATAGGTATCTTGCTAGCTAATTATTGTTGTTTAGTAAAACTTTTATGGGATCACTTCCTGCGTGAGCGTAAAGGAGCTTGATGTGATTTTTCATTGAAACTTTAATGCAGGTTTCAACCCTCAGGCAGCGGAAACAGTGATTTGACTTTGACAAATGACTTCACGACCCTTACTAACCCTTCTAGTTGATATATCTCTATGGTAAATTCACTTGACAAGGGATCGAGATAATCGCATTTGAATTCCATCGACGCGTATTTATAAGATGTGTATTAATCAAAATTGAAAACAGATGCAATGGATGGCGAAAGTTTTTGTCGTTGCTACGTAAGACGCTATGTTTGTCACGATGATTATACACATTATACATGTGAAGGAGAGTCAGCTTTGATGTTTCGCCGTCGTGGTCGGTGGTCCACACTATACTGTTATAGCCTCTTCCTTTTATTTCTTACCTTGCGTGCGTTTCCGTCTGAAGCCATTACAAGGTCTTTGGAGATTGCGTTAAACGATTGTTGAATGTTTTATTGCTCTATCACTTTTGAAATATCCACACATGTAATATGGTATTACTTCTTCGCACATATTTGAAGTTTTCTAAAGATACTTATATTATTATACTGTAGTCGTGTTTGCGTGTTGTTGCACTATAATACAAACGAATAAATAAAATATTATATTGGCTGATTGAAGCATATTTTCTGCATTGGATGAGTTCAGAAAAGCTATTGAGATTTATGATTGAAAGATATCAATCGCGATAGTTTAATTATTACAGAAAGCTGTGTTGTTTTCTTCTGACCTAGTTATTTTCAAATAAATAGTAGTCTTTTAAAAATAAACGCAAAATGAAGTGAAAACATTTTTGCTTGCATCCAATGTTCTCTTGAACGAAATTTCTGGAGTGTCCGTGTCTATCTGCTGAGAAGTGTGAATAAACAAATTTTTGAAATTCCCTTTAGACGTCGTTGACGTCTGGTAACTTCTAGAATGTTCTGGTTTTACTTTTGCGAATGTTGTAAGAGGGTTTATATAGACGTCTACACGGTCGTAACAATGTTATTCCTCGCCTTGACAAGCTTACAGGCGGAAAGTCCGGCGATCAATCATCTTGAAGGGCTGTGACTTACATCGATACAGATTTCCAAGAATTGCAACATCGATATCGACAAATTTATTACAAAAATAATTCTTTAATCAAATAAGTATGTTGTGAATAAATTCAAGTGGTAACTCTGAATAATAATATTATGTTATATATTGTGATGTGGTTTACGCCAATATCCAATCTATTATCCAATCTATTATTAGTTACCTACGTCATCTTGCGTCGGCATAGCATGCAATCAACCTGAATCGCTGTCGCATAAAGACATCACTATAATCTAAGCCCCTTTCCTGAGGGGCTTTAATCGGGATAATACATGTGTCGCATCTTATTACCAATCCGAGATTGTGGCAAGAGCAAACAGGTCTTGCCCTGCGATACGAGTCAACAAGATATCACTTTCCCGACCTCTCCTCGACAAAGTGTATTTGTATTGACGAAATACTTTTTCATCTTCAGTGTATCCTTGCACAAAAGGGGGATTATTTTATTGTGAATACAAAAATTCAGCGCTATTGCGAATCTCGTCAAATCTCAGTCTTTATCGACATGAACGTGATTTAACAATCACCACTATTAAACAGAAATCGCTATTAGACCTCGGAAGCGTAAGGTGGAAATTTAATAAAGTTTGCTTTGATTTACAAGATGCTTCAAGATTTAAGATGAAAGGGGATGAAAGGTACGGTCAACAAAAAGGAAAACCGTACCTTGGTGCACTCTATGGCCTTCGAATACATATCTTTTTTGCACATCGAGGATAAGTTATCATTTTTCTAGAGAACGAGACAATTTACAAAGTTGGATCATAACATCCAACTTTATAAATACAGTATCAAAGCTTTGTAGACAGTGTCGATTGCAATCGCTATAAAATAAAATGCGTTTAACTTTATTTAAACTTCTCTTTATAAAAGTGACAAGAGCAATAAATTCCATACTGGGAACTCGTAAAAAGTGAAGCGTATACAGTTGTCAGCATAGCGTAGTATTTAATGTGGTAGTGAATTAGTCGCTCTTAACTTTCGAATAAATAACTGGGAGAGGACAAAATGGGAACGTTATGACGTGGTTTTGTTTTCATTCGGCGTCTGATGAATGTTCGGGAATCCATGGTACGCGGAGACCTGCTTAATTTATTACTATTTATCATATTACGTGATTAATAACAGCGGGGGTATTTTGTTTAGTTTATTCTGGCTAACGAACATAATTGATTACCTAATACGACAGGACTGTTTCACGGTGCTTTGCCTATAATTGTTACTAGTGTGAAGAATTCCTTAATTGATATAATAAATTAACGTCTTACTAAACCGCGGCGTGTTTGTGATAAGGTGCGGAGATAAAAATATATTTTATTGGTGAGCTGGGTTAAATTATAAATTGCTGTTTTATAGACAGCAATAATAATGAAAATCACTTTAAACCCAAATTTCTTTGTTCATTCATTGAACTTTGATATTGATGGGATGTTAAGAATATATTCGATAAGGATTTATCAAAAAATCTTTAAAATTATAAAAAAAAAACATTAAAGAAAACAATCATCATCATTATTAAATCTTTAATATTGTGTGCAGAATAAATATGTTTGATGTAGATTAGGCATACAGGGTGGAAACGTGTGCCCAGACGATTATTTCGTTTATTTTTAAGATATTGCAAAACTATAAAGTGATATAAAAATCTGCATCGGTTAATGCATAAAATGTATTCAGAAAGTATACTTTTGCAACTGTCAAAGTATTAAATTGAGATCAATAATTTAAATTACACTTTATGGTTTATCTAATTAAAAGAACAAATTATCAAGTCATCTACATTATTCTTTTTTGTACTTACGAAATATAGGATAGTCATAAAAAAATAAACAAGTAATTCTTGGTGTAGCGTGTACGCGGACAGCAGAACGCTCCCAAAGGGCTCTCAGCGACGGATTGAATCGATGCTTGATTTGTTAAAGTGGCCTCAGTGAGCGCCTTATGGCCATCGGGATAAAAACATATTTCCCAAAATATATCCACCATATTCTAACGACAGGATATTTCCTTTTTGATAACGAAAAAATCTTTTGTTGAACCCATTTTTGTATTTCTTTTGTAAATGGACGTTAAGTTATTTATCAGTTTTATTTATTGAGTTTCTTTGCTTTTAACAATCAAATTATATTTGGTGGTTATGTGATGTTGTACTCTCGCGCTTTTAACTAGCAAAAACATTCATACAAACATTTTTACTATCCACCCGTGACTACCAATTTTTCAGAAACGACACTTTCAAAATGTTGGCGAACACTATTTTAAATAAAACACGTAACAACTGCATAATTTAGTACATAGTTTTAGTAAATATAGTAATGTTACCACGAAATGTTTTTGACTTTTATTTGCACATTTAAATTACACAGACTACTAAGTTACAAAAGAAAACAACATCATATACTAAACTTGACAATTTCCAATTTAAAAATTGTAAACAGGAAAAGTTGAACAGTGGTATTAGAATTTCATCGCTCGAACAATCACCGAAGGATTTGATTTACGTAGGCGGCTTATCTGCGATGAAATCCCGACTCGGAGATAAAAGGAATAAATCACATGTCAGACGACCGACTTACACTTCCGATCCCAAAGCCGTTGAGGGAGAGCTATAGGTAATATGTATACGAAATCAGGTGTAGGAAGAATCATTTGCTCTATTTGAGCTACAGAAACTGAATTATCCCCGCTTGCATCGCAAGAAGTGGCAAAAGCCCTCCCCGGGGTACAAAAACAATCACAATTGTTTTTTGCTTTTGTTTACATTTTGAACAAGTGATAATAACGATAGCTCTGAACAAAATGATAAATAAAAAGCAGTTAACGTTACAATGGAATTCCAGGTGTTATTTTTAGCCCATAACTTACTTCCTACTTAACCATTTCCTTTCGTAATATTTGTTGAAACAATTCTTGCATCTTGTTTTATTAGCATGAATCAAAATGGTGCGTGTACGTTTGTTTTAGGTACTTACCGGCAAAAACCAATAAAAGTAATTGTATTAATTTTATCTCATTACTTTGTTTGACCGAACGTAACATAATATCCTTTTCCTTACTAATATTAAAAACGCGAAAGTTTGTATGTATGGATGTTTGTTAGTCTTTCTTCGCACGGATTGGGATGAAATTTGGAATAGAGATAGTTTGTACCTTGGATTAACACATAGGATACTTTTTACGGGAAAAGGTCTTATTCCCACAGAAAAATCTTACACAACGCGAGCGTAGCCGCGGGCGGAACGCTATGTGCTCAATAAAATTGGGAGAGATATCATACCTATTGATACACGTCTAGTACCTTATATCAAAAAGGTACAAGTATCAACAGTAAGAAAATGTAGAAAATAAATAAATGATTTCTTGTAATCATCTGTTTCAATGTAATGCTGAGTCCTTCAAACATGGGTCTATTTATGTCTGTATTTGTTAATTTATTTATTATAATTAAATCGGCCACCGTCGCTACTCGCTACTACCACTAGATACCATCAGTATCCAGTAAGTCTCTTTGGTTTCTTTTCCTCTGTGTCTCTTATTAGTACTTTAGATACCTATAGACTTTTAGAGGAAAATATTTTTCATCGATATTATATTTAATGCATTTTAATTATACTATAAAGTCGATTTTAATTGGTAGTTTTGGATATACGAAAATACGTCCCCACACGTCAGTAAAATTACTTATGTATGACAAATGCGTTGTTTTGACCGGATTCATTTATTAGGTGTTTATAGGTACATAAGGTACTACATTACAAATTACATTAAAACAGCCAGAGTTTTTCTAAATGAGCTTATTTTTAAATTAACACCAAAATTATCACGCGCTCTTTTCTCCTTAGCAAAATCTTTTATTTATGATCAATTCCTCATAGTTTATTTATGGTGAAACAGAAGATCTTATAACTTATAACAACCCTTAATACTATACTATCCATTTATAGCTGATCTAATCGGAGACTGCTGGATAAACCTGGACTGTCTGATGGGCAGACTTGAGTTGTTAGATCCACCGCACCCGTATCTCAGCTACTAATTAGTCTTCTTGGAGGTCCGCCTTAAAAAAATACGCTGAGTTTAAAAAAATAAGATTTCTTTTTGACTGCACCTCGTTGAAGGTTTATTTATCTAAGAAATTAGAGGAGACAATTAACCTTACAGGATAATGTATATTTACTTTAAAATGTAAAATTGTTTCCAACTCGGAGCTATATTTTTTTTCACATTGCAATTTTAACTGAAAAAATATTTACTAAACTAAGTTAAACCAAGTCTGTCTTAGGTATAGTACTTGATAGAGGATGAGGTTACATGTAAATCAGTCTAAGTCCAAATTTTATTCTTCTTTATTCAAAATGAATGCCATTGTCAATTCATAAAGTATTATATCCATCCACCACATTCATCTTTGGAACAAATAAAAAAAAATAACACTGATACCTGAGTTTGTGAGGTCGGTTGTCAACCTTACAACCCGCACGATGATGATGACTTTTGGAACAGTTTCCGTTTTTGCAAAAAAATTTTAGAGACAATATTTTTTGTTTAACTAATACGAGCTATCCAACATCAGTTTGAATCTTAGTTTATTTATTGATAAGCCGTTTTTTATTTAGAAACCCACCAAATAAAAATATCACTTCGGAACTAGGACAGTTGGTATAGAGAAATCGTTAACTTTAACTTACGTATTCTTTTTGTGTAGTAGTAGTTGTTTTAACATTCTCTAATGAAGTTGTCACAGTCGGAGTTATGGGGCCCGGGCGGTAGGCCAGGTCATTAGTGGCTCGACACTCAAAGTCGATAAGATAAGCAAGCCTTTGTACTTTTCGGCTTTTTATCGTAACGTCAAAATATTTTATGTCCCTACGATTACCCAACCGAACAAAAAGCACACTAGAGGTAATTATAAATGATTGTTCAGAGTGTGGGAAGTTATTTTTGGGGATGCCCGCACCAAAAGTTTACCTTAATTTTTTTATTTTACTGTTAACAGCAACGGAAAAAATTACTTTTGTAAATTATTAACAAAACAATTGCTAAAAGAAAACTGTAAATAAAGTAAGAAGGCAAACGAAGACCACTCTGAAGTTAGTACTTTAGTTAGATACATCTTATTATCTCGTCCAGCCTGCCGATTTCTCTTGGAAAACAATAATAAAGGACTTATACTAAAGTTTCAGTATAAGAGCTTTATTATCAAATTAAGTACAATTTTATCTACAGAGACGCAAAACTGAGTCAATCTCATCATCGTTCATTAGAAGCTACTTTGTAATTAATTTTTTCCTCCTGTCAAGTTTTGCTGTTTAACTTTTAAGTTAACTTCCTTAATGTTAAATCTAAAACCATTACTTAAATTGTGTCATTGTTTCCAAATTACGGGAACTGTCAAACTCAAAGGGACACCTGCTATTGTCTGGGACCAAATTGTGGGTAATTTAGTTTTGATTATCCTAATGACGTTTTAATTTGAAGACACCTTTTCGTTCATGACTGTGAATATTTTGTCAGTTGGTCTTTCTTAACACAACACTTACTGCGATAACATAGCCTGCCTTCCCACTTTAATTTTCTATGTAGTATGTAGATTGCGTGGACTGTGTTATAGAAGATTAACTCCGGATCTAGTCGCCGTGATACTTGTAAAAAGATTTTAGTTCATTTAATAATTATCGATTTAATTAAAGCTGGATCTTTGCGGTTATGGATAGCAAAAGTAAAATATGGCTGTCTGAAATGCAAGATCATGATAGGTTTTTTTTTGAGCGGACTAATCGCTATTTCTACCAGAGTGGTAATATAGCGGGCGCGGACTTGCGGGGGAGCGGAAGGCTTTTACCCCTTAGAAATTTATGACAACGTCTCTGAGGGCGCCCTCAGATGGGCAAAGACCTCGGCGTAGAATGTTGCCAGGGCGAAAAACGCGTCAGAGAAGAATGACCCCTACATTTAGAGACGCATATGGAGTTTTTTCGGTGAGTTCTTCTTCGCAGAGTCCGCACATTGTGTAGTGAACTTACCCAAAACAATGTAGTAACGAAACAAAGATGTAATATCCAAAAGTTAAATTCATTCATTCAAAGTTTTAAAAAATAAACAGCATGCAGAAATTTATCGTCAACAATTTGAGTGCGTTGTATTCTACCTCTTCTAAACTTTCTCACTCGTTGCACACACTTACCTGTAAGGTAATAAGTTATCTGCGAGCCTACCCGTAGAATGTGATTTGACGTGTGATGGAATTCTCCCTATATTCAGCTTGTAATATTGAGATTACGATCAGACCCATATAATACACGAAGATTTGGAATATTGGAAATTGGAACGAAATATGACTTTCTTGACACTTTTCGAAGTTGGTAATATGCACCAAGTGCAAAAATGCTTAATCTATAGTTTGAAAGTAATTACTATTTCTAACCTTAGATTAGACCATCCGCTTACTTACTCTATAGGTATGCTTACACTGTGGAAGCAACACAAACTTATGACACCCCTCTGCAGTTAGATATCGAACGATCCTAATTACGGTAGGGGGTCCGAAGGGTGGTGTAAGGTGTAGAGGGGAGTTGCGGATGTCCAAATTGCGTGATCACCAACAAAGGATACAACGGAAGCTGCAGCCAAGTAACAAGTGTGCTGACAGCTTCCAAGAGGGTCCCTTACTTGCGGGATTGGCAAATTGGTCTTCATTTTCGTTGACGTACGTGACTTGCTCAGTTGTTCTTTTGAAGGAAACGGAGAGATCTTATTTGCGGTAAGAAGGAACGTAGTTCTCATTGAATTTTCTGAAGTATGGTCCGAACGTGTGTGAAAGTATCAAGACGTTTTGTCTTCCTATTATGTTATGTTCATTACCTACAAACTTTTGCTTTCCGAAAAACAATGTTTTTTTTTATATTTCCGTGTTTTTTGTAAAAATAAGTGTTATTTATGTCTTGTATATATATTTTTTATTGGATTTACTACAGCAGATGTAAAATAAGTATGACTGTATGAGTGCAGTATTATACTTACAGCAGCCAGCACAAGCGGCTGGAAACTCGCATCACGAATACCGCCTGTTCTGCTTCGGAATAAAGACACTCTCAATGTCAAAGTATCCAGTTTCACTTAATGTGCTGGCTATACAGATACTGAGGCTGGATACTTTGTACGTGAGTGTAATCTATTTGAATTTTGAATGATAGATGATAATATTAAGAGTCAGAAAGAGAGAATGAATGATAGGTATTTTAAAAATATTTGCATTTTGCTTAAAGCAAAGTTTTTAAAAAATAAAAACTTATTTGATAAAAAAAAATAAACAAATTAAAAGGCAAAAAATTTAAAAAACATAACATGGAATATAAAAATGTTTCCAGGAAATTAATAACTTGAAAAAAGTTAATCAAGAGAAAATATAAAAATTAATGGATTCTTTATGAATCTTCAGGATAAATTTAACTAAAGTCAACATGATAAATTATAAAACAATTCGACAGCCAAAATTGAAAATTTGATTAATTGAAATTATATTCTTTCTTACTTTATGTACCTATGTAACGAAGCCAATATTCAACGTTATACAAGGATTAAATAAGATTTTTTATTCGTATTTGAATATTCTTTATTGGATTATCCGACGTTCTTCAATAGACGTTCTTGAATTCTCTTTTCCACACAATCTAGTGTGTTTTAACAAACAACAAAAATTAACAACTCAACAGAAATAAACTATGCCACCTTCAATCATTACGCTAGTTTTTTTATGTATATTTCCTGTAAAAACTGTACAAAGTAGGTACAACAATGGGTTATATTAACGCGAATTATCCTCGCCTTTAATGATTAGAACAGTAACCACGTCATTGGAAATATTTGTAACTGTGAGACCACTGAAGCATCCCTATTCCGAAGCTTTAGGGTCGATATTTGTAATGCAAGACTGTCAACAGTCTCGTGGTGAACTGTTGGAGGAATCAAGGTCGAATTTGCCACAAAGCGGCAGGATGTGCGCTCTTTCACCGCTTCCGTCGTTGGAGGGCTGGGACCTTAGGGATGTGCTGTCACCCTGGGAATATTATAAGAGGGTTGAGAATGAAAAAGGTAATTAAAATATCTTATCATACATTGAAAATTGCAGCGTGGTAGACCAACGATCTGGTGAAAGTCTGTATGTAGCAGCGTAGGACTTAGCTAATGTGAGTCATACAAAGGTCGCGACTGAAGTCTACATTGTTTTGTTTTGTTGTCACATACTCGAACATAGACTAACTACACCAATATCCAAATTCAACTTTATGTTCGATAGGGAATTGAACCCCGACATTCTTACGCAGAAGGCAATGCCATAACCAGAATAATATAAGTAGGAAACAAAATAGCCTTAAAAATGCTTTTACATTCTAATTGCGTATTTCTTTAACAAAACAGATTGTAGCATACATAGATGAGGATGGTTAATCGAGTATAGAACACATGAATACGAAGAAGGGATTATTTTGGACATAACACAATATTTGGAGTATCGATATTTCCATCCTTATAACAATATACACTGCCTGCTATCCAAGTTAACCCTGTCTCTGTCGCCTGTCACGATTCAGAGCAAGACAACAGAATACACTTAGCACGCAGGTGGTGGCACTCTTAATTAAATTTTAACACGTTTCCACTATTTCCAACTAGCTAGATAGCTTGTTTGAACTATCGCAGCTTTTGTTACAATTTTAACGGGCTCGACTTACTTTCCACCCTATACGACCAATCTAACTGATCAACGAGAATAGGGCTAATTCTGGAAGTTGTTCTAATCTTTAATTAAGGTAAAAAAGGATTAGTGACGGATCTGTCAAACACCGAATTCGCACTTCGGACACGTTTATCACACAATAATTTTAGATTGGACGTAAAACCATCAGATTTATTTGTGTATTGACAGCTATACAGTGAGTTCTTCTCCACAGAATATATAAATAAATACAATTTTAAATATTTTTTCCGCATCCACACTTTGTGTACCTAGTAAATACACCCAAAGAATATAACGATAAAACTAGAGATGTAACATTGATAGGAACGAAATACAGAAAAAAATAAAAGGATTTTAATCCTCTATGCTCTAGCATGAATCTCAATAGGGGCTAATAGTTATATTCTTCTGACTGTATAAATTGTAGAGCTGTCGTACAACGACATAGTTGCCGACGCGACGACGGACAGTCGAAATGGGTTGATTGGATGGGAATCAAATAAGTATAGAGAGAGCCCTATACTTAAAAAAAGAATGGCGTAGCACATAGGGTAAAGAAAGTAGATATATACATTAGATCCATACATACTTTGTAGATCCATACATTATTAGGATTTTCAATAAAAAATGAGAGATATAAAATTAACTGTTGATCAACTTCTTGAACGCGTTCAGAATTTTCGCAAACCGGTCTAGCAGGTATGCATACCGACTTCTACTCTATATTACATTTATAAACCTGAGAAGTTAGCTATTCTACTAAAATTAATTATCCTTTACTCATGATGAAACACGTCGGTGTAGAAGTTGTGGTTTAGCGGGTGGAATAGAGATCAAAGTTATGTTTATGAGAACATGGATGGTAACCTAAAATTCTAAGGTTTTTCTCTAGATATTATAGTGTAAGGCCTATAATAATTTTTTTATTGTGAGAGAGAATAAATACCTTTTATTATTATATTCTAACTGTTCTTACTGTACTTACCACTTGTGTTGGTTCAATATTATCTCTGCAATTCGTAAAGTGTACTCTTGTTTGTATTGGAATTTAAAAACAATATATATGAGAACTTTTCGTAACAACCATTGCTACCGTTGTTGTCTACAATAAATACAGCAGTATTTGTTCAAACTATGTTCTGTCTCATAATATTATAGCTCTGAACTCGCACGGAGACTGGTGCCAAATTGCGCTGAGTCGCTTCCCACGCGTCATTTAGTCGATTCCTAGTCGGTTGTCTGAGACGGTGCTATGCCTAGCTAGGCACCCAACCGTAACTAGGTGTTCTATGCAGTGTATTTCAGTGTGTGATTTACGAAGGAAAAATACGTTGAATCTGTTATAAAAGCATAATTTACTTGTATCATATTTGCATTTACTTGTTACATTTTTGTAGGCATTTTCTCGTTCAAATTTGAGTCACACCAAAAGTTTATTGAATTATATCAAAACAACACATCAGATTCCAACAAAATAAGCTTATCTTGCTTATATTGAGCACTTCTAGCGTTTCACTGATTTCATCTCATCTTTAGTAAATCCTTGCCTAAGCACAGTACAACTAACTCTAGAGATTTGGCAGCCTCTCCGCTCTCTTCGTCGGCATAACACTTTGAGACGAAATGTGATGCACAGCACAACGCATTGCCAAAATATTGAGGTGCCTAGTACTGTCTATGCAGACCTGCCTACTACTGCCTTCCGTAGGTATCTCTTTGATAATTTATTTTATTTTGTGGTATAGATGAACTATTGACACAGTCCTTGTGCTCTTTTAGGAGTATCAAAGTCCAGTCATAGAAATTAACCGTTGAGCAGATTGACGTATAATGAATGATGTAGTTTCACGAAGTTAAACGATAATAACCTTCGTGTATCGGGATTATACGAATATATACTCGTACTCGTCAATTTGCTTAACAATAACTGTTTTTAATGTTTAAAAAAAAAGTAAAATATAAACGAATACAAAATTGAATACTGCAGTAAATGTTTCCTACTTTGTACTACACTAAACACGAATGTTAATTATGTAATTAATACAATTGAAAAATCATGAAACTCCATGATGATTGCCTGCCGATGATGTAACGAAATCAGCAGCATTTTGAATCTAGAGAAAATATAGTGATTCTTCTCAATATTATGTATTATGGAAGTTGATTGGTTTAATAAAACCTAACAACATCAACAACGGAAAATAGCGTACACAGCATAAAGAATGTTAATCTTAAATATTGCAGAGTGTATCCACCATCGCAGCTCTCCCGACTGTTCTGCGCTAAATATTTAATATCGAATGCGTCTGGCCGCTTCGACCGGTAGTTTTATATTCTCCCGAGGTGGATTCAGCTAAATTATATTAATGTACCCAACCCCGGCTACAGCCTTTTATTGTGATGAAAACGTGGATATGGAATGAGGAACATATTTTGAGAAATGTCCTACTTTTATACGGAATTATCTCTTTTTCTGATTTAAATTTAATATAATTGTTTTATATATGGTTAAACTTTTTTTTTATTTATTTATTTATTTTAGAGACAAACAGTTAAATGCTTAAATAATTACACAAGTTAATAAATGTAAACCTACAGTCCCCTATACATAAAAATAGGTTTCAAAGTTAAATTTTTACAGAATAAAACCATACTTTAGAAAGAGCAAACAAAACACTATGTAAAATTTTATAGAAAACAAAAACATACTTTTTAAAAGATTTAGGAAGCCGAATCAGTGAGGCAGTCAAGAGTCTGTTTCTTAAAAATTTTATTGACGTGACGTGAATTTTCACTGACTTTACAATCCCTCAGATATTAGTTAATTATAAAAGACAATAGGGTTTCAAAAAACTGCATAAAAAATCTTGTAAATACACAAGTTGCAGCACCATCATCATCGTATCAGAAATTAATTGTGTAGTAGAAATCGCTTTGTAGCAACATGTTATCTGTGTATGGATTTAATAAAACAAGTATATTAATTTATTCCATTTATTGCGGTTGTTTATGGTCTTATCTGATAATGATAATACTCTGATTTATCAAAATATCTAACTAATTCTATAGTAACTGTATTGTTCTAGCATAAAATTTATCTTTGTGCAGGCCCGTAAATGAACCTTTGCCAATAGTGTAATATTGGTTCAAGTCTAAACAATGTCTAACACAAAGAGTATTGCCTATTACTATCGGCTTTACAAATTGCTGTTTGAATTGTACGACCAATAATTACATTGGAATAGGGTTGTCTTTTTGATTTGAGGTGTTTAATAAAATCAAAAAGGATTGTTAATTCCCAAAAGCTCATTACAAAATTTTGTTGACTTATATCAATTCTTGAAAATGCGGAATGGTTAGTATAAACCTTGTATGTCTCTATGCGGGAAAAGATTTTTTCCAGTAGTAAAATAAAAAAAACAACGTACGAAAAATATTTTAGCTGTAATAGAATACTCGTCATAATAAGAACATTTCCTAATTTTAAAGAATATTTAAAATTTGAAGGTAACTAAATTAATAAAATAATACATTTATCGGACTTTATTTTTTAATATCCCTACATAAACCTTGCGTTGGGGTCAGTCTCGAGATTTATTTTTTAATAAAAGCTCGAAGTCTTTATCCTTTTTGCCACCCCTAAAGGGTAGTCATACGTTATCAGCGATAATGATCTAGAACCTGGTGACAACACACGGCAAGTTGAATATATTCCTGGTAAATTCCAGGTAATATCGGATATGCTGTCAGTGTCTGTGCAATGAAATTGAATACCTAGGTATTTTTAAAGCCTTAATATTGTACGCATAAGTAAATCCACTATTCGATTTACTTATGAGTACAATATTAAGGATAACAGAATTCGAACAAAATATTTTTTTACCAAACTCTACTGAATTGAAAAAGTATATAAACTTGACTAATAAAGCTCATAATTCGTCGGATAAACAATACATTAAACAGTAAATTAAACAACAATAATATTATCTCTCAAATCATTACCTATGCGAAATAAATTAACATCAAAAACTTCAGCATTATAATAAAATTAAATGTTTAGTGAAATTATTCCTGTTACAGCTTCCCCTTTGCACAGCAAAAATAAAAAACTTTCAACATCAATGCTTATCCAAAAATACCCTCCATGATGTCTAATTACTTATTTAACTTAATGTATTTCACGATAACGGCGCAATACAACTACCAACCAGACCACCACTTGAAATTGCTGCAATATTTCATAATTTCCAAGCGTTGGCCTAACTATAGTACTGGTACTCAATTAAATAAACGTGCACCGACATCAAACGTGTAACTCATAAATATTTTAATTGCACACTCGAGTACATAGTCTGCACGACATCCGCAATTCAGATTTTAACACTTATGAAATATGAAAATGTACATACAAGGTGTAAAGGATACAATGCATTTAGTATACCATGCTATAATTATCTAAAAATGAAAAACACAACTGCGCCAATAAATGAGTTTAATTAAAAATCCTTTTTTAACAAGCTTTTAAAGCCGTGGAGTGGAGTATCCTTGTTAAGACAAATCCAACGAGCCCAAACACGACTAGGTTGTGGTGTGTATTTAAGGAGTTCCTATGGACACCTTCCGGCTCCATCATGAGACCCTGAACATCACGTATGACTAAAGATCTTGTTAAGACAAATCCAACGAGCCCAAACACGACTAGGTTGTGTTGTGTATTAGAGGAGTTCCTATGGCCACCTTCCGTCTCCATCATCAGACCAGCTCTATGGTACCATAATATTGCATTGTCATTAGGGATACATAAGTGTACAAAATTTCAGCAAAGTCCAATGGCAGCAAGTGCTTCAAATTTGAGTTGCAAGATTTCGCCCGAACATACACACACTACCACCTACCCACCCACCCACATACAGTGCAAGCTAATAAAAAGCTTGTAAAAATATACCTACATAGCCAGTGTCACTCGAGCTGATGTAAGGATTCTAGAGATACCTCACACATCTAAAGTAGTTGCGTAAAATACCTCGGGGTAATGGTAGATCAGAAGTTGTCCTGGCATCCACATATAGAACTTACTATGAGTAGAGTTAGGAAGCTAATATGGATATTTAAATCTTTGAGGCAAGTTATGAGTATAGACATTCTAAAAAATATTTACGTTGCCATGGTACAATCTGTTATAACCTATTGTATCTCAGTGTGGGGCGGTGCTAATAAAACAAACTTCCTTGACCTAGAAAGGGCCCAGAGATCCTTGATTAAGGTAATGCATTTCAAGCCCTATAGGTATCCAACCAATGATTTGTACACTATTAGCAAATTACTATCAGTACGGAAACTTTATATATTTTGCATAGTTCTAAATTATCATAAAGGCTTACCTTATGACCATGCTGTACTAAACAGGAGAAGAATGGATTTGGTAGCCTCTGTGTACCCTTCTCGCACGGCCTTCGCTAAGCGACAATATGTTACCCAAGCCCCATACTTATATAACAAAATAAATCGTTTGCTTAAGATCTATCCCTTGCTATCACATTCCTGTAAGTTATCCCTGACAGAGTGGTTGTACACGCTTTCATATGACGATGTAGAGGAACTTCTATTAAGACTTGTTTAAATGGCAGGGTCACTTAATCTATCTTTATTGACACGTTAAGTTTCGGTATACGGTAACTGCTTCCCGATCCCAAGGATTTGTATCATATCCGTAGGGTGACTAGGGTGTACCGAAATGTTTTTATCAGATTTTTGCCTAGATGGCACTTTTGTTTGGATGGCATGGTCTCCTAATCAATTTTTATTGACATGTTAAGTTTTGGTATACGGTCTCTACTTTCCCGATCCCAAGGATTTGTAACTATCAAATCTATAGGGTATACTGAAATGTTTCACCTCGGATTTTTGTTTTGTTCAGAAGGCATGGTCACCTAATCTTTTCCCCTGAAATGATAATTTTTGTATACGGTCACTGCTTCCCGATCCCAAGGACTTGTACCTAATCCGTAGGGTTTACAGAAATACTGTAATGCTTTATCTCTGATTCTTGATGTCCTTCCGTATATGGTCCTAGTCTACCGATCCCAAGGATCTTCATATCCGTAGGGTATACAGTGAGTATGTAATATGTCCTTCCTGTTTATGGTCCTAGTCTACCGATCCCAAGGATCTCCATATCCGTAGGGTATACAGTGAGTATGTAATATCTCCTTCTGGTCCTTGTCTACCGATCCCAAGGATCTCCATACCAGTAGGGTATACAGTGAGTAATCGTATGGTATTCCAACTGTGAATATTCTATCTTATACTAACAATACCTAACCTAGGCTCAGGTAACTATCTACCTTCTAAGGGTGTATTCCGATTCAGACTTTCAGCGCTGTCAGCGATCAGAAAAGCAAAAAACGTATGAGTTTTGACAGCTGACAGTAATTCGGAACGCGATTACGGGTGATTTAATCAATTTCAGCGCGTCTCGGAACGCAGGGTAAGACGCCTTATCACAATTCGCTCGTCTGCACATTACATATACATGTACTGCGCGCGCACTCACACACCCCAACATACATTCACTCACACACACACTCCCCTACACACACACACTTACATAAGTACCTTACACAAATCAACATCTATCTATACATCTACCTTATCACATACAAGCACACGTACTCTCGCACACCAAACCGCGTTGACCTCACACCTTCACTAACCTGTCTGGTCTCCTCATTAACTGTGTAGTATTAGGCATAACCATAATGTATATTCTCTTAGACTAAATCCTGATTTTAGTAATATAAAATGTTGGAAGAGCGTGGCATTCCCATCACAAGTGTCTATGACTACTTACTGGGAAGCCTCGACACTGTACTTGTAAGGATTTTTGTAAATAAAGCATTTTTAATTTTAATTAATTAATTTAATCTAAACCTGTTTAGGCATTTAAAAGTTATAGTGGTACAAAGAAACTCACATACACCCATACATGAACCCTGAACACATTACAGTCCTTTTTTTTGGGCAGTCTCGGGTAAAAATAATCTATTCTTGAAAAAAGTTCAGGAAAGTTAAGGTAACTAACAAAATCGGATTTCTATTATTTGCTCCACAATGTACGCTAGTGACCGACTGCTAGCAGGTCAATGGGCACCCATGCATCATAATGTATGTTGTACGTATTGCAGTTTTTAGGGTTCCGCAGTCAAAAAGGAACCCTTATAGTTTCGCCATGTCCGTATGTCTGTCTGTCTGTCCGTCCGCGGCTTAGCTCAGAGACTCTTAATACTAGATGGCTGTAATTTGAATGGATTTACATATTTATCATGCCGACAAAGCTGAAGAAAAACATCTTAAAAAATTGTAGGGTTCCTCTGGTACACGTGAAGTGGCGTTTATTTTTTTATTCACGACTACCTTATAGTGTGTTTTTTTTTTAAGTAATGAGGGTGTGCTAAAATCATTTTTCGAACAAGTGTACGTTTCAGAAATATTTCGTTTTAAAGTACTTATATTTGTTAGAGTCAAGTGTCCCCCCCCCTCCTACCAGCGAAACCGTTTTGTATTTGGAAATAAGAAAAATTCACGGTATGATGAATTTAAAAGGATAACTATAAACATCAAGTAGGCTTTACAGGTTATTGAATAATAGACCAACGTCATGTACTTGTACAAGTAAAAAAATCGGTACAAGTATCATAGAAAAATATTTTGATGAATGTTAACTGTCTTAAACAAGTACCCAAGTTTGGACAACTGCGGAACCCTACACTTTGCGTGGCCCGTCACGTGCTTGGCCAGTTTTTTATTTTAAAATACCATCGGTTTTATTCACAGCATTGTGGTGGGTGATGTGTATAGAAAACGCATTTTTATGTTTTACTTATTAAACTGAAAAAAGGTCTTAAAATAGATTTTTCTGAAAATAAATTCTAGTTGAACATGATTCAGAATCATAGCTGATTGTATTCTATCATTTTGTGGAGACTTGTCACGATACACAATGACAGTTATAATATAATCGTATTAGAAAGCTTTCTCAGTCAGTTTAATAATATGAATAAAAAGTAACTTTGTTACAGCAAGAAAACATTACCTTTGAAATATAACTTTAATATTATAAAATCAAAATCAACATCAACATCATCAACGGCCCGTTACAGTCCACTGCTGGACTATGAGCCTCCTCCACTTAAGTGGAGGGTTTTGCCATAATCTCCTCGCTTGGCAGGCGGGTTGGAGATCGCAGATTAAAAAGTTGCTGTATTAGAGAGCACTGCTGCCCGTTCCCTGTCCAATGTGTAGTTCCTAAGTCGCCTCTTACGACACCCACGGGAAGAGTAGGGGTTGGTTACAAATGTATTCTACTCTGCCCTCACCACACGGCTAAAATCAAAATATTCAAGTTTATTTTTATTCATGGCTATATAATAGGTACTTTTCAGAATTTTTTATGTCCGTAATTGAAATATTTCTTGTAGCACGACGGCAATCAAGTTATCAATCGATAAAATTCCGTTCCATTTGTAAGCGTCTACATGATAGTGATACTTTTATTCTCTGAGAAATATTTCTTTGGGATTCGGCTACAAAACTTTACCGCCTCAACATCTTCCCATAAACCAGATTTTAAACGCCGTAAAGTTATTTATTACTTAACTCGATGAGAGTCACATGATTTACATCGCTTAATTAACGATTTTTATTAGACTTTTACCAGTTACTTTAGATATAATAGGGTATATTTTGTCTCTTATGAAGAAAACAACTTAACAATCAATCTTGCTAACAATTATTTTATGTATTTATATTTTTACAATATCAGCTCTGATATAAATAAAAATATTTTATTTTATAATAAAAGAAAAGCTAAATATGAATGAAATAATATAGCTAATAGTATATAACGTGGCTTTATTGTTTTGTGTTTTTTTTTACCTGTAAATGTAATAACTTGCACAATAATTGCGAATGGTTTTGTTCGTAATTGATTATACTGTAATCATCCATGCTGGAATAGTCATTAAGCCCAAGAGACTGGTTATTAGCATTGTTTAGTTTAGATTTAGTTTTACCTACGTAAGACAGTAATATCTGGCCATAAATCACAGAACTGTAAAGCTATAGAGTCGATTATTTTATTCCTGACAGAAGTCAGTCACACAAGCACACAATTTTAAAGCAAATTATGATGTAAGTTTCTTCAGCACATGAATCTATTTATTGTTCGCTCGGCTTTTTGTCTATTAACATTTATCTGTAGTGTAATATTATTGCCAAAATAGTTTATCGAATTAAAAATAATAATTGATATTGGTAAGTGCACTCGGGGTCGAGGTAGTCGATGACTGTACGTAGGCACATAACGAACTCTAATAATTAGACTAGCCGCCGCTGGCCAGCTTGTTTGTACGTTTTTTACTCCGAATAAACCCTAATTCTGTTTCTATTTTATAATAATTTAACTGCTCCTCTATAGTCCCAGACCGTTCCTTCCCTGCAGAGGTCACGGCCGCGCGTAATATGCGTGTGCGTAATCGTAAATACTGCCAGCCAAGAGCGTAAATAGTCTAAGCGGTGAGCGTAAATCTTCGAGCGCTCGTAAACCATGGCCGCATTGTGAACGTCAAAGTATTGATTGCATTATACCCGCATTTCGATCGAACGCAAACAGAGGAGGATGTGGCACAAATGTATGGATTATGCGTGGTGCGGCAGTGAAGAGTCTACGGTTGTTAAATAATAATGTTAAGAAATTATTTCTGCTACTCTGGAAAAGAGACTGACGGTCTTGAGACGGTGTTATTTTTCAGCAACGAAACACTTTTTTATCAAGTACAATTAATTACAAGCTAGCAAACAGCTAGCTAGATTACAATAGCGCTTTGCTCACAAATATATATATTCGTGAGCAAAGTGCATGCATAATATATATTTGGATGGAATTGATGTTACAATACGACGTATACCTGACACTTCTGTATAGGTATCGCAATCAAATCAGTAATGTAGTCGGCTGACCGCAACCGTCGCTGTTGTCGAACCCGGTTTCAATTATTCACATCCTTGCGTTTTTTATGCTGTATTCGCAGAAAAGGATGCATTTTTCAAATAGACATTTAACATACATTCTTAATGAGCCTTTTAACAACCAGGTTACTTACTTATTTCACGCACAATCCAACAAAGATATTTAAATACGAGCACGAATTTAGGTACTGGATTTTACCTTATCTTGGACTTGATAAAACCGGATTTGACATGAATTTACCCTCCTGGATTTAAGAAGAAGAATAATTAGTAGAATAAGAAGACAAACTACTGAAGACTACTGAAGACCCGGCCTTATTTTAAAAGTGTAAAAGATGAATTAAATTTCAGACTTGGCAGTATGGGCTTAGATCCCCTCGCCTGTCAAAAACGACGAATTAAAAAAAAGTAGAAGGCTAATTCGTATTACCTACGAAAAAGGAAAATGTCAACGGAAACACCCACAAAAATAAGTTACGTTTGACATTTCTGTCCCAGCAGTTAAAACAGTAATTACGAAAGAACCCGTCTAACGTTTCCCCGGGGTGTTCTACTAAAACGTAATTTACGCCGGTCCAAATCCGAGGGGTATCTACAAAAAAACCGAGGCTATCTACATGTCTCGCGCATCCGACGACGCGACTCATTTCTGAGAAGACAAATTACGGAATCCGTGGCAGTCGGGCGCGGAAAAAATGCAGCAATTAACTACCAACTCCGCGCCACAAGAATAACCCAAAACTATTTTTAGTAAACGATCATTTCGCTCGTTATTTTCGACTGTTTACCATCTCCTTTTTTGTCAACAGTTTTTTTTTATCTTACAAATTATAATTAGAAACCAACGACGACATCAAAGTGAATAGTTTGTATATTACTATCATTGGGATTCCTGGCGAGCTCGCCGGTATCATTCTTGATTCCTCATTAAAGTTCAAGAAGTGCGCATTCGTTTCCACGCAATAACAAATGGTCTCGGTCGATATTAATGTGGTAGCTGCTCTCAGGCTTGAGGCGCGCCTTCGTTTAAACCTCGCGCAATTTATGGGATTGGAACCGGTCGAAAAGTAAACCGTAAAAACGAGAGGCAGTTCCAACTTGCAATGCCAATAAAATAATAACGTAATAAAATCATACCGAACTCTGCTGGGTGCATGTTTTGAATGCGGAAAGTTACCGTATTCATTATCTATAGTAATTAATTCGTCGTATTTTATTATGAACTGCGTAAATATGAATTTATTATAACTTGACTGGTAGGGTTAGCAATCAAAGTCAGCAGTCAGCGGGAACTATGCTGGTTTAGATAACGGTGTCGCTTAATTATGAAGACAAAATGCAGTGTAACATAATCAGTTATTTATCACTGATGTGACAGCGGAGTCGTTTGTCACCAACTTCGCCCACGGCATTCGTCACATCTAAGTTACTATTCATTTGCATTTCAAACCTTGTCTCAAGTGTTATAAGTGACATTATTCAGAATACACCTCCCATTAGTGGATGCGATGACAGCGTGATATCGTTGGTTTATCTGATTTCATCTCCTGGGGAGACTTATTTTTCAGTTTAGCTAAATCTTACTTTTAAATCCGTCTTAGCTTCAGCGATAACTTTGTTAGTTATTTTCGTCTTTTCATTATTTGTGTTTGCGTTATATTGTTTTGAAATACAATAAGAGCGCATCCAAAATTTTTCATAGACATAGACCTTAGTATTATTTGAATTCATTTAAAATGTGTTTGCCACAAAGTATTGCATCGTTTTCACCTGGCTGTGTCGTAAAATCAGATTGGACCTATAAAGAGCATGATCAGGATTCCAACAACGGCCAGAGAAAGTTGAAATAAAATGCCGATTTGAGCGTTACATAAAGCGCGCAAACACTAGCTCCTGGTGCGTTTTACATTCGGTTAAATCAAAAGCTGGCATCGGTGTGTCGGTCTCCTTGTGCACTGAAACGAAAAAGCTGTAGAATTGCCACGCTCTTTGTTGCATTCAGAGCTCAGATTTCAAGGAGTGTTCTCTCTGTGAGACAGATTTGAAGCAGTTCTTTGTAGTGTTGCTACGTTTATAATGGTGTAGAGTATGCTACCGTGGCCAAAAAGCTTTCTGATTTTGGATTTTACTCAAGTTACAAGGCTGTAAACTAAGTTGTACAGGTTGTGTTATGATATGAAGGCTGGTCGTATAAATATAACAGTATTTTCCACTCCCTCTTCTCTCTAAGTTCCTAAATGCTGTACACAAGTGGGAGACAAATATCCCCCCAAAACTTCCTCCTATGTGCTCTTAAACTACCATCGTAGTAGTTGTACTTATACTCTGTTATTTATTTATGGTTTGGTAAATAAATTTCTACGACTACGTCAGTAAATCTTTTTTCCAATGATGTCCTATTACAATTCGCTAAGTTTCTTGCAAATTTTCGCCTATATTTTAAATCATTTTCACTCTTTAAATTCTGCTAAAAGTCGTCTAGCGCGACGAACAGAATGCAGCGCCGCGTACACTGGCGGCCACGGCTTTCCAAAGAGAAGACTCCAAATAACAGCTTTTTGAGACGCTCTACCATTCAAATTAGCTTAATGCATTTGTACAAAGCTTTGCGATAAAGGGGAGCTCTTTTATCCGATTTTGTATTTTGATGGTTTTTCTGGTGACGAGAAGTTATTTAAATGTATGTTAGTAAACGGTAAAAAATAATAATACTTCAATACTTTGATGTTAGTTTTCATTTAAACGAAGCGATTTCATTAAGGAAAAAAACATATATTTCAAAATGATGATTTTTATTAAAATAATATTATAAATTTATTTATTCCATTTTAATTATCATTATAACACACAATATGATGAACAATATGATAATAATGTAAACAGAGAATATCATCAACAGACGAAAAATAATTGATGTATCCTTTCGTATTTCCGACCATACCGATCTATTGTCGCCTTTGTGTTAAAGCAATTACGTCTGAAAAAAGAGTTGTCGAGTTCCGGTGCAGACAGTCGTCTCAGCAGTGAGCAGTGACAAATCTGAAAATAGACAACAGATGTACGAGAAGGTATCGTTTGCAACCATTCGTCGTCGCACAACACGCGCGCTCGACCGTTGACAGATTGGACCGTTCAGATTTAGAACACATCTTTTATTTCAAACGAATGAAATATTGACTTTCGAAGCTTTTACCCCCACAGGACTTTTACCTGTGTTAGTTGGAATTCGAATTCAATATTCGTGTGGACTAAGTATCACGCGATACTTACTGTATTACTTTATGTTACAGCATTACATTAAATTCCGTTAACATTTTAGTTTTAGAATACACAGCAATCGGAATATTTATGATCATGTTCCGTTGCGCCGTTGGCTGAATGTGTAGCACGCGTCGGTTGTCACTCGCTGCCCACGTGCAATATTCAAATGCTTTTGTTTATGTACGTCGGTGGTTTATGGGCAACAGAATCCGCCCGCAGTTCTGTTTTCAGAAACAAGATAGACGTACTGGCAGAACACTTTAACAGTCGTCACACAATACAATATCTGATTCGTGTTGTACTACATTTTGTATTCCATCTAGGTTTATTTGTGTAATAGACAGTATTTAGGTATCTGTTGCTGGCGAAATCGAATACGTGGCAGAATTTGTCTTTTTTTTTTTATTCAAGTGACTTAGACTTATCTGTCGCCTATCGAAACACTCATGAGTCACGGCATGAAAACATGTTATTTCTCAAATGTATATTACAAGATGGTATCACGCTGTGTGTTGCACCCACGTACGTATTAAAATGCAGTGTGTGGTTTATGGCTATCCAACTTCGACTGTTTGAGGAAATAATTCGTCATTGTCATTCTATTGACTAGTCCAATCAAATTTTACTATCGGTTTGTACTACTTCTTTCTCTAAGAAAAAGAAATCATAATGTACCTTTTAGGTTCGTTCAGAAAATATATAAAGCCTTCATATACGTATGTACATCGTGCTCTTACGTGCTTTAAGTTAACTTGATGTTGTATAAAAGCATTGTTATCCCCCTAATGTTTTTTCATATCTGATATAACATTGAGCAATACTGAAATACGAGAGTGTATTATTTTATTATCGTGACAATACAGCAGACACGCATCTTATATGACATCAAAAGTCAATATCCGTCCGATACATTTGTTATAGATTTCACATTTCCTCCCCGGGTCGAGTGCTCGACTATGCGATTCACTCGGGTAATATTTTGAAATATAACTCTTAAGTCGACTTTCCAATATTTGTTGCAGCATTAAAGTTTACGGCTGTGCCGGTAGTCTTGTATTTCATTCGGCATTGTTTAGGTTAGTAATCCTTAGCTAATGGGTTTTCGTACTCGTGACTATGAATAAAGTTTCGAACACGTTCGGAAATAGCCTTTTCGGTATCATTATTGGCTAGAGCTCTTTATTATTATAAATTGTGTTGTGAACATTAGTAGTGATTCGTTTGTATTTTTCTTACGTACCTATATCACGGAAGACTCGTTCACCCACCTTGTTTACTATTCCTCACTAGGCAGATACCAAAGAGTATTATTAGTTAAGTAATATACAGGTATATATAGCAAATTCACTGTATTTCTGTTCAAAGCCGTTAAACTTTGCACTCGTAAAACATTGAAAAATTGCCATTCACCCTTTTCCTTGAGTCCTTAGCTATTCAACGTTCTCGAACATTCCAAAACGGAATGTAGCGCACCTTCAATTTGATTGGAGCTCGCTACCAATTTGCTGCAGTCGTGCTGGTCGTGTCTCCTGGTATAATGAAGAAGCACCGAAGGCAGACGGTTATAAATTCCAGGACAAGCGGTCTGTACCAAATGAGAGAGTACGAGGTTTATTAATAGAGATTAATGATTTGTTTGCTTGCTTTAGATCTGGTATAGGATCGTGGAGAAGCTATTAATAAAAGTGTGTACTTTGTTATTTTCTTTATCTACTTACTTTTGTCTTAAGCATACAATGTGTAACGTAATAACGCAATGTGGTCGTCGGTAGCTCAAGCCATAAAACTTAACCGATTTTAACAAATTGAAATTCTAAACTGATCAGTTCTTCATCGATTCAGTTTGTAAAGTTCAAAATTATATATGCAGTTTCATGAACTGTACCACGTTCTAACTAAAATGTTGGATAAGGGACATCGATCTTTTAATTTTGAACATCACCTTTAAAACATGATATTACTTTTTAGGGTTACGTAGTAAAAAAGAAACCCTTATAGTTTCACCATGTCTGTCTGTCCGTCCGCGGCTTATCTCAAAGACTCTTAGTACTAGAAATCTGTAATTTGGCACGTGAAACGGGAGTTATTTTTTTATTCACCACTACCTTATAGTGTGAAGTATCGTTGGATAGGATTTTTTAAAATAATGGGGGTTTGCTAGGACCATTTTTTTTTTTTACGTTTCAGAAATATTTCGTTTTAAAATTCTTATTTTTGTTAGAGTCCCCCCCAATACCAGCGAAACCGTTGTACATATTTGGAAATATGAAAAAATTCACAATTCATTCATTCGGTAGTAGTGTAAAATAATATGATGAATTTAAAATGAAAACTATCAATATCAAGTAAGCTTTACAGGAATAATAGCTTTATACGAATAATAGACAAACTTATATATTAATTCATTTGATTTGATAAAATGTACTTGTACAAGTAAGAAATTTTGTACTACAAATTATTATAGAATAAAAATATTTTGATGAATGTTAACTGTCAATGTTAACTGTCTTAAACAAACAGGTACATAAGTAGTATTGGACAACTACGAAACCCTACACTTTGCGCGGCCCAACACGTGCTTGGCCGGATATTATTTCTATATTATTTAAAATGTGTTTGTTCTTTAGTACATTATTATTTATTATCTGTATTTAATGGGGTTTAATTCTGTGGGGCGGAGTCCTGGTGACCTGAAGTACAGGTTCTTCCTAGTTTAGGCATCAGGCTCCTACTACAGCTTTTAAGATTGTAGCATTATTTTTGTTATACTGTACTTTTTCCTAAGCTTGTGGGAGTAATAAACATATTTTATTATTATTATTTTTAAAAAAACTTTGAACTAATAAAACAAAAAGTATAGGCATGGATGCCCTATCGCTAAATTATTTTGATATGGGGTCGATATGAAAATAAGAGGACAACTTTGCTGACATCTTCAAAACTTTGCGCATCTTGGAACAAAAACAAGTTTAGTAGGTCATGTCGGGTGATGTTGTATATTGTTTGGGTTCAATACTTTTCCTCAGTATGATCTCATTGAATTATACTCGTATGAACTTTCTTTTGTGTTAAGGACTTTTGGATTAACTTAGATAGGGTAGGTACTTATAATAATAATAATATAATAATAAATTTATTTCAGATAATTGTATCCATAATATGTTAGTAAAGCTTAATTTAATATTAGTAGGCACTTAAAAAATAAAATAATTACTTATGATTTCTCGGGCAACTTTACGAGTATTTAGAAATTAGAATAACGATTGTAGTCAAAACTTATTGAGTTTAACGGGGTAGGCTTATAGATACTCAGGTAAACTTAGTTATGAATTTTCTTTCCGTAAATTAAAATGTAGGCTGTCACTATATCCATAACCGCGATCCAAAGGTGTCGTAACAATAGCTAAGCACCAGGTAATCTACCTAATACAACAATAGAAAATACTAAAGACTCTTTGCAAGTGCTATAATTCCAACAGCAGTCTCATCGGTAGTAATTTTGCTTGATATTTTCATCGCATCAATCGGTGAGTAGCTACTTATTTCTTTCATCGAGGATAGGCGCTTATTCAGTAGTCGGTTCAGGATCAAAGTATCGAATGCTATTAAGAGATCACGAATCTAAAATAGCTTTGCGCCGCTAGTCATGAACGGAGCAGGAATGGCCGGAATACAATGGAAGCTGTGAAGCTATTTAACCACTCTGTATCTACCCAAGGAAACGGCAGCATAGATTGTTTGAACGTTTATCGAGATAAGATACAAACATTGACACCACAACATTACATATCTGTGAACGTGGCGGCCAGTATGACCATTAATATAACTCAAGCTAACTGCTATTGAGTTTAGAATATTACGAATGAAATAGCTGGTACGTACTAAGGTGGAAAGAAGTAATTTTGAATATCAACTATAAAAATTATACATTTCATATAACGAATACCTATGAATGAAAATATTATATTCTCTTACAATGAAGCTGAGATCTATCTAAAAACCAACTTATGTTTTATTCTAGCCACAACGGAACAGCAATCCTTTCCAAATGCGCATTAGAAGCCGAAGCCACAAGCCAGCAACCTGCTCCTCGATCCGCAGAATCGGTTCTATAAAGAGATCGCAAATCCGAAATAGCCGTCCCCGTGGAACAAAACGAACGGTGGCACAATAAGACGAGGTTCCGCGTGCCACGGGGCGACGGCCGCGAGGATTTATGTGCGGTATCACCTGCCGCGGCTAAATCCCAAACAGGGTGCCTCCTTCATTCATGCCTTGTCCTTGCTGTGATGGATTGAGTTAGAAAATGGTTAGCTAAAGTTTTTACAGTCTAATTTAAAAAGGAAATAGAGCCAATCCTTTTTTTATTGACTGAAGCTGTCCGAATTTAACATAATGTATTTTAACATGATGTACGAGTATATAGGTAATTACATAAATAAGACTCAACTTACACCACTAATTTTACTTTCATACGCAGCAATTTTTTTATGTTAATTGTCAATCACTTTTTCTTGCACAACAATAACAACTCTTAAAAATCATCAAAACATAGAGATACTGTGATGTTAGAAGATCTACGCCAGTGTGAAGTCGTCGACCTTTCTGCTACAATACAATGCTAGTAATGGTGCACCAGGCGGACAGCATCTCACTAAGCCGGACTGTCGCATCGCAAGCCGCCTAACTATCCCGCGTGCTTGTATGAAACTGCCTATTAAAATTTATGTTTTACTGCAAAAAGTGGAGTCAAGAACATATCAAACTTAACATTAGATTAGTATTAGTATAAGAACCTTTGTACGTAAGTACTTTTCGTTGTGTCCAACTTGAATAGCTCTCCGTTCATATTACCTGCACACAACAAGCTACGAGGTTTAGATTTGTCCAAGGCAAGCATAAGATATATTTTATTTTGTACTCGTAGAGATTTTAAGGCAAATAAGCTTCAGTTTATAAAATTATTTTCATCAAAAAGTTGTCAGTAACGGGCTACTTCTATTCTAAACTTTGACCTCGATAGGGTTCAATAGAACTATTCGCCCTTTAAAACCAAACTAACCTTTGATATGACAAAATGCTGAATAAAGAAGATTAGCATTCACGTACAGAAAAATACCTGCAAACCTTAAAATTCAATAAAATATTTTTTTACAAAATCTTTATTATGCAACAAAAGTATCAAACAAAAACTTTATTTTCAACAAATGAAGGCTTCAGCGTCTTTCGTATACTCGATAGTACCTGCTACTTACCATGAGGCAGCTGCGACCAGTTTTATGACGAAGCCCTAATGGCAACCCCTAGCTTGTCTGCATCTGTTCACTTGATGAGCATAAATTACCAACAAACCTGTACTTGTAAGTTATTATACTTATTCATTTTATGCATTTATCGTAACTACGAAGTGACATTTAAATTTTACATTTTGTTTAGCATTAAGATGATGTAGACTTGATGTGGACATATTTTTGTAGTCTTACTATTTGATTGATTCCAATTGATGGGTTCCATGATACTTGATGGCTTCCATCACACGACATTAATATTATAAATGTGAAAATATATTTAGATGTTTGGATGTTTGATCCGCCTTTAGTTGGATGAAATTTGGAATAATACATTTTACTGGAAAAAGACGGAGCTATAATATATATTATAGCTGCCGTGTGTGATGCCCTTTATTCCCACGGGCAAATCTTACACAACGCGAGCGTAGCCGCGAGCGGACCGCTAGTGAAAAGTACATAATTTTAGTTGACTGTAGTCATAATACTTAGTAACTTACCCAAGATTCATAGAATATCAATATTCTTATAATAATTTAGTTATGTTTATTTATCATACATTAATAATATTACTATTTCATTTATATTTTGATAAACAAACTTAAAAAGTTAATTAAGACGAATGCTCATTTAACAAACAGTATAAACTATTAATAAAGTAAGTGAACTACAACTCGTTTACTAGCCATTACCTAGCGGAGACTAACTACTAAACAGATTAAAATGCATGCCAAAAGTTTAAATTTATGTACCGGACGCGGTCTTCAATTAAACTTGTTATAATGAAAGTCTGGAAAAACGGAGTAAATTGCCATGGAAGAGAGACGGAAATAATTCCCAAGTTTTGCAATTTATACTCATTTTAAAGCAAAGTTCGATGGCGGAGCCCCGGAAAAGGAGAAACACGCCGCTTTCGTTGATGGAGTGAGCATAAGACAAGCGAAACCAGAGATAACGTTAGTAAAATATATTTTTTAACTGTAGAACATTGAATTGAAGTGTTTCACATAACTACTAATCAATTTAAATTAACCAGTTATTTGTTTACGTATTTTTATCTAATTATTCTATTGTAACTATAGATTTTTTCTAAATTGAGTTAGCCCTCTAGCCATTTTCAGTTCCATGTTGCAGATATTTCGGCAACAACTCCCGGAATCGATAATTTGACTTCAAATATTCCGGGAGGATGACTTCCTTCCCAGTATTTCAGAAACTAAGCCCTTGTTTCAAATAAACTCAGTCGGCTTAAAATTTTAATTTAATAAACAGGCCTCTTTTCTGCCCCTTTGAAGACTAAAACCGCAGGGAAGTATTTAATTTGACTAAAATTAAGACTATACTTTTCTATTGATCTTCTTATCGTGTAGGTTGTATTGATAAATAAGCGCGGAGATTATTAAACGTATCTATCTTCTGGAGGTATTCCTATAATAAAGTCAATAACGTTCGAGTACAACAAAGATATTCCCAGAACTATGTTTTGTTTCTATTACCCAAGTAACCTTCTGGCGATGTTTTTCGTAAACATTCCTTCTGTCGTTGGGCCATCGAATGAACCCGTTTCTATGCCGTGAACGGCCAGCCACAGACTAAATATACCATTTAAATTCAAGAGCACTTTCTATGCCTTTTGCCAACACATCATGAGCTATTTATTGTTCTCTTTTATTGCAGTTGTTTGACTTAGTTGCCTGCTACGTTACTTTTATTGGCTTCAACGATTGCCTCACAAAAATGTTATCTGAAAATTATTGGCGTTGCTGAGTTTCATGAAATTTTACTTTATACAAACGATTTTCGAGAGTTTCTATTGAAGGAGAATGAAAGCAAAATATTAACGTCACTATCTAAAATTCAAATATAAACTGACCTTTTATTCACAAAAGGACTTGAGTCCTGTGAATAAAAGGTCAGTTTATATTTGAATTTTGAACAGTCAACTGTTCAAAAAGTCATTACTAACTTAATAGGTTTTCAACAATGTAGCAATTACTTTTCTAAACTTGCATTGCAATGCAACAAATTATGAGCCAAGAGAGTGCGAACGACGCTTTCTCATGCAAAAGTCGAAGTGTTACTTTAATTCTTAGTCGAGCACTTGTCGGTTTTACGAGCGTGGAGCGATTTAATCCACTTAAAACGCAGAGCACAACTCGTAGCCGACAAAGCTCTCGGCCGCTCTCATTTAAAAATGGAAATAAACGCCGGCCATCTTTGACTCCGCGACCGCTGGTTGAATTCTAAGTGCGCTTATCCATAGAAGTTGGGGTTTTTCTTTGGCACTTAACGTCACATTTAAGGCTATTCGCTATGATGTAAAAGATGGTTTGATATTATAATGGCAATAAAAATAATCGTCTATTTACACTTGAGATTGAAGTTTAAGAACACTTTGTATCTATTACAGCAGCAGAATTGATCGTCATTGCTTCATTAACCATGTTTTTAGTCAGAAATTGGACGGCTATTCTAATCATTGAACATTTTTCTCCCTCAAGTTGAATGCTTAGCATGCCCATTGTCAATTAGTAGACTTGGACTTGTGGAGTTTGCAGAAATATGCGTGTATCCTATTGCGTAAGATGTAGATTTCGCCTTGTTTTATTTATCCAATTAACGCCTTCCTGGAATTCGAAACACGATTAGTTCAAGTTAATAAATAGGTATTGTATTATTATGGTACGTTTTCATCGTGTAAGAGACCGGTCTCAGACTTATCTTCATCACCGTTAGCTCATTATTTTGAACCACATCACCGAAAAATCATTCAAGAAAATTTGAGTTTGCGGAAAATTACTGTTCCTTACCCTGAATAATTATTCAAGCGATATGCCTTATACTCCAAACTCAATTAAAAAACAAATATGACGCTTTACCAAAAAACAATTTTATTCTTACACAAAAATTAGTAAAATACTGAGCAAACACATGAAAAAGCTTCTTTTTATTCCGCAAAGAAAACCATCAACGTAGAAGCTAGGAAACCACTTTCGTAGTGTTTATCCAGAGTCGCTGAATTTCTCCGCAGCCCCGTCTTTTGCTCGGTCTTAATGAAAGAGTTCGTTTGCGTTCAGATTATTTCGCCTTTGTTTATTTCTGACTTTTACTCGCGCGTTTTATATTAATTTTGGTTTACCCAGTCTAGCGAGATGCCCCAAAAGCGTTGCAGCTTCATACTCTGTGTTACTCGTAACTTGTTCAATATTTGCGCCAACAAACTGAGAACAATATTTTAAACAAACAATAGCTTCCATAGTTTTGTTTGTTACAATGTATAACAAACGAAACCAACCTTTCTTTTGTATGGTATAATATCAAAAGGAAAACATCTTATCCTAGCCAATTTAATAATTTTATTTTATAATCTCAGTCCAATAGAAAAACAAATTAGTACATATTTAACTCTCTGGTAAATAAATGAAAATAATAAGCTTTATGTAAAAAGAATCACTGAACCCTTCAACAATAGCGTCCATAATTCTATGTTTATTACTACCTTTTAATTACACAATTCCGTCCAAGCAGCAATCGCGAAACATCCTTAATTTTAAATCCTGTCCATAAATTTCGTGCTGATGATCTTAATTGCCTCCCTTTGCATCTATTTATTCCCCTTTTTCGGAGTCCAAGGAAATTGTCCGGAAGGAAGGGATCGCTTCTACCAAGTAGGTCTCATGGCACTAATTACCGTATTTTTCGGCAAAATCACGTCTTTATAAGTAGGTACATACTTGTACCTTTTTACTGTTATTGTGTTGAACTTCATAAAGATTGTGAATGAAGATAAATTATTAAGTGTGAACGTTGACTTCAAAGAGATTAAATAATTACTTGATTACAGTGTAAAGTAAAATTTTACACATATTAATAATACCAATGTAAGTCTAAATGTATTGTTAATAACGATATTCAAAACTTAATTAGATTTTTCTTTTTTTAATAGGACGGCGACAGAGGCTACCTCGAAGGCCTAGCATCGAGATACGCAGATCTATTCTCGACTCACTACGGGGATGTATTAGATCACTTGGAAGAGCTTCGGAGGCACGAATGGGACGAGATGTCTCCTCGCATGAGGGTGCTAGGAGGCCCTGGAACTCCTCAAACGCCACCTTCAGCCAGCCCAGGATCTCTAGCGCTAAACAACCTGACGACTTCACATTCACAACCCATTTATGTGCCTGGAAAATATTCGGTAGGTTCTGTTAGTATTGTTTTGATTTTAGTATCTTAGTTTTAAGTAGATTAAACATTAGACATAAGTTTTGAACAAACTAGACTCAACACTTTGATTAAATTTTATAATCCCATTAGGCAATACTCGTATCTTAAATACTTACCAAGTTTCTCACTGACACATTTAAATCCACCATTTTCCAAATTTCCCAGCATAAATTGAGAGCTATTAACATCGAAATCGAAAGTAGTAACCAAATCGATTGGATATTAATCCGATAAGCCGATGCGACGTTAAAATGCAAGCCAATTGGAACGCGACTGCAACTCTGCAGTCTGAACTCAACTGAGTTAGGAATAATTGAATTATTAGTCTGGATAATTGAGACCGCAGCGATTGATTTATCAAAGCAGATTAATTTAATGTTTTATGGTTAGCTGCGAAGTATTTAGAATTGGCACTAAATTAACACACCACATTTGACTTGTTTTACGCACGATTGGATTGCACTAACTAAATTAAAATTAATCGATATCCTAGAAATTTAACTAAGAATAGTCTTTGCTCACCTAGTTATTTACGCTTCCAAAAAAGTTTTGAGAATGGTAACATATTCACAAAATTGATATTTCCTTTTACAGCCATCGAGCTGCTTGACTGACAAGGAAGAGGATGAGATTTACGGCTTCGGATACGGCGTTTTTGGCAAGCAGATGCTGCAGAGGCAGCAGCAGCAAAAACAACTGCTGTTGGCTCAGCCGACGCAGCCGCTAATGCATAATCAACCGCATAACTATCAAAGGTAAGGGAAAAGTTCAATGAATGAAAAATAAATTGCTTTTCATTTAACGAAAATGTTAAAAATGAATGAATGAATGAATGAATATACTTAAGAACTAAGAACTTTTACAGGGTTGATTTAAAAGTTAGATGACTTGTTTACTCTGCTTCTATTAAATACAAATCTACAGATAAAATAAATCACAGACAAACAAAAACGTTTTTTGGAAATCATACTAGTCCTAAATCTATATAGGTAATATAATTTTGAATGCCGTCCAAGAAAATAAAGTCGTGGTTAAACAAACTACTGTAAATGTTATTTCCGAGAAAGACAGATAGGTGGTCCTTTTTGGAACGAAGGCGATAACGAAAGTAGGAAAAGGCGTGACATCACAGTTTGAATCTAAATTACCTTCCTCTAATTGGATGTTACCATTCTTATCGCATTTTGGTAATTCGTAACACGTATTTTGGTAACTGTTCTTCCCGAAAGTAAATTTACGTAGAGTATTTTTGTAAGAAATTGAAAGCTGCATACAAAAAAAATACATTTAAGTAAGTAAAACGATCATTTTATTTTCGTGCATGCAACATTAAAACTCAAAGTGAAGAAGTTACCATTAATACTGAGAATAATAAATTCATTAAATGAAACTGAAAAGAAATTATTTCAGCTGATCAATGTTTTAGAGAAATTAAAGAGGTAAATATATTTTTAAAGAACAGTAAATAAAAGCTTCAAATAGGGGATCGGACTACTTTTTTTATCTTATAAATCCAAACTTCTTACTTTCTGCTATTGAACACTAAAATAATTTTTGCTCTATTTTTAAAATTGACTGAGTGGTTTAAAATTCAAGATTAGACAGAGAGGCCGCCACATAATCTCCATACAAAAAATTGTTTTTGAAAGAGACAGACATATTAGAACTTTAAAAAATCACTGTAAAATCATTTTTCAACCGATTCTGTTTTTTTCTTCGCGAATCGTTCGTTACTAATCTATATTTTAAAATAATTCATAAAATATGGTACATTTAGGAACAGTCCGATCCCCAAAATTAGCACCAATGCAAAAAAATAATGTGCATGTACAGACATAGACCCAACAAAGGAGCACTTTGAAGCTCTATCTTCTATCCAATTTGAGCGGGAAATTTGTGGTTGTGCAAATGTTAACGAGAACGCTGAGGGTAGTCATACGTTATTTTGACTTTAACAGGTGTACTCGTTAGATAAGCTTTTACGCTGCATGTTTAACGGCTAATCTAAATTGAAATCAGGCATTCGATTGGCGACAGAGGCGTTCTTGGACGGGAATAGTTGGCTTGTGTTGTTACGCTGTCTGCCGAGCCCATCTGGATAGAGCACACCCTATTAAGTTGAATTTCTTAGCATTTTTTTTTTTATTGTACATAAATATAAAAATATAGGAATACCAATAACAATACTAAATCAGAAACTTAATTTGTGGCTCTTCAAGAACACGTCTTCAATGCTAATAGGCCTATGCTTAACACTATTGCTAAACCAGTAAAATGATCCGTTAGATACTTAAAAATTCAACTAGGTATTATATTATTTTCATACAAATGAGCAGAGCTAACACACAGTTAAAATGTTTAACAAAGTTAACACGAACATAAGTTGCTCACACTCTACACTCCACGATGAAGCCGCAGTTGATACTGTTCGCACTCAGGCTCGTGTAAGTAAACTCAAATTAGTAAACTGGCGAATGGTCCTAAAACTTGCACAGACAGCGGGCAATATGAGACTTATTTCAATAGACATGCTTTAACCAAAGCTTAAATAATAGCTGAAGCTATGACTGGTGGTACTGAACTTGTATTCATATTCAACGCAGAGTAGACTTAACTGTGGTTTACACGTACATGTCGAGGGAGACTTAATTGCATTTACTCGCTTTCACCGTCACAGTATAGAGGAGTAAGAAGTAATTCTGTTATATAGTCCTTTTGAAAGCAAGCTATAGACTTGTTAATTATGCATCTATTTTATTAAGAAACAATGTGGTGAATATACACAATGGCATTAAATATTTTTTTACCATAAAAGTGGATGTTATAAGTGGTGAAGCAAATCTTATTAAATAATAAATAAAACTTACACAAGCAGCGGTGGTATTTCACAAAGATATTCATCTTCATTACGTCCTCGTTTCTGGGAATAGAAAGTGAACCTTTTTAGTATACTATCGACTATTAAACATTTATTATCATTAGAAACCTGGTATATAACGCAAACATGATAGCAACAGCAACATTATCATCATACTTAGCTAAGACAGTGTCCGTTATTTGAGCTTTATAGAACATTTAAACCTGTTTTTTGCAACTGCAATGCAATGTCCTAATCCTCATTATAACTATGTGCTTTTTGTCGATGAATTTGAATGAAGTACATTTTCGAGTAAAGAATATTTCTACATAAACACAACAGTGCTTAACATTAATTTCTTATTAAATTTTTATTTTGGTATTATTACTGGCAGTTGAATTAGATTTACACGCGTGAATTATTATACAAACACCACCGTGGTTGAGCTAACCTTGCAAACTGGAAAACAGCGTCTAGCTCTATGTGATAGACATAATGCTGAGTCGTGTCCATTTCACTATTGTGCCACACTGCATTTACTGCAAGCACTGTGTACTAATTTAAATTATGTTAAATAGCGGTGCATTTTAGTTTGTATAGTGTCACAATTTGATGAATAAAGTATTTTTCTTTCTTTCTTTTTTTATACATGCCAAATTTCATCTTGGTCGATAAAGCTGTTAAACCGTCAATTCAAAGATATTTTCGCAGTCAAAATTGTAATATATTATTATTATTAGCAAGTCTCTTCTATGGGACCAGAAAGAATATCTTCCCAGAAAGTACCTATTTCGAATGAAGTCATTGCGTTGAAATCCGCCTCATTTGCTGTATCATTCTCGTAAACTGTTTCGAGGAGATCTACCGCTTCCCGTGGTTCATTGTCGCCCACACACGCGATATAAAGTGTCGTTCGATGTTAATTAGATCTTTACAGCATGCTGTTTAAGTTAATTAATTGCCTCGTAAATGTTTCTCTCCTCGTGAACCCAGATAAGCTATTTGTTAAATAGAATAACGTACAGTTAAATATACACTTCGATTTACACCGTTCGATCGGATTTTAACATGAACCTGCTGGTTTCATTTGAAGCAATAAAATTACATAAAATCCGAAACGATAAAACTTTAATAGTATCAATTTTATTTCGTTCGAACAATTTCCAAGAACATTTAAAAAGTCGTCAAGTATTAACATATAATTCATAACAAATTTACCAACATTTTGGTTACCTGTTAAAATATCTAGATGAGAAATTCTGCAAACAAATGAATAATTCAGTAACATCGAAATAACTTTTCAAAAGTACCTGAAAGTAAGTTCTTTGGGCTCATGTTTAAGAGCGTTGGAGTTTGAGTCGACTTCCAGAAAACTTCTTAAAGTATTAAAATTAAATTACCGTCTTTGTGTCCATATGGGCTCTTTTAAGGACCCACTCAAAGCTTGTTTTTATGGATATGGAACTTTTTATTTTTAAAAGCGATAGAATTCGTAGGTATTTCCTATTTAAAAATATTCTCAAACTGTTCGTTTCAACTGTGGATAGAAGAAAATTAACAAATTAATATACCATTTGTGGAATATATTTTTCCTCTTTTGTCGATATATAATTTTCGATTCTCATTATTCGACAGTATTAATTAACATCATTATAATTTATACGAAGTTCGTTAAATGTGTTGTCCACATTCACTATGATACATAAAGAAAAACACATTTGAATGCAGATGTATGCAAGTTGTTAATATACTTCAAAATGTATACGTCCACCTACGCGGCACATTGCTTGATAAAAAAGAAATTTTTTATTTTTATTTATTTTAATCTTAGTTAGTTTGACCAGATACAAATACCAAGGAAATTTTATTTCGTAATATTCCTATTAATAATGTCGAGAAAAAATATTTTTCCGAAAATGGTACTGTGTAACTAACTGCAATCATTTTGCTCTTCTCGCCTTTCTAGGAATATTAAAATACAAACTGAAGTGTTAGTTACTCGTTACTCAATTAACAGTATACGGTGAGATCTTCACTAACAAGGTTCGCAGGATTGCATGTCAGCAAGTCTTGATCTTGTAGAAATACAGTGAAACAGTGGGTACTAACTCCTACGTAATAAACAGTTCAACTTAATGCCATATTAATATCTTAGCGTTTCAGCTAGTCCTTTTTAAAGCCGAAAGTTATATTTTAGGCGCGTAGTTTTAAGAGCTCATTTTTACGACCGATTTTTTTTTAAATAGCTCTGTCTTTATCTATCTAGCTCTACTTCGAAGGTAATTATGAAGAAAAATCCACCAGATGATCTGTCATGAAAAAAATTGGCTCAAGTTTATTTCAAGGAACAATTGTTATTTTTAGGATTTTCAATCTCAATGCACTGCTCTTCGCTATCTGCTGCTTGTTTGTTCATGTACTTTGAAGGTGGTTAAATTAGGATCAGTTTCGTAAAGTTATTTTAAAAATTAAACTATGCATGGAAATGTTATCTGATGGAAGCAAAAGCTTTGGTAATATAGACAGACATCTCTCTCTACTACCTTAGACGTACATAAATTATAATGTCTATGCAAATCACACAGTGGCATACTAATCATAGTGTAATGGATAATGTGACTAGATAGATAACAATGATATCATATTACTATTTTAGTATCCTATATTTCTGTATATGAAGTTTAATCTACCTATAGAATTTTTATTTTAGATACGAGCAGAGAATTAATTTTGACGTAACCATTTTCATTTTATTGTATTTATATATTTCTTATTTTTCTTCTTTCTTTTTTTCTTTCTTTATTTCTTTCTTACTTATTGTCTTTATATGCATTACTTACTTCTAGACCACTAAGATTTAGTATACATAATTTTATTGGTAATGTACGAGTAATGTACGAGTAATGTACCTAGAGATCTGAAGCATTTAGATTCAGCTCTTCCGATGTATCTATGTTTGGATTGGTATAAATATTAATGCGGAAGTCAATTGGTACCGAAATCAATATTCATTGCATCCGCAGCGTTGCATGCCGATACGATAGTACTCACATTGATTTATCGGCTCTTTGTGAAATATATTTCGATTTGTAAACTGAATTATTGCAGAATAATTCTTATCCCTTTTCTATAAATTGTCGGCTTTTTTGTGTATATTTACATAGTGTCATATTCAGGTCAAATATATATTTACTATTTTTAAAATTGTTTTGAAATAACTGTAATTTTCATGGAACATTATTGCATTTAATGCACTATACAAGTCGTAAGGTGTCTTACAATTCGCGTGACAACCTGTGACTGCACCTACCTACGCAGTCTCTCTTGTCAGTTACATGTGGACATTCAAACTAATTGCATCTGATTTACGCAAATGATGCCCCTGAGTAATCTCTTCACATACACTCAGCTGGAAGCGTTTAAATTACGTTTCGAAATTTACTTCGTGGTAATGAGTTCAGTTTATGGCATGTGTGCTCTTCTCCACAGATTCCGCCATTGTGTTAGTGAACTCACCCAAAAAAATGAAATGACGGATCTAAGTGATGTAATAACATCCTATGGAAATAAATTAATTTGACTTTGACTTTGTGTCAATGGTATCTTTCTAACACCTAGCAATTTTATGCCTATTGGTTGATTGAAAGAGTGAAAATACTATAGTAGTGGGTATTAATTTTGTTTGCAAATCCTTTCTATTAGTCGTCACTGAAATGATAAATAAATATATACATAACTTCTCTCGGCTACATAATAAATTAGCAGTTTCTTTGTTACTAAGTAAATGGGTTCAGAATGCTATTAAAATTATGTTAATTATTGTCTCATCTGCTTGAAGCCGGCGTGGCGGCGCTGCTGACACGAAATCGAACCCTTTACAAATTAACGTATTCATTAAAACAGAACTCATTTTGCCATTCTTCATTAACAGGGTATTGTTAATGCCGATAGTCATTAATTTCTCATTTACTATGGAATCCAGAACGCCCCGTCTCCTCTGAATCGCATTGGGAAATTAAATATTTATTACGAAATTATGAATATTTATCGCAAATTCATATCATACGGTGTGAATGTTTTAATGAAACCATAATTTCCATAAAACAAAGTGCCGGTTTTTCGTAAGGTTTTGTTTGAATGAATAGGATTACAGAATTAAGCGTAGATGTAGGTAATAAAATTATGAGGCATAATTTTGCAATTGTAACTATTAATTAATCATTATAAATGAAATTAAAAACAACGCTCGAACATAATAATACGATATTGCCTTCATGGTCAGACGATGTTTTTTGGGTAGACACAAATGTTCGAAAATAGTTGTTTCTTTAAATACTTTCTTTTGGTGTAAATTTTAAAAGGGTTGTACATATACCTACCCATCTATTTCAGTTGTCAGTAAAGATTACTTTATTCATTTGCGTAAAATTACATAAAATACTTTTATACGCAAGTTACCAGCAACTATCCTCAACAGACTGGATACTGTTATCCTCACTACTTATAGGTATTTTAGAAGCGTTTGTGCGACTGGATGCTTATGTAATTTAGCGTGAAAGCCAACTGAAATGAACGTTAAATTTACTACGTGCACAACACCAGTGACAAAATTATGTCACTCCTAAATCACTCCAC
This sequence comes from Carpatolechia fugitivella, assembly GCA_951230895.1. Lineage (NCBI taxonomy): Eukaryota > Metazoa > Arthropoda > Insecta > Lepidoptera > Gelechiidae > Carpatolechia > Carpatolechia fugitivella. Next base: position 9,269,393 of record OX579648.1, on the reverse strand, counting down.
TGGAACTCTGCAATATTTATGTAAAGCTTTGAGCTCGAGGTTTAAGCACAACAGTGCTGATAATACTCGTATATGATTTGGTATTTTTTTAACGAACCACCATCGCTGTTTATTGATGATTATATTTTAATAGCAGAGACGTTTTGTTGCACTATTATATAAACAATAATTTCCCAAGAGACAGGTTGCTATTGAATTTTGTGTAGGAACTAAATTTTTTTTTTTTTTGCATTTCGTCTCTTGGGAAAATTTTTTGCATAAAAAATGATGATGCTACCCAGATACAAAAATAAACAGTTGAATAATACCAAGTAAAATTAGAAGACCATAAAATTTATGGTACAGTCAGCTGACAAATTAGCTGCTCCCCCCCCGCTCGAAACTGATGAAGTTTTCTTGGGTAATTGTTTTTGCTTTATCATGAAATTTCGTATAATTGTGCAGGTTAATAAACTGTACGAGTATATAAAATGTTATGTAAAAATTTAAATAATCATCTGAGAAAATCGGCTCCTAACTAGACGTTACATGAGCCAAATCAGTGGCCTTTGGCGGCTCTATAACATTGACACCAGGGCTTGTGAGGTTGGTTGTCGACCTTACAATCCACACGATGATGGTGATGAATTTGATTATGAATTAGTAGTATGTAAAACATCGGTGAGCAGCGCAAATAGAAAATTAATAAAATGTGCCTACGCAAATTATGTTTGGTGAATTTCGCCGAATAACGAAGCGAATAAGTAATTTTTCGTTCACCATTTTGTGCCGTTATTGTGGTCACTATACCTTTATTAAACAAATAATATTTGAAAAGACCTTACAATAAGAGGTCGTTTATTAATTTCTAATATTAATTCATAAGAACAAAATCAGAGCTTGAAGTAAGATAGACCTTAATCAATTAATCAAACAAGTCCATTTGTTACGATTGATTAATAATATCGTTTAATCAAAGGTCAGCAGCATTAAGTTCTCCTTCAGAAGCACCTGTCGCTTGGTAGCCACCAAATGTAACAGACGAGGGTTGTTATATAAGCAAAATTATTAAATGGTATTAGCTATAAATCCTATTTCTATTGTTTCAGTTGCCTAAGCCCAAGGTCGGCGTATTTTTACGAATTTCCTCCTAGTGGTAAGTATAAAATACATGTTTCTTTAGCTGTACATACCAAATGGCCTACAAATTGCTGTACCACCACTAAACAATAAACATTATGTTGAACTAGTTTAGTTTTGAATTTATATGATTGAAAAATCGCGTGCAAAGAATACCACTAACATTTGGAAAGAAAGGCAGGGCTGAATTTATATAAAAATTTAGGAAAATTTTCCAAAATTTGTATTAAATGGCAAAAATAGAGCTGATAAGTATATACCTATTTAATTATGGTTTTTTACAGATAATTGCCTAGGTACTGCAAAAAAGAAGGTGACGACGTTTTCAAGACTGCTTCGTGGACTGAAATCTCATAGGAAAGAAAAACATGGTTCTTGTTCGCCAAAGCACGCAAATAGTCCTAGACAGATCCTGCCTCCACAGAGGGTGAGAATTTTTGCATTTCTGTGCCCTTTTGAATTTTGTTGCTACCATGAAGTAATCCACTACTTGCTTCCTCCCGTTTGTTGTTTACTCTATATTTTTTTTAGTATTTTATAATTTAAATGTCATATTATACTCGATTTGTTCTCATCAATCATACTCGCAAACTGAATCTAAGGGCGAGTGCCACACGTCTCGGCGTCGTCTACTCTTTTTTTCGCATTCCCTTTCGCAACCCCTTCCGCCATTACATCCATCCGGCTCGACGCCCCGCCGCCGCGCCGCCGCCGCCGGTGTTCTTTGACGTGCACTCTCGGCAATTAGTATGACGCGTCTGGTACAATGCAACCTGTGAATATGCTCGACATTTAGACCGTTTACTATCGCGACTGCGTCTGGTTTTGGATTTCGGAACTAAGAGGGATTGTGAGATCTTGTTTCTTAGGAACGATATAATGTATCTTTAATTAAAAATCTCTGGATAAGACAATAGATGCTCTAAACTCAAATAAATCGAACGCGCGTCGGCTTGGAAGTCGCCTTTTTGACCTTCTTTTGTTTCTCTGTGTTTAAATTCTTCTTCGTTTGGTTTTGTTATTACAATCAAAGGAGTTTTGTTATTACAACCAAACAAGCCACATGCATGCGCTTCGAAATGTTCCATTGTTTTATTTTTTTGCCTATCTGCCTTCTTACACTCTGATTAGATTAAATTTTTACCTTTTATTTAAATGAAATATTACGATTCCGTATAATGCACATAATTTTTCAGTCCCAATTTCTTTTTCATCTCTTTTCCTTTGGTTACATATTTTATTTCCATTACTTATTCTTTTTGGATTCAAATCTCATCGAGCATTCTATGTGACTTTGTATTCTCTTTCGACAACAGATTGTCCCCATTGTGCATAGAATTTTGATATAGTTTTTCGGGTAATACGTAGCAACTTGTGCTATAAATCTCATAACTTTTATTTCAACTAGTATAAAACAATTATATAATATGTGTATTATACCATACCGTTTCTAATTTGAATTATTAGAGTAGGCATATCAAAAATTCACGGATTTCGTGCCTCACACGACTATCTACGGAATTCGAAAAAATATGGGGATAAGGTAACAAAATAAAACAACAACGTTAAATGATAATTATTTTATTCTTAGATTAACATGAGTATCTTCGAGATAACGCCTGTGAACAAACAAATTTCAAAAATTCCACACGCATATCGAAGTTTAAATAATTGTCGCTGTGGCGCATAAGTATATGCATATTTAATTTTTCGAATAATAAGCAGGATATAATAATGTTCAAAGTACAAGAAAATTATTATACGACAAATCCGTAGTCAACTCGAGAAGTAGTAGCCACTTAGGGTAGCCACATCGCCGTCATCGTCACACGAGTCTTGATCGGCAGCTGCCCATTTGCTGCAAGAATATCGTTCTGACTTTTTTCAAAAAGGTTAGGCTACAGGGCAAATCATTAACCCGATCGTCTTTATTTAGGCTCAAATTGTAGCTGATTAAATAAAATTTTCCAGAGGATATTTTCTCAAAATTTTGATATCATTCTTCGTTTCCAAAATATCGCACCAAAATCAAAAATTCAGAAAAAATGATTTTTTTTTTTACTATTTCGGCCATTACTTTTTCGTTTTTAACTTTCTCGAATATTTTTTTTTGCACCTTACAGCTCTCGTGAATACGGGATTTAAGCCTTTTTTACAATAATATCATATCTTCACAACTCTCCAAGGGGATCGCACTTTTTCGTAAAATCGTAGCCTATACACTAGAACGAACAAAAAGACATTTCCAATGTCAAAAGATCTAGAGAAATATTTTGGTAAACACCTGTTTGCAAATATTGCTTGGCGAGGCAGTAAATAACTTTTTACTACCTACAGAGCTTACTAAGCAAAAAGTCTCTTTAGCCACGTATTAGATACGCAATTCATCCCCACCGAATTAAGTGCTACATTTTTCCACGTCCACCTATATATTTATTAATCTTTGGGCTTGGGGGTACGTCACCGCATGCCTTTTGAGAAATGACGGCTGCCAAAGTTAAGTCGGTTGAGCCAAGGCGACGGCGCGGCGGCTGAGTTATGACCGTTTGTTGAGCCAAGGGATGGAGGCCATTAGGGCGCGGTATAATCCTTATCGGGCAACTTGCACTTAGGATTAGTCCTGTCAGAAGTTGCTTTTTTCGGTTATTGGACTCGTGTCCAGCTGTGATTAGGGGATTAGACGCTGTGGATATTATTTTTATAGCCTTGCTCTGGACTTGTGGCAAATGTGATTGTGAGATTATTTTCGCTAATGATTAAGAGTTTTTTGAGTTACGCGGTAGAGTGCTAGTTGAGTAGTTGTTTTGACGCTAAGCCACTTTATTTCCTAAGTTGCGTGTTTTGTCATCACTTAACGTTTAACTTTAGTAAATACTTGTTTCTTATTCCAACTTTATCGTCACGCAACTGCTCAGCAACAAACTTTGATTTTTCTGACTTGTTGAGTGTTAGCTACAAAAATTCTAAGTAGGTAAGAATTTGTGTAACCTTGATATATAAATAAAAGCCTTATAATCTACAACTTTGGCAGGATCATGACAATGTAAACATGTTCGTGTTGTCTAAAGAGTTGTTCTGCAAAAATCCCACCTATCATTAAACATTCAAATACTGACTTCCTACTTTGTGGTTTTATTTGCGTCGTCGTGAAAATAATAAATATTTGAGTTACATGGAGTATTGGCACCTTGCCTTTAGCTTGTGGGAAGCGAAATAGTACCAGTTTTCGCGGCTTATGGCTCTGTAGACTGGAGATATCGGCAATAAAACGTTATAGTTGCACCGCCGCCAGTAGCGTTTGAACGTTCTGCGGATCGTAAAACACCAGTGCAATGTGTCGGGAGAATACCATCAATGTTTGTTGCATTGTGGTTTAGATCAAAATATTATAAAAGTATATCTCATAATTGCACGTACTTTCAAAGCTCAATTTTTATTGTTCAGTAGCGTGGGATGCTTCAAACCAACATACTAGAACATATAAAAACCTTTGGCAGAACATAACATTTCCATAAAACAATGGATTTCGTCTGCTCTATTTGTAACTATTTCTACAAATAAATTGGTACCTGTAACAGGTAACAGTTTTAAACTACAAGTTTTATAGTTCATGCGGAAAGCAAATTAATATGAAGCCAGCCAGACCCACAAAATATTCCAATGGCAAAGTTTTCGCTACGGAAGTTATTCCTTCGGGTATATTTATCACGTTAACTGTGGTAATATTTTCGTAGCAATGTTTTGACACACTTTTTCCTTGTGTATTTTATATTAAGTATATTGTAAGATCAAAAACGTATAATTTTATACTCACTTGTGAATAAATAACATCTGTGCGTTTTTTTAAAATAGCAAGTTTATTCACGAATTGATTAACATCAGCTATAAAACGGTACTAACAATAATTTTATTTGAAAATTTCCCACATTAAACAGCAGTTAACGCAAATCAGATAGGTACTGATAATTCCCAAATGCAGTGAAAAAGCTTTTCGGGCTCAAATATATTCAATTTAAAAGAGAATGTTTGAATTTGATAGCGCCAATAAATTTTGTATAGCACGGGCGTAGGATCCGTAGGGTTGTCGACTTGTCGTATTATAATGCTGCTGTTGGAGCGACCATTGTCGGATATTGTCGGGGCTCTCGTATTATTCCCTTATCAAGTATGGAGTTAATGGGCAAGCTTTGTGCGTCCTATGATTAATTGATTTCTCTGTGCATGCCTTCATTATCATTTAGATTTCCTCAACTTTTTCCTTTCTTAAAGTGTGAGTGATAAATTAAACTGCTGTGTGTGTTTGTAGTCGGCTGTTTAGTGTTTGTTCCGGCAGTGTGGTAATTAGCGTTGGTCGTATTGTTGTTTGTGTAAGACTTGTTTGTATTGTACATGTAGAATTTACCGTTAGGTTACTGGGAATAGTTTTGTGAGAAACTTGCACTTGCCTATTAACACAAAACCAATTAATAAATTATATTGATGTGTCCGATAAATTTTAAAATATTTCATTCAATATTATGACATCAAGTGATACTGTAGTCATGTAATTTATACTGTATTTAAGTTTCCTCACCACTATACAAAAAGTTATGTTTAGTATCTTTTGATTTGGTATTTTGATGCAGTATTTTTTTTTTTTGCTTCCATTTGCACGTCAGACAGTTTCAAACTTTTTCTCGAATACGTTTCATATTAATTTATCATGTAGCCTGTTATACGAACCCAGCGTGATAAGTGAAAAAGTTTCGACTTATCAACTAACTTTGCAGTCTACGAAAAATCAGTCTTCAGTACTGTGATTGATGTAGCAATACTTGTAATCTTAAATACTCTTGTTTATGTACCTATACGAGTATATAGGTAGTATAATATTGTTGTAGAAAGTTATACTAAGCTCGGGGATGAAAATGGGGGCGATGTAAACAAATCATATTGATTTATAAATCTAAAGATAACTCTGGTACTACTGTTTTATTTTATATGAAATAAAAAGATATCTATTTTCAAATATATTTTTTGGTTTTCATTATTGAGACAAACTGTATTTACCATCTTGAATAATTGTTTTTTACTTCAAAATGTAGACCGAGGTCAAAGTACTACCCTTTCATATAAAATATATATTTTTTGGAATACCTAGTATTTTTTTAAAAAAAACTTAAATATTTTAATTATAAAATACATAAAGTAACGTAAAAAAACATATTATTACATCCCAACAGTTCAAATTACAGTACAAACTAACAATAAACTCTACAATCCGCGACAATTTTCATAACCTCTCACTCACGGCAAATTTTTGAACTGACTATTTCTTTTTTGGCCAAGAGCGAGTCGAATTATTATGATGCTAAATGAAAGAGTATATATTCATTTGGTGTTGCCCCATACAAACTTCATATAATAGAACTACCAAAAATTTATTACGACTGACTTTTTCACAAGGTTGTATTACATTTTTCGAGCGACTTTTCTCCGGGCACTTGTGCCCGGTTCCCGAGTCGAGGGGTACAATATTTTTATAGTATCGTCGCTAAAGAACAAAGTAATCGAACTATTCTTTAGTCAAGTTTTTCTAGAACAGAAAAGAAACGAAACCATTGCGAATGTTTTTCTGTAGTTCTTTCACTAACATCCTTAATTTTAAGGGAACCAACATACAAACACTCCCTGTGAAAATTTTTAGTTATATCTATACCGTAGCTATAGCTAACAACTTGCCTCCAGGTGGATACTCCGGACAGCGTGCTACAAAGTGGTCTGGGCCTAGGTCCAGGCCCCGACACGGCCTTGAGGTCTATGGTCGACCCTCGCGACTATGACCGCCTCCGCTTCTTTCAAATGAGTGCCGCCCAACCTAACACCTTTGAAGAAACTATACATAGGGTGAGCTTTTTGTGGATTTTCCTGCTGTCTATGTTGTTACACGGGACTAACAGTGTTTGTTTACAAAGATCGTCGATAGACAGTGATTATAATGATTACGATTGAATGATATTATGTCGAACTTTTTAACCATAAAACTTTTTTCAAGGTCACATTTTGTATTCTCTTTATTTTGAACAAATGAAAATGGCTATCTTAACCTCGGAGATCTAAACTATCTATGACAAAAATTAAAAACCTACGGACACTGTTTGTTTTGGTCAGCAGGAAAATTCTATTTTCTGTTTTTCTCTGGATGGCAAGTTTATTAAAACTTATTGAATAAGATAATTATTTTTATTTAGAAGTATTTTTTTGGATTGAATAAGGTAATTGTTAGGTAAACTTATTTCCATCTTAATAATAATATCGTTAATTAGCAGTGTTTTAGACTAACCTACTATCTTTTTTATTTTTATTATTACATTTGTTTTGTATTGTAAGACAAAACTTGTGTTGTTTGTAGCGATGTTACACTTAATTTATAATTATTTTCCATTGTAATGCTAATAACAGATTATTAACATACAAATAAATTTGCCAACAGAGTTGAAACAGATTCCAAATTCAAAATTTCATACCTAATTTCTACGTTACGGCCTTTTGGTTTATTTATTGGCATGCTCAAAGAATTGGAGGTGGTGTTCAAAATTTTCCTTATTCATATTGTTTGCTGCATTAGTAAAAACAGCACGCATTTTAGATATATGTAGCACTGCACTAGAACTGCATCTTATTAAACACAATTTTATATACAAGCATGTAGATAATAATGAACAGGATCGTAATATACCTCTATCCTCTGCCTGTAAATTAAAAGGTCATTTATATGAAAAACTATCATCAACCTACCTCATTCAATTTGCTGGAATAATTTACATCTTCCATTGCGCGTCGTCGTTGTGGATCTACGGTTCTGTTCATCCAATCAATGCACGCTGTATTGTATACGAAACATGCTAACGCAATATGCACAAAAACCTGTTTTCCGTTAGATATAGTATGTATTAGATATATTGCACTTGCACTTCAATGTATTATGACCATGCATATTATTTTATTTGCAAGATATTTTAAGTTTTACCATTCACGTCAAATAGTTTTACGTGAATACGATATAAGTATGACATATTTTGGCTCCCCTATATTTAGTTACAATAATGAACGAATGAATGAATAGTACTATTATTTTACCATAAATTATATTCCAATATCCTATCTGAATACTGCTGATGGACTGTCCCTATTTTACCTGCATGATATAAATTTCAAGCACAAAATGCATGAAAAATAAAAAACAATATAATGTTTGAACATTGTTTTTGTTCTCTAGGAATTCTTGCTGCAAATTCGTTCCGATGTTACGCATTTCAGTTTATATATTTCGATAAATATCCTCGAAGATCAAAATGCTTCCATCTTCTAAGTGATTATTTCTTTGTTTGTTGCAGTTAAAAGTACAAGAAGCAATGAAGAAAAAAGACAAAATAGCGAGAGAGCAAGAAGAGGTAAGTTGTCTTACAAAGTTTTTTACACAAGGTTTTCTGTAAATTATTTGTTTCAAATATTAACTTGAGTCAAGACTCGTAGTTACTATAAATCCATCACACTTACCCATACATATACCTATAAACCCAAAACTAATCTGATGTGGAAGTAAGTTGTAATCTTCCATAGGGCGAGCATTCGACGCGCGAGCGAGGAGCCCAAGCTAATCGTGCCTTAATCTCGAGCTAAGCCTATTATAGGCAGTTGTATCGCTTCCCTACAAAACTTCGGAAGCCCTTGCTCAGCACATTTCAAACGTCCATAAAACTATGTGGTCCTGGTACTCGGGCATATCGAACATTGAAATTTTACGGCCGTACTAAACTGTTTGCGGCACGAATTTTGGGTGACACGCCGTGTTCATACCCGAGGTTATTAAAATCGAGGTTAGGTACCGACAAATTATATGCGACCAACAAAGACAGTTTTTTTTTTTATAGGCACTAAATAATAATTGTACCTTATTCAGTTTTTTTCACTCCAAAATATTTTTGGAAAAATCGACAAATAAACTCACGTGTTTTTTGTTGGAGATAAAATTCCTAAAATAACAGCGCTATAGTTTTTTCTGAAGTCGATCAAGCAAATAAAATCTGTTACATAAATATTGTTTTAACTAATTTGTACATTTTGGTGCTTTGCAGTCTCGCAGTGTTCTGTACCGTACATCATTCTCTATCTTTGTTCCAAAAAGAGTAACCAGAGTTGAACCCCGTATGTTTAATTAAATTCAATACAAATACCAAGTGTCATAAACAGTTAAGATGTTAAATTGAAATCATCTATCAACTTTTTAAATAGTGTTTTCATAGGAAACGTTCTCAATTATTGGTTACATTTAGCTTGTGCGACGTCGCGTCGTCGTCGTCTTGAAATCTCGTTTACTGCGAACGCAACGCAAATCCTTTCGTGTTGCTCTACAGCGCGCCACGGAAACAAAGTGTGCATAAATTAACTTAATGTCCAATACTTTCCTACTTACGAGAAAGTGGTCGTTTTATTACCCCCACCGAATATTTATTAGCGTGTTCACGGGTTTTTTTTGTTCGTGTACCTATTGTACTTCCTTTCCTTCCTTCTTTTAAAAATCGATAGGTACTTTTATTCGGGTAGCTTATTTTAGTCTACACTTTGGAAAATGTACACATCAATAAAAAAATGCTTCTAACTTTAAGAAAACAATTTCAATTTTCTTTACATTAGATACTCTAACTCCAGTTACTTTTTTCACCTATGTTTTGGTTTATTCTTTATAACGATATATGTTATTTTTGTTCGTACGAGGATTATAGGGAATAAAATATGTACGCTTATTTCTTTATAAAAACCATAAACATTTTATGTCTTTACTTAAGTATAAAATAAGGGGAGTTTTACACACGTAACTGCCGCAGGGGCGTAAGAAAGATATTTATAGGTTTTTCGTTTAGACATTTCTCTTGCTTTAACAAAGTAGCATAAACGCCAATTTTTTTATGTTAGTACTCGTACTACCATTCTACTAGGCACATAAAGCGATTACAGCTTGCTTTCTATTTCTGATTGCTTCTCCTACCAGGCAACTTGGATTATTTTTATGTTCATAAGTTTCCTAAGCGCAGAACAAAATAAAATAAATAAAATAAATATTTTCATGTAATCTCAGAGCTGATATATTAGTTAGACTTTCGTATTGTTGCAGATTTTAAGGGATATAAGACATGGTCTTATGAACATGGGGAGAGATGGAGTCCGAGGACCTTTTGGAGGTAAATTAAGATTAATTACGTACAATATATATTTTTATTATATACACCTAAATAAACAAGCTATAACAAGTAAATAAGAGTCTAAAAAAAAAATAGAAATAATGTAAGACGATATTAAAATTTCATCAAGTTTTAACGAGATGATTTATAACGTCATAAAACTGACTCATTCTATGTTGGTTAGAAATACAAAAAAATGTCAACAGCACATAATATTTTCTAATAATAAGTCCTACCAATCCTACATATTTACTAAGTATTTTGATCACGTTTTTTAACAAGTAATATTATAAAAATCATGTACTCTTATTTACTTCTCTACAAAGCCCTAAATGGTACAGAATAAAGAAATAGTACCTTTTTATTGTAAGTTATTTTACCAGACGTTTTACTATTTTAGCCAAAATAATGTAATTATATAACCTAAAATAACCTTATTATAAAGTATTTTTGCTACATGTAAATTATGAATTAGTTATTCAATATACTACCTTTATTAGTAAAATAATGGAACGTCTAGACGGGTAATCCAAGATTACGTTTTAATCATTATAGCATGAGGCTTGCACGATTTTTAAGTTTCATATTATTTTGTTTCGTTGAAGTTATTGATATATTCTGCGAAATGCTTTATTTAAAATATTTTTATATTGTCGTTCGTCAAAATGTGTTTCGTTTGCTTTCGATGTGCATTGTCATTCATCATCTAAATAAAAAAAAGGTATATTAAAATAAGGACATAAAATTTATTACATGAATTTACCATTTCATACTGAAAATACCATAAACGAATAAAGAACAATCAAGTCATCACCACCATAAATTCAGATTTAATTTGCGGCAAAATGCTACATGCATGTTGTTTTAAAAATATTTTGCATCAATCACGCACGGCTTTACGATGTTGGTACACAGCTTAAACTGCAGTGTTGTCAGTGGAACCGCAAATTTGTGGAAGGGCAAATGTACGGTAAAGTTTTTGCAATTATTTCGCACGTCATTTTTTATTTGCATTCTGGGAGCTATTCAGCACAACAATCTAATGAAAAGCTCGTTTACAGACGACACTTATATGTACGACGACGAAGCGAGAGGGCTATCGGGGCGAGGACACTGGTACGATGAACCGCCTTATGAAAGCGACCCTGAAGACTTTCTAATGGGTGGAGGAGCGCCGGCAGCTACATTTCAAAATGGCAGAGTTTGCTTCACCCTAAATCTTCGGAACGAGCAACGAGGAGAAGGCGTGATATCCCTAAGAAGCGCGGGTGATATAAGTTTAGCGAGGGCCCCGAGACGGGGGCTAATAATTCCACAAAGCGGTCCCTACCCGACAACTGTGATCCCCTTGCGAACGCCGAGAGACCGAGAGAGCGGGGATTACGCCGCGTCCGATATTCAATCTATAGGCTCGAGACTTTCTGGCATATCTCTAGAATCAAGTCGTTCTGAACGGGACTCCAGAAGAGGCTACAGGCAAATGTCCGGATATCGGATAGGTGCTGATCCATTATCACCCGCATCATCGGATTACGAAGATCAAGAAAGCGAAACCGACTCTCAACACATAGCAACTGTACATAAGGTAACTGACGGAAACAAGCTTAGGCATTTAATACTTAGCTGATATTTTGAGTTTATTAAATGTTCATAAACCATATGCAAATTTTAATAAAATAAGCTGCTGAAATTAGATATTGCTTTTGATTTTAATTACCTTTGTCCGACTAACAACATTTTTTTCGTCATTACAGTCAGCTGAAGAATGTGAAGGCGTATCAAATCTAGCAGGAAAAGTAAGAGGTCTTAGGCAAGATGTCCAAAGAAAAATTTCAAGGTTAAGGCAAGAAAGGGGTCCGGAGGGCGCCGACAGAAGGACGAGTGGTGATCAAGCGTTTCCATGTTCTAATAGTTCGTTTGAAAGTCTTCCCAGCGGATCTGGCAGTAGTGAGTGGATTTATTAAATATTATGTTTGTGTTAATATAAATGTTTTGTAAATAAAATGTTTGTCTTTCCTTTCTTTAAACCATAATGCCCCAAGTGTTACTCTCCTACTAATATTAATTTGTACATAATTGTACAATTTAATTACAATAACTAAACCTACCTACTTATTCGCAGTCGTACAAAGATGTATTCCACAGGTATTTTTATTTTTAATGAACAAGTACTTGATAAAACAATAAAGTTAGGTTCCTAAGTATAAATATATTTATGTACAGGCACCCAAGCTTTGGTTCGAGCCGGTAGTAATCACTCATCTCTCTCGGCAGAAGAAAACATAGAATTAAGTCCAGCCGGGCGGAGTTTACTTGTGCCGCAAATGCTATGTCGGGCTCGAGCACTCGTCGATTACACGCCCAATATTTACGAGAAAGACGCCCTAAGATACAAGGTAAGATAACTTAACCGTAGCAAGTTACTATCTGCTTATCAAGGAGAAATTTATACCAATTTGTAATTTGTCAACAGAAAGGCGATATCATAGAAGTGATCAATATGAATGCTTCCGGGATCTGGAGGGGTGTTTTGAACAACAAAGTAGGCAATTTCAAATTTGCCAATGTAGAAGTTTTAACTGAAAGGGACGTGGTCGGATCAAGATCCACGAAATGGTGCAAGAGCCGGGAAAGACTTTGGGAGACGAGACCGAGAAGTGTGGAAGAATTACTTAGAAGAATTGAACTACCGCAATATACAGTGGCCTTTGCAAGAAACGGATATGAGGATATAGAACTTTTTAAAGAGATTGAGCCATCAGACTTAGACTACTTAGGAATCATGACTCCAGAGCATCGCACACGTATCCTCGCCGCCGTGCAACTGCTGCATCAGCTTGAAAGTACGTACCTAACAAATAACTACTTTTTTTTTTTTAATAAAACTGAATAGATTTTTGACGTATCTTATCATTTTTTAATATAATTTGTATTATTTCTTCATTTATAGGTGGCGAAATTGACGGTGAGGGTGATGGAGGCGGCTCTAGCTCCGAAGGCGGTGATTCTCCTTTTGGTCGTCGCCAATTCCCACGTGATTCCGGCTGTTATGAAGCAGGAGTCGGGGTTGGTGGCGTGAGAGTTCGAACGTCTCCCTTGGTTCATAGAACTGATGAGCCTTCCCATCGACCACCTGAACCGGTGCCGATGGCAAAGCGGTCAGTCCGCAGACGTCAACCTGATGACGCAGAATGTGATAGGATCGAACGATATCCCGGTACAGGTGTAGAGAGAACGACTAATCGCACAGGGGGACTACCTGGTGGGGCAAGAGATGACACTTGTGAGTCGGATCACAGGTTGAACGTGGTGAAATTTGTTGCTGGTGGAGAGCCGTGTGCGTCAGAGAAGAGTTCTGATTCGGGTGTGAGTTCTTCGTCGCTTAGTTCGGCGCACCCGCATCGTCCCTGAGCGAGGCCCGCCGCGCCTGCGCTCGCCTAGGCGCTGGCGCGGGCGCGAGCGGAAGCGCACACGCCCGCACCCCCCCTCATCACGCAACCCTCTGCGCCGCCTGAAGAATGCGTCTAAACGGGTCAGAAAAGCCATACGTTTTGTAAATCATTGTATAATACAGTGAAATTCAAAGAACGGTATACGAACGTTGCGTTGCGTTGCGTTGGGGAGTGAGAATAGGACAAACAGACATTATGTATTAAAATGGAATATTTCAGAAGGCCTGAAGGAATAGATTATTCTATCATTTTGGACAATATTTGCATTTAATACAAAAATTCGAAATCCGAAATCAATTTACTGATCCTTACTACGCTGTAAGTAGTTTAGTAAAATTTCGCACAGGATTCTTGATTCCAGCCGCTCGATTTTAAATAGTAAAAGAGACTGATTTTTTTTATTTGCGGCATTAACTATTAAATATTTTGTAATATCAATTCAAGAAATGATGCTGAATTATTTTTATGTATTTCTTGTTACATGTATTGTTTTTAATCGCTTTGTAGGAACTATCATTCCGTTAAAGAATTTAAAATGCATATCAATCGAGATGCTTTATGTTGCATTTACGAATGGCTTTGTACTCTATTTGAAGGTAAAGCTGTATTAAATTTTCAATAGAGTATAGAGAAAATGTTTAATAATAGCAATGATGGCAATAAGTTAATAAATTATAATAGCTGAAGCGTTCAAAGCGCAAAACTTGATAGCAATAATTGTAAATAACTATCTAGTAGATAGGTTAATTATTGTATGTTGAGATTTTTTGTATTGTTTAAGAGAGCTTTATGCGGTATCGTAGCCGCATGTACAGTATAGTGTTCTTAGATATCCCTTCTGTGTGAAATTTTAAATTTCGCTCAGTACTTTTGAGTAGTATTGGTATTTACTTCTCATAGATTCTTATATCGAATACTGGTTTTTGAAACTTTGTAATTACAATCTTAATGGCCTTCTTTTAGTTTTTGGAATAAGCTCAGTAGCTTATCAGTATTTGAAAGTAGTTTACGTTATTGTTTCTTCAAACTAAAAGAGGCCTTATTCGTTCGTGTATGATACTATTACTATGTTTATTCCATTTCCTATTAAAGAGTAGTTGTTATCAAAGATTAAAAAGACAGTGAGTACCTTCGTTTGACCAGTCCTTTCAAGTAGTTTGCTTCTACACCGACATGGGAATTTGAATAAATCTGCAAGGCATTAATACTACAGAGACGGGCAAATAACAGCCTTCGATAACGAAGTCAACTTATTGAAGTTCCTTCTTAATCGTTTGCAATTACAAAGTTCGATAACCAGAGTTGCTTAAAAACAAGCAAATGAACATTTTACTGCCAGTAATTTAATTTTTTGTATAAATTTTGTAATAAAATTAATATAAAATTTCACAACACACCCACTTTGACTACAATTGTGAACTAGTCCGAATAAAATGTATATAAATAAATGTTTGTTATTTGTATATTGTAGATAGAGTATATTTGATTTGACAATTACATTGTACATTCGGTTACTTAAAAAATATATAAAAAAATAATTTATTTATAAACAGAATTTATGTTTTGAGGTTCTATGAAATGCTCAGGTAGAGAATACGTGGTTTAGTTTTACTTGATATTTGTGATTACGATGATACTTAAGCAGTATGTACTTTAAACCTTTCCTTTTACTTGAGTTAGCTGTACTTCAGTAAATTTTTGTAGCCATATTTTTTTTATAAACTGACTTTATATTGTAAGTTTACAAATCTATTTACGAACATGGATTCTAAATAAATAAATCCAAATTTTAAAAATCTCCTTTCTTATTCATTATAATCCCGCTCAAAACTTTTGAAATCCATGAACAAGATAAGATCTTTTCATGAAATGGATAAAAAAAGAAAATGATTAACGTTTCAACTCTTTTCTAGTTATCTTTCTACGATAAGATATTCCTAGCGCTGTCGGCATGGATGGGAAATGCAGTGGGAATACTAGTCTAGATTGATACCGATAATACATCGTCGTTAGGGCTATGTTCACCGTGTACCTACTTGCAGATAAATTCAGTGCAGCTGCTACTAGCAACAGACTTTTCTCAACGAAGAAATGTTCGTACATTCATCTCAGTGTCTACGTTTACTCTTTTGTAATGGAATGCAGGGGGTTTGAAATGTAGCTCTGCTAGTCAAATAGATAGTAACATAATTTGTACAATACATTGTAAATCTATAAATAGAACCATGTCAGTAACAGGCACTGACTTTGAATGTGACATAACATATGTGACGTATCCTCTCTTTTACTGACGGCGACGCGAGACGGCGCGAAACGAGGCAAGGCGAGGTAATCTCACACTTTTTCTTCCGCTAAACACTCATAAGTGGTTTTGAGAACTATACCAATGTGGAATAATCGAAAAAAAACTATATTTTACCAAAAGTTTACGTACTTACGGTGGTCTAGTGGCTATAGGGCCGCTGTCTTCCGTTTGGGAGACGTCGGCTCGATCCCCACCATGTACCAATGTGTTTTCGAGTTACGAATTCATAAGTACGTTTATTCGACGCGGTGAAGGAAACATCGTGATGAAAAACCTGCACACTCCTGCGAAGAAATTCTGTGTGTGAAGCACCCGCACACGGCCAGCGTGGGCGACTAAGGCCTAATCACCCTAATTAGGGTAGGCTTGAACCCCTGTGGGGACGTATATAAGCTGTTGATGATGATGATACGTACTACGGTAGAGAGAAAGTAGAGAGAGCTAAGACTTTCTTTCTGTTTGAAGGTCTTACATGAATTTTCAAGTACGTACCCAATATATTAAGAAAATAAATAATTTGTGCATACACGAACAGTTGAAAACTTTTGCAAATGAACGTCACGACGTCTTTACACTCTTGTCCAAAACCGGCTTCAAGTCAACTCGCCACGTGTGCATAATTACACAGTGGTGAGTTATGGTAGTTCACAGAGCCTCCTTTATCATTCACCTGAGTTCATTTTTCAGTTTGCGGGAAAATAAATCATGACGATTGGACTGCGCCTATGGGAACTAGGAATAGCGAAGTAGATTTTATGAATTTTATAGTAGGTGTGAGGTATTAAATTTCAATTTAACGTTATATGAATGTTAAGTCTTTAAAATTTTCTGACCCACTATACAGGGTACTAGCGATTCATAACAAGTATATTGTAAGTTTAACTATTATGAAGTGTAGGACACCGTACAGCCAACCCATTTACGAGTACTTTTCGATGATGATGAGATGAGGATATCGTCGCCAAAACCAATCAACTTGTACCTAATAGCAAATACGACATTTAGATAAATATATACAACAGTTTTTTCCCATACAAACTAAGAGACGCATTGACGTTGGTTCTTATTATCCAAACCATGTTTGGTTTTACAGCATGGATTCAAATTTAAATGTGTTACAAACTAGTCAAACATTTTGTTTTACGATCAGTTTCCTAAGAAAGCGGTCCGTCCGTATTCAACTTACGATGAGTTCAATTGAGTGAAAGAAAATAAAAGATCAAAGAAGCAAAATGGTTCTTTGTCATAGTAACTTTATACCGTGACTTTATGTTCTGCGAAAGTGGTACTAAACTAACGTATTGATAGATACTTGAAAGTAAACGATCTTATACTTCTCGAGAAGAGTAAGTAAACTTAATGTATCTACACTAGGTAAGACGTACAACAAAAGCCTTGCACATTAACCTGTTTACGAAACTACAGTAAAAGTATCTTCTTTCTTAAGAATATGATTAGTTTCTCAACTTCCTTTTACCCGACTACGGCGAAGCGAAAAGGAGGGTTATGATTTTAGCCGCTATGTATGTATGTTTGTTTGTTTGTTTGTATGTATGTATGTTCATCTGTTCCCGCATATCTCCTTAACCTGTATATCTTGAACAAATGAGGTATCGTTAAAAGCGTCTTGTTTTTCCGCTGGTTATAGGCTACACAGGTGAAGTCATACTTAACTTTATAATGGCACCCTCTAGAGGACATTACGTACAGAGCTTAAAAAATTTTTTTGGAAATATTCCGTGTTGGGTATCAAATGAAAGGGCTTAATCTGCACATTTAAAATATAATATATATATTACTAGCGGTTGCTTTTTAGTTTGTTGGCATTACCTCGATTGGCAAAACCCGACTACGTAAAAGTATGAAACAAGGAAATATTCTTGTCCGAAATTTATTAACCACTATATTTTATATTTTCTTGTTGTTTTTTTTTTCTTGTTTAATTTAACTTGTTAAGTATATACAGTTAAACAAAACTATCAATATTGATAGTTTTGTTTAACTGAGTTCTTGCAATATACCCATATATAGGTAAATATATATTTTTTTTCTCATATAAATTATAGCGTTTTGTGTTAGACAAATGACTACCTGTGCTATCAGTGGCTTAGAAAAATAATTTTCAAACAATAAGGTGGGCCAACATTACGTTAATACGAGTAGTCACGGGAGGTCGACGACGTAAAGTCGTTGTAAACATCCTTGTGACTTGGACTTGTAGACAAGAGTCTTTTAGCTGAACGATAATGAAGATGATGATGATGAGAGATGGTTATTGTCAATCAACGAAGATTATCAAATGAATTAATTTTATTCATCGATTATATATAGCTTTTATATACATACAACTACTAATTAAAAAGGTAAGTTATATAAAATTCTAAGCGAGTATTCTCGGCTTTTATTTGTAAGTAAGTAACACTTACATACTAACTTCCATATAAATACTTGATATTACCGAAGTCATCTTACGAAGAAGGAAATAATTGCGATTAGGAGAGTTCCTTGCCGCCGCTCGCCATCCTCGCAGGTGGTCTAGAAGGAATGTTAATGCACTTACTTCATAATTTCCTACCAAGACTTGGCTTTTGATAAGTCTAGCCTACGAATAAGGAAGTTAGGGTCTAGCTTATAGACTTCGATAAAATATAAACGGTTGAAGGCTGTATGAATAGGTCAAATAAATGGAATTCAGAATCCAGTTTTTTCCAACAAAACTGTACTCTGTTGTAAATATTATTATGTAAGTTTTAGAATAGAATATACTTTATTGCACACAAGGATATAGTTTAAAAGTACTAAAGATAGATGAAGGGGTGTACAGATAGGCGGCCTTATTGCTAAGGTAGCAATTTCTTCCAGGCAACCTCAACATTTTATTTATGCATATTTATAATTGCTAGGCTTTTGCTAGGTATATAGGTATAACTTTCAGTCGTTTATTGAACTTACAACCCATACAATAAAAAGAACACTAACTTATGCAAGAGTAAAATGGAGTTAATGAATTAATATATTCTTGGTATAATAATTATGTCCTGGTTTTAAGTTCATTTTTATTTGTTATAAATTACTTTAAGCTAATCACTAAATAGTTAATTTATGGATTTTAAAAGAAATGACATGTATTTTTCATAAAAAGCGAAGTGTTCCAGTGACCGCTGAAAAGCTTGGAGTACCTATACTACGGTTCTCCTGAAAGCCCTCTCCATTTAATTTCGCCAGAGTAAGGCACAGAATGCTCGTCAGGTATTCTGCTCTTGTTGTTTCTATTTTTTTCACAACTCGACAGTATTCACTCGGCGAACAGAAAAAAGAAGTTCTCATTGTTAACGTTTCGTTCACACGTTCTTTCGTATATTTGTATAACTTGGCTTGTATTTATACTTATATCATATGGAAGTACAGTTTTAGGAAATGTATACTTTGTAGCGGTACATCTTTGTGGAAACTGGTTTATTTTCAGTTTGCAAAAAATAAAGCCCGTAAACACAAGTTGTAATATATAGCTACGTAGGTATACGTACGGTAAAAAAATAATCGAAAAATTATTTGAACAAAAAAGCTTAATATAAAACCAGCATTTATAGGGCAGGTTAAGTACGTCTTCAATTTTTTACAGGAGTCCCGATTCCACAATTTGGGATCATCGGATCCCATCGCTTGCAGAATCGATTTACACTCGAAGCTGTCGAGTGTCCATAGCTAGGGACCCAATCGTGTTGTGACAGCAGCGGCGCGGATATTAACCACTCAATGGCTAATTGTTCCCGGTTCAATTATCGAACAACTGTCAGCGGACCATTCGGAGAGCTGTCGCCGAAACAAGCTTGCGACGATTCGATTAACATTTTGTAAACTTGCCTTTGTCGAAATACGCGGCGTGATGTATTGGGCTCCGATTAATTTTGAAGCTTCAGCGGATATCTGGATAGATAATAGCACTGCAACGGTAGAGGCTTCAGCAAAGCTCTGGTGAGTATTGTCATAGCGATAGCATAGCACTAAATAAGTCACGAATTGTCGATTATGAAATTAGAAATGATAGTCATCGTCAACAGCACTTAACAAAGAAATGAAAAATCATCTCATAAATTATAAAGCGAAAAATGAAACAAAAACGACTACGACAACGACGATGATGATGACTTAATCTGTAATTCATAACGTATCAACAACAGCAGTGAATACAAAAATTAAAGTAAATGTGCAAACAAGGGAGATAATAATACCTTCCTTGTCTAGCTAACTTATAAGTAATGAATAGATGCCACCCTTACAAGTACCGAAACTGTTAATGCATTATTAATGTCCCTTTTGTAGACAGAAGAAGTTGTCAAATTATTTTATCAAGAGAATAAAGTAACTAATTTAGACTAGCCAGAAGTTCACTCGCTTTAAATAAATCAAAATAAAACTTATATTAGCTCACATAAATTACCTTTTAGACCAGCTTCCTTAAATAAAAGGGCATTCCTATTGGAAATGTTTAAATACAAGCGAAGGCTTTTACCCCTAAAACTATCAACAAATAAACCTAAGCCCTGCTCAAGACAGGAGCGTGATTTAGTGGCGTGTGTACAAAATTTGGATCATTCATCTGTTAGTTAGTTGCAAGTCCATCACCGAAGCTCTTTGCTGAAGCAGCAGCCAAAAGTATTAAAATGGTGTAAATACTTTATCTTTGGAATGTAAAAAAATAATATTTGCATTGCTGATTCGATTATAAAAAGAGAAAATAAATACACGCTGCCAGTATTTCATACATCCCAAAAACCCGTTGTCCGTTTGTATTGAAACCGCGGGAATGCTAATCATGTTTTTATGTAAATGAAGGGCATATGATACAAAAATAAATAAATACTGGTGTTCATGCTTACGCCGTATGGTGACAGCAGAGTAAAATACATTTGTCACCAACCCCTACTCTTCCCGTGGGTGTCGTAAGAGGCAACTTAGGGACTACACATTGAACAGGGAACGGGCAGCAGCGCTCTCTGATACAGTAACCTTTTAATCTGCGATCTCCAACCCGCCTGCCAAGCGTAGAGATTATGGCAAAAAGGAGGCTCTTAGTCCAGCAGTGGACTGTAACGGGCCGTTCATTTGATTTGGATTGTTTATGCTTTGTTGAGTTACGGCGATAGGATTCAACAAAACCAATTTAAAAGCTTGTAAGTTATTAAGTGTTTTATCTGCCATACAAGTCAAGTAATAAAACACCCAAAAATGTTGTAACGCGTAAACACATACTTCTGCATAAAGGGTTCGATCGAGGCAAACCATAATATTAGGTCCTTACATATGAAATTGGCGTTTTGTCGTACTGGCCACTTTGATCACAAATTTCTCCTATTTGGTTAGGAATTCGAAATTCAAATTTATACAGCTATTTCCACATGTAGTTGTGTTTCGTAAACCGTCATTCATTTGTTTTTTTACTTATCTTTTTTCTGTTTGCATCGCTCGATTTACAAAATGGAAAATTTGAAATATCGCGTTATTTACGAGTACGAGTTCCACCGTGGCACCAGTGCTGCGGAAACGGCTCGAAGGGTTAATGATGTGTATGGCGGTTGTGTCGCAAAAGAAAACACAGTGCGTTTTTGGTTCCAACGTTTTCGTTCTGAAAATTTCGACCTGCAAAACAAGCCCCGTGGACGGCCGGAGACCCAAGTTGATAATGAAGCATTGAAGGCTATTGTGGAAGCGGATCCATCGCAAACCACGTCCGAGTTAGCTGCAGGCTTCGGTGTTAGTGATAAAACTGTTTTAATCCACTTGAAGCAAATTGGGAAGATTAAAAAACTTGAAAGGTGGGTTCCTCACGAATTGAGTGAAGCAAACCGGCAAACGCGCGTCAACTGCTGCGTTACATTACTTGACCGGCACAATAACGAAGGGATTTTAAATCGAATCATTACCTGTGATGAAAAGTGGATTCTCTACGATAATCGGAAGCGCTCATCGCAATGGCTGGACCCTGGCAAGCCAGCCAAAGCCTGCTCCAAGCGAAAATTGACCAATAAAAAGTTACTTGTAAGCGTTTGGTGGACTAGCGCCGGTGTCGTTCATTACAGTTTTCTCAAATCTGGCCAGACGATTACGGCAGATGACTATTGTCAGCAATTGCAAACCATGATGGAAAAGCTAGCTGGTAAACAACCGAGGCTGGTCAATCGCTCTACGCCACTGCTGCTTCACGACAACGCTAGACCACACACTGCACAACAGACGGCTAGCAAATTAGAAGAGCTTCAATTGGAATGTCTAAGGCATCCACCGTACTCCCCGGACCTTGCTCCAACAGATTACCATTTTTTTCGAAATTTGGATAACTTCTTGCAAGGGAAAAAATTCAACTCAGATGGGGCAGTCCAAATCGCCTTCAAAGATTTTATTGATTCCCGTCCGAATGGTTTTTTTAGTAAAGGGATCAATGAACTACCTATGAGATGGCAAAAGTGCATAGATTACAATGGCTCATACTTTGATTAAATAAATATACTATATAAAAATTTTTCGACTTTTTGTTCCTCCCATACAAAACGCCAATTTCATATGTAAGGACCTAATATTATATAAATTATATTATGTATTTGACCGAGCGAGCGAAGCGTCTCCGTTTCAGCTTGGCCAAATTTGCTTTTGTATGTCTATCTGTTTGTCCATCTGTCTGTTTGTTTCACTCTACAGGTCGCGTTTCTCAACCAATTCACGTGAAATTTTATGAGCAGGTTCGAAAACTTAATCGTTTTTTTTTTTGTCGCGTCTGTTTCTGGAAATTTAAAAAAAAATCGGGGTTATGGGGGTTGCCAGCTTACAAGGTCTACCACTGAGGCGACACACAACAGGTCACATTTCTCAAAAAATAAAAAAAAAATGAAATTAAATAAAATATAAAAAAAATAAAAAAAAAACAAGGGATCTGGATGTTTGTGGAGAAAAAATTAAAATAAATATGAAAAGATATACAGACTCGCGATGTCTACAGCTCACAGAGCCACTTCATTACACAAAATATAATAGTAGTTTATGAAACTGTTTTTTTAATAGTTCCACATGAGTGTTATGTGCAGTTTCATGCATTACTTTATCTACTCTCATACATTGGTGTTGAACCTATTAAATAAAAAAACAAAGTTAAAAGAGTAAGATTTTTTTGCATTTTCCATTCCATAAAATCTTCATAGCATTTATCATATAATTTTCTCAACTATGCTGGTAAAAGATGCCGCACTTAAAATATCGGGCGAAGTCAAATTCTCTTCACAATCACTGCTATTGGACATTTTATGTGTCATTCAGGATCCCTCGCAGACAGGAGCGTAATTGCCGTAAAAAATATCTATTTTCATTGGCAAAAAGTAGACATTCTTGTTATGTTACCAATAGTTTTATTAAGAGAGCATGTAAATCATACGATGACAAATTTGAAGATATTGATATATTGAATAATTCTTTGCATTGCTTCAAAAAAAAACTACTTAGAAAGACAATTTAGATTAAGGACTTTGTTACTTACCTGTATTTCTTGCTTTAACAGTAAATGTATGTTTAACAATTTAGGGAACTGTAGGTCTATACTAAAACATAATTGTATCAGTGTTTATTAAATGACTGTTTGTTCAAATAAAATAAAATAAAATAAATTTTTACGCAAAAATAACAATATTTCCACCAAATTCAGTAAAAGAAAACAGTCAGGAATGGCGTGCGCCAAATTGGACATTTTTACGCAAAAATAATAATATTTCCACCAAATTCAGTACAAGAAAACATAGTATGCTGTCTGTCACAGTTCTCTCTCCTAATATTAACTTAGGCTTAAGCACTACTAACACAATTATGGATTGAAAAATCTGAAATAAAAACATTTTATTTTATTTTATTTTTTTATTTTTTATAGTCAGGAATGGCGTGCGCCAACCTTTTGGGTTAATGCTCTAAGGCGCCAACACATATCACTACGCATGCGCTAAAGCGGGCACTGCTACAGACAGGGGGACGTTCACGGGTGCTCTAGACAACTTTTTGCCAAAAGAACTTGTCACTGTATCATAATAACGAAAAAAAAAATTATAACATCGTTTTCATAGAGAGAACTATGTTATAATATGGTTTGTAGTAAAAAAGCTACAACTCACCGGTGGTCGACGACCACAGGTAAACGTTGGATTTAGTTAACTAAAAGTCTTAAAATTTAACAAGCAGGAAAAGGTTTTAACAAGCAGGAACGAATTTCGGCGCTGCCACTATACTATGCCCTCCGTGGTGTAGTTGGTAAAAACGTCAGCTGCATATAGGCCGAAGGTCATGGGTTCAAGTCCCGCCGCGCCGCACGCCGGATGGATTACGATTTTGGTTGTTTTCTATGAATCTAAAATATTAAACATTTATCATCAATGTTCAGGAGCCACCGGTCTTGCGGTCAACGCGCAACTGTGGGTGCATGCAACGCAGTGCAATGCATGCCTTATTACATTCTGCATAAAGTCTTCGGCGCGCTCATAGTGATACTTTTCGTGCTTGCAATCCAAGCTCTGCTGGTGACGATTCTGCGGTTGGTGGACCCGGTCGACCGACCAATCACAGTCGAGCTGGCTTCTGCTGTTGTGTTCTTACTGACGTTCTGCTGCACGCATCTCGCCTACATCGGTTTACGAGCTTCTAGCTGCGCTTGGGAGGAAGGTGGTCGCTGTCAGTTCTACACTCCAACATTCCTCAAAGCCGTCGGTGGAATCAGCTCAGGACTAACTGGTCTAGCTACCATAATCTGTCTAGTTATCTGGATAGTCATCACGCGAACACACGCTGTAGGCCGAGGTCCCGTTGTGATTGTAAACAGGAATCGGTACACTTAGCCTTTACTTGGGCTCAGGAAAAAGAAATCCATGAAAAATCTCAATTTTCGCCAACTCGACCACCAAGCAAAAAAACAAATTGATAAGCTAATCTTTCAAAATTTAAATCAAAAAGAAAAGTCCGAAAAGGAGAGCGAAACCAGCCAAAAGAAAAATAAATTTAAACAAAAAGGTTCGCAAATAATGCAGGCAGTAATGCTGCAGGTTCTATTTTTAAATTTTGGTACTGTGTTTATAAAGTGTGTCAATAGAAAACCGTTTTGGATTTCGTAATTAAAATTTTACGATATGTGAGAAAATAAAATAGTATTAGCGTGTAGTATTCTCGGATTCTGAGCCAGTGAAGTAAGGATTCTCGGATAGTACCTGTTATATAAAAGTAATATTATGATAATTTTACTGTTGTTTTTGAAAGCCCTTTTTCCCCCATTAGGTACGACAGACGCTTTAAATTTTAATATTCGTTTAATGTAATGGTGGTCTAATCTACGTTGACATTTGAAAAGTGAAGTGAGAGCTTCAACTTCAAATGTGTGTGATATCTAAAAGGATTATTATACAGAGGTCAGTCACGCAACGCTGGTGTTACGTCATTCTAGGGCCTACACAGTGACGTCACGGATGACGAACATTCTTAATACTATTTCTTTCCTAAACATATTTTTAGAACGGCTTTAAGGGCTTTATAGATTGTTTTAAGTGAGCAATCAGGCGTTCTTTACTCTTTGCATGTTGAGTTTTTAATGATGGTTTTGCCTGCCATACACAACCGTATAACATCGTGAAACGATATGTCACACCGATTTAATTTTAAGAACATCTAACGTCACCACATACCACATAAAAATTTAATATTTTTCTGTTTGTTTAATCTATTCGGTTAAAAACTTTGAGATACACTTTTTTTTAAACTAATGCAAATAAAAGTAGCCTTACTTTTGTGCTATTTATATTTTTTACAAAACCTCTATTGTTGTAGCTAGGTAAGGCTAGCTATTTTCTATTCTGCAAATCTACTTTTTATTAAAAAAAAAATTGCAATTATAGGTGCTTACACTGTCAATCTAATTTTATTAAATTCAATTTTCAGGGACATTCTTTGATTCCATCAACAAACACAAAACAGAACACACCTAAAATGTTACTCGTAAATTTTAATTCATTTACGAATATCAAATAACGATCAAACCCGACATCGGTAGAGCCTAGATTAGATAGCTGTTGCACTATCGACCACGCTGTTATGGTTCCAAAGGTTGACAGGCACTCACATATAGAGTCTGAACCGAACTTTAGTTGGCTCACAGCAATTTAGTGGTTTTAAACACACTTTGCAAAATTGGTGATACTCTTGCATCTAAAAAAAGTAATTTAAAACTCTGAACAACAATTTTCTATTGTTATTTCACTGAACCGGCAGTGTATCACGATATTTTAAATATTGTCACGCGTCACGCACCGCACGAGCGATGCACCGCGCACGGAATAATTGTGTCGCTCATTATAGAGTAATTACCATTAAATGCGTCAATACTGTATTTACGACGCTTTCGGGCCCATTCTGGACAATTTTACTTTCAAATAAGGGCAATAATTTGTAATTATGTATTTATTTTGAATAATAAAGTGTCGGTAGATTGGAATCCCACTGTCGTTTGTGGTATTTTTGGTCTTTTTGACTCCAATGTGAAACAGGAGATTGATTTAGAGAATTTTAGCAGATTGTCGTTATTTATGTATTAGATACTTACTATAAAAGGAGTACTAAGAAAGAGACATGTTTAAATCATCTACGTTTTATAAACTTACTTTCTTGAGCCTTACAGTGACACAAAAGAAAATCGTAAAAATAAAATTCGCAAACTTGTGGTTCATAAACAAGTTAAAAATACAAAATAACTGTCAATGTTCTGAATTGTATACGAAAAAATGAAAACCGTAAACATAAAATGGAATTGTTGAGATAATAAAATTTTAATTTCAATTCCACAAAAACTTGTAATGGTGACAACATCCACATAAAAATGCAATACAATTTAAATTTGATTTTATGAGTCGTCTCAAAATGATGTTGCCTTTTTATGTAACTAATGAGACAGAACATATTTAAAACATCATGCCTGTACCTACTCAATTCTACATAGGCCATTATCACGAATTAGTTTCTATAATACCGAGCCTACTGTCAATGGTGTGATGGTATGACTGAATAATAGCTCTGTTTATTTCTAACTAGCTTGCCGCCCGCGCCTACGCTCGCGTATGTAAGACTTCTCGTGGGAATAGAAATTTTCTCGGTAAATAGTATCCTATGTGTTAATTCAGGAAACAAACTATCTTTATTTCAAATTTCATCCAAATACGTCCAGTAGTTTAGGCGTGAAATGATACAAACATCCAAATAATATAATATTTAGTGTGATGTGATGTGATGTGATGTGATTACTGATTGATCTATAAGACATCAAAATGTTCCACGGCCTCAGATGTACGGCTTGGCAGGCATTCTTCTTTGCCTGTGTGGACTTCTTATCGTTTCAATGAAAAACAAAAAACAAAGTAAAATTCGAGGCTAATGCTCAGCAACGCGCGTTGTGTGCTTACTCGTATACTGTGATTAGATTCATTTTATAGGGACATAAAACCCTCCGGACGCGATCGCAACTAAGGTTTACAACTCAAATGATATTGCAATTAATTGTATGCAATATGTTGTTCTTAAACTTTTGTTCTGGACAATGCTGTTGACCACCGCGTTTGACTGTTGGTAGATACCAGTTGACGACAGCAGCGTTGCAGATTATCATCTGCAGATGTTTTGTCTGTAAGCGCCCTTATTGGCTTTCGACAGTAGCATGCTAACTGCACATGCAAGTTATTTCACAGGAGCCTTACCAACTCATATATATACTATACTATCAAGCATGGTGTTTCTCACAGGGGTGGTAGGCGAACTTCATGCAGTTAAACTTCATAATAAATTTGAACAAGCTCTCAAAGCGTAATGAGCGTGAGAGTGCGGTTCCTTGTAAACCATGAGGAGGTATCATGCATGACAAGGCCGATGAACGTTGTACGTCTCGTTGTTTTAAAAAAATATGAACACGTAAATATATTTAGTTTAGACGTCCAAAAATATTTGAGTTTAGAAGCAAGAAAACTTGGTTCAAAAACCAACTCGAGATAGAATTTATGATGTGTGAAATCCATGGTCACAAAAGAGACCAGTGTAAAATGTTTTTCATTTCTTTTTTTATATTTTTTTCTTTTTATGTATATTTTTACTTATCTCACTTTATTTTTATTTTTCTAGAGCAATACAAGGTATACATTACTTCTGTGATTACTTTTATATTTATTTATAAGTGATAATAAAGCGACAACCTTCTGTTCTCATCTAACTCCATCTAAATAACCAAAATCATCATGAGTAGCCGAGGACATTAGGGTGAAGCCCTCTATTTTGCCACCAAGGTGAGTGCAACGACAGCGGCCGCCCTCGCTGGTAACATATTGGCGGGCTTACCTCTATCCCTGACTGATTTATGGCATGCGTGGATCTCTCAATTTACACAACGTCATCTATAAGTAATCTGTTCGAAGATAGTGGGAATGTCTTATTTCAGTGGTTGAGAAGTAGTCCAAAATATTATCGTGCTGGAGAGACTTTATGAGAATGTTTAAAATTAAAAATTAAGTCGAGTTACCTTTCATTACGTATAATTTAAGATGTTATTTCTCACGGTAAAATCTTATTTGTTTTATAAAAGTTTACTTAAAGAACATATTTTCTTATACTAATACATCCGAGAGACGTGTCTGTATTTCCTTTTTCTGATTTTCAGGCTCGACCTTCGTTCTGCACAGAATCCATAAATTCAACTTACGCCTTACATTTTTGCACAGCGATACCAAAACAAAGCAAACCCAGGAAGCATCGGCACATAAAATACGAATCGGATGCTTCTAAATAAATAATACCTAAGTCCGTTTTTACATTAACAGTGTTTGTGCGTGTGGGCTTCTGGTCGTCACATTGTTTATTCAGTTCAGACCTTTCGGCTTAATCCTCATCGACCAGTCTATGCGGCAGTTGATATGCATGTGTGTGTGGCCGGCTTCATGGAAATATACTCAGTGGTTACTCAAGTTCTGTCCAGTCTTTATATCAATCATGCAATTTAAAGCTTCAGGTTAAGTTAAGGGGATAAACATGATTATTTTGTATTGGAAGAAAGAGGTTCACAAAAGATTGAGAATGTGCGTGGGATCCGTTAACGCAGGAGATTTATTTACAAGTATCAGGTGTAATATAAATTTTTGTTCAAAGTAAGTACTTAAGCTGTGTGGTGACGGCAGAGTAGAATACATTTGTCACCAACCCCTACTCTTCCCGTGGGTGTCGTAAGAGGCGACTTGGGGACTACACATTGAACAGGGAACGGGCAGCAGCGCTCTCTGATACAGTAACCTTTTAATCTGCGATCTCCAACCCGCCTGCCAAGCGTGGAGATTATGGAAAAATCCTCCACTTAAGTGGAGGAGGCTCATAGTCTAGTAACTGTAACGGGTCGTTGATGAAGTACTTATCCCAAAGTAAGTAGTTCATTGTTAACGCTACGGGTAGAGCAGTAATATAACACTGTACCGCACAGGTTGTACGGCTTGTGACATTTGAGATAAACGATCCGTAAAAATCCGTAATGATAATTGATAAACAATAACATTGTACCTATAGTTATATTGCACTTTTTTTTGTCTTTAATGTGCTTCGAGTTGTAGCGCAAATTTATTAATATACTACGCTCGCGTTGTGTATGATTTTCCCGTGAGAAGTATCCAAGTTACAAACTATCTCCATTCCAATTTTTATCCAATTTCGTTAAGTACTTTAAGGGTGAAGGCGGAGCAAACATCTAAACATCCAAACATCTAAATATAATATATTATTTTCACATTTATAATATTGTGATGTGATAAGTACGTCATAATCGTGCAAGATGATAACCGATTGGTTTTCGACGAAATTCTCTAATAATCCTGGTAGATAATGTTCTGTAGTAATTTAGCTTTTGCCGTCATGCTGCCTTTGAGGTCATCTTCTATTCTAATCTTCCTTTGATATTCAGATGACAAAAGCACTGGTTTATTGAAATGTAATCATAGCTACGGTCATAGATTTAGTAATACTTAGGCAATGGTCGGTCATCTTAGAAGTGATGAGCAGTAAGATGTTTTTTATATTTTTTAATATGTTCTTCCAGGAGAACAGAAACATTGTGCACTTTTTTATGAAGTTGTTACCTATTAAAATGGATTCAATAAATTTTTTAAATCATCAAACCTTGATCACATAGAGTTTCTCAAATTTTATGGATATAATGATTATAAATGATGCAATTATTTTAATTTAAACCTTATTTTGATTTGTCTAAATAAAAACTATATATAAAAAATAATTAAAGCGATACTTTGTAACAAGTCATTTATAATTACAAGTATCATGAAGTAGGTAATTTTAAATTTATGTGCCTATTTAATACAAAAGGAAAGTTTTACACGATTACATTAACTAGACAACGGATGCCAAATGGCAAATGCTTGGTCAATCAAAATTCATATTATGTATACATTATCTGTTATCCTCATATCCACACCGCCTATTTGCTATTGCGTGCGATATTCGCATTTGGGTTCGGGCCTGTCATCAAGGCAGTTTATGCGGACTGACCGTGTTTACAATAACTATGCAAATTATTCAGATATCTCCCCCGATCGACCCGTCGGGAAATTCAATTTGTAGCTCTGATTAATACCAACTTCACTCCACCTAAAGGCCTTTCAATAGAGTGCTGTGTTTACTTGATTTATTCCTAGTGAAGTGCTATGTTTTCTTAATAATAATAGGACTTGAACAAATTAGCTTAATTTTTAAATAAATATATATTTTGAATGGGGTAAAGTATATCAAAATTTCGTACTTACCTACACTTACCCAATTATGTTTTAGTCATAGTAATCACACTAATATTATCAATGTGAAAATATATTTGGATGTTTAGAAGTTTGGTTGTTTGTTCCGCTTTCACGCCTAAACTACTGGACGGATGTGGACGAAATTTGAAATGAAGATAGTTTGTAACCTGGATTAACACATAGGATACTATTTAGTGGGTAAAATCTTATTCCCATGGGAAAATCTTATATAGCGCGAGCGTAGCCGCGGGCGGATCGCTAGTATTATTTTTAATACAAAATGTGTTTGTTAGTTTGTACACAGCAGCGCTAACACACAGCGACAAACAATATAATAATATAATGTTATTTTCACATAGAGTGACATAGCTCATTAGCTACTACCGTGAAACATTTTCTTATGCTCACGAGAATAATCGAAAATGTCGCAATCGGGTGGAAAGTTCGTAACCAATAAACTTTTGAACTAAAACAAAAATTCGACATAAGCTCTATATAGCCGTAGTATGAAGTTTAGTTTGAATCTATTAAGTTCATAATGCTAGGACATAGTACCTACAGTGAGTTCCGCCACCCTTGAGGGAGTGGCGATGGCGGTCGCGCGCCCCTTGGTTAATATTTGATACACACGATCCGAACATGCTACGTAAATAAAAGAAAAAAAAAGATTTGTGAAGAACAAAATAGAATAAACAATATTATGCGAAAAAGGATTTTTTCATGCTTTCTTATTTACTACGAGCCGTTTAACTTTTTACCTAGTAAATTTACGGTAGAGACGCTTCTAAAATTAAACTTGAAAAAAGGAGATGCGTCAGAGGCGTGTACCAAAGCATCATGTTGTAATCAAAGTACAAGCACCACATACTTTAAATGCCTTGTTTCTCAACTCCTTATTATCTATTCTGTGTCCTGGGTGTCAATAAAAATACAGTATTTTTTAAATGCTATATTTTGTTCAGCGTTCGCGTCTTATCCGTGTGTCTCGTTTGTAACGCAGATTCCTATGCGATTATACTAATGCCATTTTGATTAAAATGCATTGCATTTTGCTTTTTCCAATATTGAATTTTACGCTTCAGTCCCTTTCAAATCCTTTCCACTCCGGGATATAAAATTTATTGTTTGTACTAAATGGTCGGTAATTTTGGTTTTCAGTAAATTGATTCCATATTTTATTTAGACAAGAATGCAGAGGGTGCCTGCCTACTTATTATAATTTAATTCCATAAGTTTATTGAATTTTGTGAAGAAGCTAAATACACAATTGTATATGAACATGACAGAAAATACACGTATATACGTACAGTCGCCTGCAGAGAAATCGGACATAGCG
The DNA here is from genome assembly GCA_951230895.1 of Carpatolechia fugitivella. Taxonomy (NCBI): domain Eukaryota; kingdom Metazoa; phylum Arthropoda; class Insecta; order Lepidoptera; family Gelechiidae; genus Carpatolechia; species Carpatolechia fugitivella. The sequence goes on along the minus strand of OX579648.1, from coordinate 9,237,120 downwards.
TGGCATAGCGCATAGTATTCTAGGGGGGGTCCGATTTCTCTGCAGGCGACCGTATTTACCTGTATTGTACCACCACATATATAAGGTGTAAATAACTTATCTGACACTATTTTAATGGATCAACCTACCCATGAAACTGAACAACTTTTCCCAAGAAACGTGGGCTGTCGGACGACAAAAAAAGTTGTCCCTTTCATACAATACCGTGCGGCCAGCTAATCCATTTACTATAGAAGATGCATATTTTTTTGTCGTCCGACAGCCCATGTTTCTTGGGAAAAGTTGTTCAGTTTTATGGGTAGGTTGATCCTTTAAAATAGTGTCAGTTAATTTATATACATCTTGTATAGAATGGGCATAGCAATTTAATAGGAGAAAAGTTAGTTAAATTTAATTTATCTATCTACTTATAATAACATAGTTATATAGGTACATATTTAAAAAAAGTCTGATGCATGCTTTATTTTATTATAATTTTGTTAAATTGACATTTTTGTGTTTATCTTTATAGATATACAACAGATAAACACAAAAAGACAAATTAAATAAAACGAATAATACTTATTTATTTACTTCGTATAAACCGTAATTATTTCTTCAACATACTCATCGGGAACTAAAATAATCCATAGGCTTATAATCGTCACTTTGAGATGAAGCAAAGCTCAATGCGAAATATTGCGAAATAGACTGTTTGCTAAGTAGACTACTTACGAACTAGTCAGTTGAGAGTTGGCTATTATAAGTAGACGCCTGGGCCTGAAGGTAATGGAAATGACTAAGATATGAAAGAACATAACTCAGGGCTTTTTTAGGCAATTGCAAAAAACCTATTACAATGATTAAATAATCCTATAGTAGACTTTCCCTAATAGATACTAAAGACGGAACTGAGTTATTACCAAGGCTTGGTTCACTGAGGCATGGGGTCATGGTTATTATTTCCATTCTAAGTCTTCGATGTCCTTTGTTTGTTTTACTTTCTTAGAGCAACGATAGCTACGTGACAGTAGAGCGGAACAAAATAATGAGTGAGGCAATCTGCCGCACCGCACCTATAAAATACAACTGGTATAGCTTTAGTTAGGTGCAAGATAGACAGCGCGGGCGGGCCACCGACGGCGCACCGTTTCTTTTCTATCTGTTTTGCAGTGATTTGAATAGGCAACGAGACGGCATGCGGCATGCCAAAGGCGTGCTGCCGCGCCGGTGCACCACACCGGCGGCTGCGGCGCAACCGCTGGCGCGCCACGCGCCTCAACAGTAGGCGGCGAGTGACCCATTGCGTTGTCCCGCTTTGGGAGCGCAGGCGCACCCGAAGTGCGCCACAGGCGCAAAACTATGAGCGCTCGTAGCGTGCCACAGGCGCGCCCGATGCGCGCCGCGCTCATTCTGTCTGGCTTGCGCTCATTATAGCTTCATAAAAATAGATTCGCTTACTTTTACAAAAAGTGGCGAGTTAGCTTCGTTTGTTCCCGCTGTCCACGTTCTAGCTTGATCCGTCAACTAATCTGAGCAAGTAGTAAGTACCAGGCGCTACCAGCTATCAAAATATACTGCGCTGTAAGTAGCTGTCAAAATAGACCGGGCTTCCATTTTGTGTGTTGTTCCTATTTACTAGTATTTGACTGGGTAAGTGGTATATAATTTTCACTTGGATGTAATCTATTGTAAGGTCTAATGGTCCACAGTAATAAATTGGAGTCCTATATAATTAAATGCATGATTTGAGGTAATATAGTAATATTAGGAAAAACGAAGTTCTTTACAAGACACATCAAAAGCTAATCTCCCGAATGACATCCATGTCTCAAAGATTATTTTGTATAACGCTGGCCAGTACCAGCAAGGAGTGCGGACCTTACTTACACTACAACCAATGAGAAAGGCCCTAAACAGACTCCGACTTGAGCAAAACAATATTATCTGAACATGAGCAAGTAGGGCTTTAAATAAATAAATAAGCGACCATAGATTGCTTATTATATACATCTAGGATAGTGCATGTCAATTCTGGCCACACAATGACATATTTAGGTGTCCTAGTAGTCTAGTACCTACCTGAACATGCGCGGATCCATACGCACAAGGTATATGCAACAGTACAAGAAGTAAAAGGTTAGCTGTATTTTGTTTTTGTTAGGTTAACCTATAAATTCAAATTGCAAAACTACTCCTATAAAAAAGATAATCCTAGTAATCCGCCAACTGTATATTTCATAAATGGTTTCATAGCCCAAAATAAAACTCATTTGCCGTAGGCGGCCATATTGTTATAGTCGCCTACCAAAAATTCTTAGCTTTAACTCTGGCAAAGAAATATCGACTTTCTTGTTACTTGACTCTAGACACGATTTTCAGAATAAAGAGAAAGAATGATGCATGGAGATAGCGCAGTGCAATCAACGTTGTAAAGGAAGCGAGAAGACACGAGATAATGGATTTTCTTATTAATAAAAGAAAGCCATAATTGGCGGATCTTTAAATAGAAGATAATTACATTTTAGTAGCTCTTGTAGCGTTTAAAAAAGGAAGCTAGCTAACCTGTGGTTGACAACCACAGGCGAAACGTGAAATTTAGGAGAACAGAGAAAGAGTTAGTTAAATTTGTCCGAACGGTATAATAAAAATTTAAAAGGGCCTAGAAATTGCCAAAGTATCAAAAAGATGAGCCGAGAGTCGGGTCCTGAGGGGACTCCGTCGATATAGTGTCGCTGAACTAGTGTTGTGTTGTGGTGTATCGATGCAGGAAGGCTGTAAAAAACCGCGGAGTACCCCGGAGAGTAATTGCCAAACGGGAACCAAAAAGGGAGGTCCAGAGCAACCTAAACGGCCTTTTTAGAATTTGGAAAAGAATTTAGAAAGAATTTGGCAAGATCCGCATATAAAATTACAAAACTGATACAAAAAACAGGCTAAAAAAAATCCGCGAGATGGGCAGTATCCCAGGGGGGACGCCGGTGCGCGGGTCTGCGGCACTCAGCTGGTACAGGCGCGGACGCACACAACGCAGGGATCAGGTGTCCGGAACCACAGCGAGAGATCGTAAAAGGCACGGAGGGACCCTCGTGTGTGTGTCGCAGAGGCCGGAAATACACTGTAAAGATTGACAAAGAAATAATCGCCATCCAACCAAGACAAGGAAAGAGAAAAGTGCGTCGATAAAAACCAGGAGGAAGACAACACAAGACTTACCCGGCTAGTCCAAACTGGCTCCTAATATTTATTGTATTCCAAGGCTTATTTATATTATTTACTTATATTTATTTACTAATATTCAACCAGACTTATAGATATTTACTGATAATCTAACGATTCACGTAACGATTCAGGAAAAAATCGTTTCTATCTGATGATAGACGACAATTGGGAAAACAATAAACAATTTAGAAAAAGATCTAACCAAGAAAATTTGAAATTTGAAAATGTGACATAAAAACCGGCCAAAAGAAAAAAGAATCATACCAAAAAGGTTATTAAAAAACCTGCAGTAATGCTGCACTCTGCATTATTTTTTCCAATATAATTTTAATTATCAGTAAACATCGTAAAATTTCCAAGATACTAAATAACATTCCCTTACGAACATTATTATCACACGAAATGCAACTTCCATACAAAATCTACTAGCGCTGACCGCGCGGATCGGACAATTAGCCTAATAGGTAATTTGTTCTTTATGGAAAGTTGTTCAGCTTCATGGACTAACTAAACTCTCTCGTAAAGAATGTTAACAAGTTTTTCAAGGTATATTATGTCAGGTAACACCTCCTCTATCCTCTCTTACTTTCTTTATGAAATTCAATTTCTAAACAAAAATGTCTGCATATTTTTAATACATTACTTTTTTTTTTTCAGAAAAGAATATGCCAACTATTTTCAACTGTAGGTATTTATTTTAGAAATCGCCGTTCTTGTATGTGAATTTAAATCTACTCTCGCTCTCCAAAATCTATGATCTGAACAATTCGCAGTTTCCAGTCTCGAGTTCCATTTGCACGCGAAACGTAACGCGCGGAAGAGAAATATGAATAACAAAACACGTTAAGACATGTGCTTACACGAATGCAAAGGCTTGGAGAGAGCAAAATTTAATATTAAATTAAGGTGTTACGTGAAAATCGAGAATGGAGCGTAGGTGAAAATAAATCGTAGTGATATATGAGACGGGGATCGGGGAAGCGTTGACATTTTTGAAGCAACATTTTTGGGTTTTCCGTGTGCTGTTTAATCGTACAGTACAATATGTTGGTGTCTGTTTCTTTATTTACATTCTGGGGAGTTTTATTCAAACGTTGTTCAAGTTTATATTTATACCTATAGATGGCAGTCATGCAGAAATAATTGCGCGATTTTTTTTTACTTTCGAACTTATGTAAACAAAATTCAAAATAGATTGCGAGTTTCAGTGCTCAATTTGAATGTGACAGTATATTTCTTAAAAAGTCAATTAACATTTCGGTAAGCAGTAAGTAACCACTTAACCCAGTTAATTAGTAGGTAGAGAAGTAAAACAGAAAATATCAGCCCTAACTATACTCATCAAAGTTTTTAGAGATGAACTTATAAAAAATAATAGTGAACCGGTTATGCTTTCGTCTGTACCTAAATAAAACTGTCCTTACTCTTTTAGAAACTGAAGAAAGTAGAAAATGGATTAAAACTGATCGCTGACATAGACATAAAACGGTTTTACTATTATTTTATTTTTTGTGCAGAAAAGAAGTTAATCCCTGGACACTTTTGATGAGTGTATTTTGTAAAATACTTCCTAATAGCTGATAGCCCGGTATATTTTGATCGCTACTTACTACTTACCAAGTTCAGCTGACGGGTTAACTTAACTGCCCACTGTACTTGTGCAAATATATATGGGCCTTTACTCACTCCATAAATGCTATTCACGCGAGGCGATCCTGCACTGCTTTTGCCGAGTACTCATGAACCCTTGCTGAAACTGAAAAATCTTACCAGTATATTCTTCTTTTTATCGTGTGGGTTATAAGATCGGCAATTATAATTTCTATACTCTTATGTAATATTATGTTTATTTTATTCTCAAAACTAATTTTGTGTTTTCAGTCGATATATAAATTACTAGCTTTCCGCCCGCGGTGTCACCCGCGTTAAATGAGTTTTCCCGTAGGAATGGAGTGTTTTACCGCGGTAAAAAGTAACCTATGTCCTATTCCAGGACCTAACCTATGTGTGTGCCAAATTTCATCTCGATCTGTTAAGTGGTTGAAGCGTGATTGAGTAACAAACATCCAAACACCCAAACTTTCGCTTTTATAATATTAGTAGGATTTTACAGGCCATCAAAAATAAATAATAATATTAGTAATGGTTGCTAATTTGACTATTGCTATTTGATTCAGCTAACACAAAGTTATTCTGTTTATTAATTGATCAGCGAAGTTCCTCTAACAAGCTTAGTCCCAACCCGAAGCTTTTATGAGGATATAGAATAACGCTTTCTAAAGAAAACAGTATCAGGTATATTCGAGGTGGGCAGGTTAAAAATAAAAATACTTCACGCTTCGTGTGTGGCTGGCAAGCAAACCATATAAACATTTTGTATATAGTTAAACCCGTTGTTTAATAAAATAATAGTTTAGCAAAAGGCCAGGGCTATTAAATTTTAGTAGTATCGTTAATCCAGCTAGAATCGTTTACAAATAAAACTCACGTGTCTGGCCTTTGTATTACCTATCTATAGATAGACTTCCAATCAAAATTTTAAACATTTGCAATATTAAACATCTTGGATTTAAATGATAGCTTTTACCACCTGTTTTAGATGGGTAAGTATATAGTACCTACATGTTCTTGCAATAATTTACAAATCGATAATTTTTGGTTTTCTAGGTAATAGATGGTTAATATTTACTTCCTTTCCTCGAATGTACATGAATTTACTAAAAAGGCACGTAGTAAATTAAAACACGCGCTAAATTTATTATCGCGTTACGGACTCAGACTAGACTCTGTTCGGTGTTTCTACACGATTAAATTAAATTAATTGGAATAGTTGCCGAGTTGTACCCGCTAATGGGTCGAATACGTCTGCCTTTACGAAACTGAATGAATGCAAATGAAATCTACGATATCCTGTTATTGTACACTTTTTTTTTCTATTTCTATCTCAAAATTCAAACCATTAAAACCCGTGCATACAATTTTAGAAACAATAAAACATAATGCTACATAGTAGTAATACTCATACATTACGTCGACAAATATACCTACTTGGGCCAGATAGCATCCTTCGATAACAGGCAAGATTGACAGACGTGTCTAAACCACCTGGAAAAGCTACTAGTCCATAAAGGAGCTAATAAAGGGAGGAGCTAATCTTCCATTATCACCAAAGCGGAAATTGGTCAACATGTGTGTTTAGAACCAATTCGGTGGTTTTTCGTTGATATGGCAACCGGACATATGTCGTTGAGAACTGTCACTTTCGGCTGTCAGTCGTCGTCTGGTTCTGGCGGGAGCGAGCTAGCCCACGGGGTTTTGTTAAAATTTTCTATAGTTGTATGGATAAAAAAAACTACCTGGCTACACGGATTGAAGAAGATCTGCATCGGTGCAGGCTCAACAGGTCAAAACACCCATCACCTTTACTCCTTCTTTTCCAACCTCCTATGTTCCTCCTCCGCTTAGACCTGGTGTGTCATCGGGCCATCTCAGGAGTTCGGTAAAGAACACTGTTTCATATATTTATAGAATAAGTCAGCTCCGCGTTATCGCGGACGGCACTGTTCAGACCCTCGTGGTAGAAACCGCATGGTCTCCACACCACACCTTCGGCACGCGGTCAGGGTCTGAATTGTACATGAGTATCTTACATCTTAACTGGTACCCAAACATGGTCTCTGACGGAAGCAATCTGGGAGTAAAAAGAATAGACCGTATTCGAAATACAGAACTACTACGCTCCAAAACTGACATCCAAGATGTTGGGTAAAAAAAAGTCCGCAAAGATGACGGCAGGAAATGTCTGCCGCATGCATCCAGATGGGCATTCTAGCCGCGGAATGGGTGCCGGAGGATGGTCGTCGCTCGTTTCCCTCGACCTCGGAGACGATGGCGAGACAGCATTGACAATTACCACAAGGCTTGGCATCTGGAGGCTCAAGATCGAGACAGTTGGCGTAAGCGTGGGGAGGCCTTTGCCCAGCAGTGAGACACGACAACGGCTACATAAGAAATGAAAAGGTTTTTTTTAAACCCTGTTCATCAATGAACCCATAAAAAGAAAGGCGCTGCAATTTTACAAAATAAAAACCAAACCGCACCTGACAATTTGTAGATTGTCTCGGTACGTGGCCAATCTAGAATCAGCTTTCATTTCTATAACATGTCGATTCTATTCGACAAACGACCCAGAAAGCATGCAGTGCACGTACACGCGTCTATCTCAGGGCTAGACTGAACGCGTTTCAACCCTACACATTCGTCTGTTCCTTAATACTATACTGCTGGGAAGCACAGCACCGGTTGTTGAAGAAATCTTTAGGGGCGGCCTTTATCCAGCAGTTGACACCTTTAGGCTGAAAAGTCGAAGACACATTTTAAACCAGTTTTTAAAGTATAACCTGCCGACAAGAATTAAAACAGATAAGTAACAATATTCTCATAACCTGCTTACTTTAGAGAATAAATTGAAAACACTTCCTTTTTTGTATAACGGAAGTTAAAGTACGATACGGAACTTTTGAGGTTTTTACCCATCATATAGTCACGGTTATATGGCGAGGCAAACAGAGGTTTATTTGGTATAATTTACCTACTTAAATCGAAATGTCTTCGTGACAACGTTCTTCTAAACCATCAAGAATAGTTATTTTATCTTTAGCTTATACAACTTCCTTTGTTCTAAACTAAATGTAAATATTTTACATTGCTTGAAAGTTGCATCTCACCTCTTCTCTAGCAAAAGTTTGTAACGAGTTTTAACTTCTACGCAAATACAACACGTTCCTTCGTAATTTAAAATTGTTCTCTTGCACGTGCTCCCCCGTTATCTTTTATATTAATAAAATATATTTTATTTAGCAATGAAAACACGTCTCATTTTGATTTTAAACCTTTAATTGAAGTATGCGATAAAATGGGTAAACAGACGTCATGCATGGTAGGTAATCATTCGGACAAAGGAATTAATATTCCAGATTTTCGGACTCGTTGATTCGAAATTCAACAATTGCTATCCAACCTTTATCCATAACAGTCAAATTGTAAATAATATTTTAAAACTAAAGGATGCAGCAGCATTTTATTTGCCTTCTTATTCCTTGCCTACATTATATATTATATAAGTCAAAAATACAATGTTTCAGTTTCGGCTCTGCGACGAGTCAGTCAGTCAATCAGTACCTACAGACTTCCAAAAAAAATTAGTTTCTCTTAACACTGATAATAAGGACGATCTGAAAGGAAAACATCGCGAGGATACCCAAATACGTATTGACGCAATTCAAACACACACATACGTGTTGATGCAATTTAAATTCAAAGGTTGTGTGTGAAGTTGAGAAATCCGCACTGGGCATAAGTAGTGGCCTAATCGCCGTAGTAAGTGATATATTCATATTTCCATAAGGTGATAAAATAAAATAAGTATATTACACCTTCTTAATACAGTAAACAATTTATCCAAGCAAGACTTAGCATATTTACGCTTGTGACAAATGTGTATTCTTTTTCTTTCGCTATCGCCTCGTGACGGAAATAAAACTGGTGCATTTATCTTTTAGACGAGATAACGGAAACTAAGCATTAGATACAATCAGAATAATAAAAAATGTTATGTAATTCTTTAACATTTAGATTTAAAGTTTGAAAGGGCCATCGAGACTGTATCATTTGCCAAAAAGAATTACTGTTGTACGAAAAACGTAGTAGTTTATACGTAAGTTATTTAATTTAAGAATAAAGATTTGAACTAGAAATAATGATATACGAAGCTTGTAAAAATAAGAGAGTAGTTGTAGCAACTGCTACGAGCATTGGAAATCATGTATATAAGACTAGCTTTCCGCCCGCGGCTACGCTCGCGCTATGTAAGATTTTTCCGTTGTCCTTTTTCCTATGTGTTTATCCAGGGTGAAAACTATCTCCATTCCAAATTTCATCCAAATCCGTTAATTAGTTAAGACGTGAAAGCGGAACAAACATCTAAACATCTAAACATCCAAACATCCAAATATATTTTCACATTTATAATATTAGTATGAGTGTGATGTGATTTCATGTGATGTGATACAAGAATAAGCGGATAAAAAAAATCTCTAAACTAAAGAATATATGATTTTTTATGAAAATTTAGAATCCTTTTTTATTAATAAAGTAACATTAAAATTATACGTCTCCGTAGCATTTGAAAAACAGGGTTGTTTATAAAAAACGTTTAATAAGGCTTATACTTTTACTTACTTCATCAAAAACAATTAGGAAATATTATCGTGCGCACTGATGAAACACCGATAGCCTAAGCCGATAGCGCACATAATGTTAACACTTTTTGCGATGCTAAAACAACCAGTACCATACCACAAACCAATACAAAAAAAATGCGTAAGTATAAGTAAAAAAAGACTCAGTGAGATTTGATTTAGCGCATAACTTGCATTGTTTTTATCCGAAATAAGTTTGACAAAGAAGCATTTTAAATAATCAGAGGGGTGGATTGAACGAGGTCCCATTTTCAATAGACCTTTTTATGGGACAATATCGGCAGTTGTTTTGCTTAAGCCGCCATTACTACGACTAATAATCGGCAGGGGGCGTTGAAAGGGTCTAACCCCTGCTATCACCTGATCCAATTAACATATATAACTCAAATTATCGTATGAATTGGTCGTTATAAAGTAATGTAGTTTGTTTAAATACAGCTTTCCGGTGGCGTGTAGACTTTTTTGAGAGGGGCTCGGTAATTTATTGCACTTGGTGATAAAAAAATTCTAATGGCTATTATAAATGAGACAGTACTCTATTCGATTTCAATAAGGCTAGTGCACATTAACAATCAGTCCATTTGATAGACTAGGGTGATAAGTTTGTTGGTTACTATAGTAAATGAAAAGACGTAATATTGTGTACCATTATTGAAAACAAATTATTTTCCTGGCATTGTTGTCTATTTTGACTTCTGATCACACTAGTAAACAATATTATTTTACATCCGCGATATCTTTAATGAACTGCGCACATTTTACCTCAGAGGGCAATTCTCTAGTCCGTACACGTCTCGGAGGGAGAAGACAGTGGAGTCACCTTTCAATAGTGGGCCACTAAAATGCTACTGTAAGGTTTACGAGCGTGGGGTTCACTCCTTTCACCAGACTGTGTTCAGTACGTAGGTAATTTACAGACTGCGTGAGTAAGATACTGTCACAATTAAAACCAACGCTCTATTGTATAGGGTTCTATTGTAAAACCTTCACCCTGACTTCATAAGCCGATAAATATGACTGATCAAAAATTGTGAAGATGATAAGGATACGTACCCTACCATATCCTAAAGGACATGTCAATAATTTTAAGAAAAAGAATCCTTGAATTTACGTGAGAAATATTATATTATATAATTTTAAGGTCAAAGTAAAGAAGCTTAAAACTAGATTTTCATAATAATAATAATTATTATTATATGGTTCCAAAGCTATCAAATGATTCCCTACTTCATTAAAAAACTATATTAATTATAAATCTTAAAAATAAACGTAAGGCCTAAAATTGTGCTATGCTAAGTCCAAATTGGATATCTGACAATAATCAAAATCAGATCGCCCTGTCATTTTTTTTTTTTAAGGTACGAATAATGTTAATAGCTTTTGGAGCAATACTGCAGGATTATCTAGTATAAATCTACAGATAACCTACTGGACCGATATATCATTTCACCTTTTTACTTCTGCTGCATCCAGCGTCATTTTAGCTTGCGTGGACCTGGTACAATTAACCATAAGTATTAATACTGTTCCCCCAATGTTTTCGCGCTATTTCTTCTTCGTTTATTGCAGGGGTGTTGGTGTTAGATGGTAATTTTTTTATAAGTTTCAGACATGCGACTATAATAAATGCTTTAGATGTCCCACTGCTGGGCAAAAACCTCTTTTCCTTCCATTGCTCATTTTCGAATACATCTAGATAGAAGATTGTACCACCATTGTTTTCTAGGCCTCCCTATTCAGCAGTCTAAAGGTACTCACTCGGTGGTGGCCCTGCCCCAACTCTCCGGATGCATCCTGTACACGTGACCTACCCAGCCAGTTTAGTTTCGCGGTTTCCCGCTTTCGTCGCGGTTCTAGAGCGAAGAGCAGGTATTGCAGCTTTCTGTTCACTTTGATAATAATGCGTTCCACAGCCCGCTGGCAAAACTGGTGGTTCACCTGAATCTCTGTGAAGTAGTCAAAGAACAAACCTGAACAGCATAGGTTAAGATGGGTTCGATATTACGTACAGTGTCGACATCGTCGTCGAAATTATATTATTAATAGCAAAGGCGAGCTTATATCTAAAGAGAGATCTCTTCCAGCCAACCAATGTATTATGAGAGACTCGTTATTAAAGTGGCATGACAAGAACATGTACTAGAATTCAACATACTTAAATAATACATACATACATGCCAATAGACTACATACATATATATATATATAGTAAACATATACCTACTCAATATATAAAAATACTACTTAATATATTTACATAAACACAAATAACTTATGATAACTGAGAGATGAAGTGCTCTTTTACTCTTTTTTAAAAGAGTGGATAGTTGGGCTGCTTTGTATAACCGCAGCTTGTTCCACAGCTTTGCTTTATTAGCGACGGTAATGGATAATTTTCATGTTTATTTTCAAGAATGAAAAGTCAGTGTCATAAAAAGTACAAAAAACGTCTTAAAAAATAATTCGTTTTCTTATATGTAGGGATGTCACATATCTGCAGTTAAATCGGGGTGACTCTGTGACTACGCTAGTTTATTGCACCGATTGTACGTCGCCCTGTGTACTTTGCGACACATCCCCTTTATGAATTTTAGGGTTTATAGGCATTCCCCTACCCTAGCGGTTTCCAGTACAATTGCAAGTGCCATCAATAGTAATTGAATGGTGCAGAAATACATTCATAAGGCTTCAAAATGCAAACGCGATATCTAGGTTATGATTAAAAATAAAATATAAGCATAACAAAGAGTACATATCAGTGGCATACCTAATATAGGCACAATTACTACCAATACTACCAATTTGTGATCAACTACATCAAATGATGAATGCAAACAATAATGATTACTCATACAAACTTGGGCAGTTTAAACCTTTTCTAGTTTCCTAGATTCTTGTAGTTACACAACACATCAGTTGAACAATGCAGCTATTTATTTGATGTCCTAAATTACTCGCGGAAACCACGCACATAGGCCTTTTTTATGACACATCAAAAGAAAGTGATACGGCAGTAATTTTATGATAATGGAGGGGTGCCTACAGGCCTCGAGTAACGAAGGCTTTTAAATTTACTGTATTAACCGCGACGGGTGCCGTGTTTTATGATTTCAAACATTTTAAACGCGATTATTCTCATTATGTATAAGTAATAATTTACTTAGATATTAAAAGCATGAACATTATTTTAGATAATGGTCCTACATTATTATATTTTGCCTGTACGACCGTGTGTTTTGTTGCAAAACTTTATGTGACTAAATAAGTCAATCAGCCTATTGCAGTCCACTGCTGGACGTAGGCCTCCCCAAGGGCACGCCAAAGCGCACTATCACCCACTTTCCTCATCCAGCCACCACCAGCGACCTTCTTCAGGCCATCAGTCTACCTGGCAGGGAGGTGTTCCAAACTATGTTTCCCGATAAGTGGTCTCCATTCGAGCCCGTCTGCTCCAACGCTCATCGGTTCTACGACAGACATAGCCAGCCTACTGCCATTTCAGCTTGCTACACTTCTGGACGATATCTACTACCTTGGTCCTCTGCCGGATATAGATCTTTCCATAGCTCGGTGAGTGACAAGTAGCCGATGGGCCGGCTTCACCGTCATGTTCCACGTCTCGGCTCCGTATGTCAAAACGGTTAGGATGCACTGATTATCTCTACCCATCTGTCTGCCCGAGGTAGACAAATACTTGGACAACTTCGAGCACTTCGCCATTGATCGAGATCGAATCCGGAATGCTTAATTCGTTGACCACGACCTTAGTCTTGTCATCTGGAGACTGAATGAGTACTCCAAAAAATTAAATTTAGTTGACCGAGCGAGCGAAGCGTCTCCGTTTCAGTTTGGCCAAGATTGCTTTTGTATGTCTGTCTATAGTGTCCATCTGTCTGTCCATTATGTTTGCTTCTTTCCTTTTTTTTCCAGTCCTTCTCCGAAAAATTGTCGATCAGTGTACAATTATAATTGACCGAGCGAGCGAAGCGTCTCCGTTTCAGCTTGGCCAAAATTGCTTTTGTATGTCTTTCTGTCTGTCCCTCTGTCTGTTTGTTTAACTCTACAGGTTACGTTTCTCAACCGATTCTCGTGAAATTTTGTGGGCAGGTTCGATAAATTATTCAAATTTTTCAGTCAGTTTTTTGAAATCTTTAAAAATGACGGAGTTATGGGGGTTTCCAGCTTACAAGGTTTACCGCTGAGACCGGTTTCCTCTACAGGTCACATTTCTTAACCAATAAAAATGCAAAATAAGTAAAAAATAAAACAAAATTTTTAAAAATGTGATAAATAAATTTCAAGGAGTCGGAGATGTTTGTGGAGAAAAAATAAAAATGAACGGTCACATCAACTCATAAAGTAATCTAAAGACTCACGAGGTCTACATCTCACAGAGCCACTAGTTCATTGCGTGCTATATTACGAAAACAAAGGTGGTAGCAAAAGTTGTAAAGTACCGATGTTCAACCGAAGTACTTCATAGAGCAATGGATCTTCATACACCAAATGCGTAATTCCGTGTTGCTATTTTTCATAAGTTACTCTACGAACATGTAGAGCCTACAAATAGGAGGCGGTCACGCGTTGACGTGATCTAAGTGGTTTAAGGCTATCACACACCAAATGCGTGTGCAGCACGATGCGTTGCGTCTGGAGTACGTTGCGACAGAAGGTCGTTCACACCGAAGGGCGTCGGACGGCCGCCGCCGGCGCGTCGCACACGCAACGTAGGGCGTTGCGATGCATCTGCGACACCGTACACGCAGTATATTGCGCTGCTGTAATTTTTTCTCAAAATGTCAAACGTCAAGGATGATATTTATCTAGCATTTCTAGCGAAGGGTGGTTAAATAACAGCTCACCCGATGAAGATCTGATACTTTTAGCTACTGCAGAAACACCAGCAACAAAAAGACGGTGGGTGCACGATATAAACAAAAAAACTATCTATTTATTTTCCTATTTTCGATCACATAACAGTAAACTTATTTTATAGTGTTTGTCTTGTGGATCATAAAGGCATTTATATTTTTAGTTTATTAGGGTTAACAAACAGTAGCACAATATTCAGCTTATTATCTAATAGTACAAACGCAGTTCAGTAATTGTGCAACCAGCACCGTTTACCATTAAATAGTAGTACATTAGGGAGTGTTACAGTTTAAAATAAACTAAAATATTAAAACAAAGTGATTACGGATTACTGTAATTATGTCATTAATAACACACTAAAATGTTGGTAAAAGCCTATGTTAAATGCAGACTCTAATTCAGTATACAATGCTGTGTCTGCTTCGTACTCTGAACGGTTAATTAGTACTGCGACAGCAATGACTAGCAGTTGGCAAGATTTATTTAAACAAGCGTTAAGTGGCTCCAAGAACAAAATTGTGTTGTATTGTACTGTGCTAATGTGACCTGTCAGTCATCATTGCCAGTCTGACAGCTTAATTTACTTAGACATCTCCTAAATTCATTTACACTTACAGCCATTATGTCAATTTCATTAAAGTAAGTATTGAAAATTTGGATAATTCGGTACATAGGCGAACGCTTACATGCATGAGTACGACAATACTTGGTGTGCTGCCTCACTAGACAGACTGTAGGTATAGGTAATACTAAGGTAGGATAATACACAGGAATAAATAAATAATTATTATTAGATTTCAATGCGCCTGTGACACACCCGCCCGCCACGACGACCGGTGAAGAGAGAAGTGAGCGGCGAGCGGGTGGTTCGCAGCCGCTGTCTTTATTTTATACTTATCTATACGGCACATCTCTCCTTTTCAATAAATTTTAAATAAATAAATTGTTTAACTCTGTGCCTCCAGTGACGAGTGATTTAAGTTGAGTTGTACCCTTTTTGTGTTTTTGACATGAGTATTATCAGAAAAAAATTACGTTTAAAATGGTCTAACTCACGTTCTTCTATCTGCTATAGTTTCTGAGATAATTTTGTGCAAGGTGATACAACTGCCCGGATTTTGGCAAAAAAGTCGTGAATATCAATATTTGTGGAGTTATAACCTCAAAAGTATTCACTCAGCACACAATTTTTCGTGCTTCGTGATTTAAATGCGATTGTATTCAATTTCACTTTTTTTTTTAGTACATTTATGGTGAATATTGATGTGTATAGAGTAATATCCCTTTGAACCGACTCTTTCCGATATAATACCTAGGGTACAAATCGACATGTACCTACCATTTCGAAAAAGAATGTATGCCTTTTTTTGGGAAAAGTGATACATCGTGACATGAATCTTTCTACACAAAACAGTTTTTATGTGTAAACAGATATAAATGTAATTGTATCTAAAACTCAAACCATTTTTAAAAATATTTCTGTAGAACATCTATGTGCTTAATGATACAAGTGCGGATGGCCGAGGTGCGCGGGGTGAAGCGCCCCGCGTGATCGGGGATGCGCGGGACCTTAAACCGTAGTGTCGCCGCGGTCTTAATGGACCAAACTAAACTAGCTCCGCTTTTCTGAATGTAGAAGGTATTTTGTTCTGCCATTCTTCCCTTTCGGGTATAAGAACTTCATATAACCTAACAAAGTTCTGTTTCATAGTCATCACATCAGAGGGCATCGCCATGATAGGATTCCTGATTAGATTTTCAGCTAATCTACTCATCACATTAGAGGACCACCTCTTCCTTCCGGCTTCAAGCGAGCGAAGCATAGCTGTTCGAGTTTCTTTCTGGACATGTATGTGAAGCGGTGCTATGTTAAGCATCGCTTCCATGGCCAGAGATGGCCCCTGTGATAATCAAACAGGCAAGTCTTTGCAGACTGTTCAGGGAAGCAATATATGTTCCCATAGTGGTTTTCTTAAACCACGACAGGCAGCCATAGGTAACCATAGGCCTGACTATGGCAGTGTACAACCATAGAGCGTGTCGGGGTTTAAGCCCCCACCTAGAACCGACCAGGCGACAGAATGTGCCCAGTGCAGACTTTGCCTTTTTAACCACATAAGTGTTTATTCCATATGAGCTTATGATCAAGGTATATACCGAGATATTTAGCTTCATATGCAAAATTTATAGTTTTGCCGAAGAGTGTAGGAGGCCAGAGTTTATCTAGAATCCTTCTCCTCGTGAAGGGAACTATAACGGTTTTGCTAGCATTGACAGATAATCTGAATTGCACGCACCACCGTTCAACTTTCCTAAGAGCATTTTGCATAAGACTTGATACCGTGTCGGGACATTTACCCACAATGGATATGACCAAGTCATCAGCATATCCCTGGGTATACAAGTCTGCCGAATTAAGTTCGTTTATCAGGCAACCAACTACAATGGACCACAGTAGCGGGGATAAGACCCCTCCTTGCGGGCACCCCCTCGTCACTCTCACATCAAGAGTGCAATCAAAGAGGGTCATCCGAACTGTCCTTGTAGTCAGCATTGATTCGACCCACACTAATGTCGTCTCATCAATACCTCTATCTCTCATACATTTGAGTATGATGTCTGTCTAGGTGTTATCAAAAGCTCCCTCAATATCTAGAAAGGCACAGAGGGCGATCTCCTTGTCTTCAAGCGCTCTCTCCAAACGATCCGTAAGCTCCATAAGGGCGGTTTCGGTCGATTTTCTTTTCTGGTACGCATGCTGCTTCACATGCAGGGGTATCACACTAAGGTAGTTCTCCCTGATGTGCAGATTAATAACTTTTTCAATCGTTTTTAGAATGAAAACGGTGAGACTTATCGCTCTAAAGTACTTAGGGTCGGCTTTATCCCGATCACCCCCCTTGGGAATAAACGTTACACGAACCCTAGTCCATTGTAGTGGAATATGTCCCCAAGCCAAACTAGCTCTGAAGATTCTCATTACAATCCCTAAGATGGCATCTTTACCTTGCTGGAGTAGTGCAGGAAAGACGCCATCCTCCCCTCCGGACTTATAGGGCTGGAAGCTATCAATCGCCCACGCAACTCTATGAGGTTTAATTATAGATGTGGCCCTCTTCTAGTCTTCTACAGAGGGCCTGGACTTAGTCATCCTTGTAGCCGGGGGGAGACTTGTGTGGCCCAGGACTTCTGAGCCAGGAAAGTGAACTTTTGCTAGGAGTTCTAGTGTCTCCCGGGCAGAGTTCGTAAAAATCCCATACAGCCCTCTTAGTAAGCCGAGATGAGATGGAGGCGATTTAGACAGAATCTTGTGAATCTTGGCAATGTGAGGCGTGCTGTTGATCGCCTCACAGAACCTTCTCCAAGATTGTCTTTTTGCTCTCCTCAGTTCCTTGTTGAAGCCCGTGAGGGCAGAGCTGTAGGCATTCCAGTTAATAAACGTTGATTAATTTTGTAAAACTTGTATTTATTTTCACATTCCACATCTTTTTCGTTGAGCGGTACATCTCGACTTTTATCATTTAGCACATATTTTAAAAGAATAGGATTTTAGTAAACTGATACAATTCAGGTAAATTATGGAAATAAGCGAATGCTAAGTAAATAAACAAAATCTCAAGGGTTATATCTTCATCTTTTGTTTGAAGAACATTGTGCTAGGATAATTATTTTTATGAGTTATTAGATGTTTTAACTTCGTGTATATCAGTTTACACAAAGACAACTTAATTGTAAGTACTTAGGTGCAACGTAATTTAACTATACAAGTATCATTTATTACATGATTAATGCACGTAATAGACAGAAGAACAGGTACAACTCACAGGTTTTACATGAATTACTTATAAGATTTAATATTTACCAATAAAACTAAAATATGCTATAAAAGAAAATGTTTTACTGTACTAAACAAGATACTCAAGTTTAACCTAGCCCACTTAGTTCATGAACTAGAATTTTTTAAATCTTGTTTTTGCTCTCCTGTAAAATGATGATTTTTCATTTGTATCACTTATCACAGGAGGCACAGAACTAAATTAGTACTAAAACACATTTTACCCAGTGAATACAACAAAAACGAATTAAATAACAAATTCATCGCTTCCAAACACAACGATATCGTCGATAAAATTTATGATGCCTTCGCATGGGAGAAGCATCCTTTCCATGATTTTTTGGAAATGTTCGGGCGCACATGAAATTCCGAACATTAGACGTTTATAACGAAATAGCCCTTTGCTGGTGATAAAAGTCGTTATATCTCGACAGTCTTCTTTAATTTCCACTTGGTGGAAAGCTTCTTTAATGTCCAGTTTAGAGAAGACACGCGCTTTTCTCAGTTTAGGTAAGAGCTGTGTCATGGTAGGTAAGGGATGATTCTCCCTCAAAATAGCCTTATTCGCACACCTCATGTCAACGCAGAGTCTTACGTCACCGTCGTTCTTTAAGATTGGTACGAGCGGAGACACCCAACTTGAAGCCTTATCGACAGGTTCAATTATATCTCTTTTTACTAATTCATCTAATTTGTCATTAATTTTGTTTTCTAGTGGAATAGGTACTCGCCTATATGGCTGGCAGATTGGCGTAGCCGATTTGTCTATGGCAATATCGAGTTGAATGTCTTTGAACTTGGGGAAAATTACTAGCTGAGTGTCTAACGAATTTATACTCACCCCTAATTTAAGTACATTAAGCTTCAAAGCAGTTTCTTTACCCAACAAATTTCGAGTGCCAATTTTAATAACGTAAAATTTGGCAGATTTTTCTTCGGGTCCTATTGCGATTGTTGCTTCGAATGAACCTAGCACCTCGAGTGGGTCCGCAGATCCATATGCCATGAACACTTGATCCGAGCCCTTTTGTTGATTCGATACAACAATCGCGTTTGATTTTAGCTTTTCCCAGGTTTTATCGTCAATTATGTTGGTTTTACTACCCGAGTCAATGTGCATGTTCACGTTCACAATGTGCATACCACCAACTTTACATGCTATTTCCGCGTCATCGTCTATATGGAACACATAATTTATGTTAGGCGGGGGTGGATCACTTGGCTCTTTGGTTTGTTGATTGCCATATTGCTTAGCCTTACCTTTCGGTTGATCGTTTGGTTTTTTTTTTTTTACATTTTGTGGTTTGTTTGCGTAAGGGGTTGCCTTTCGCTTCTCTTGCCTAGTACGACATTGGTTGCGGAAATGGCCTCGAAACCCACACTTTGTGCATATTTTGTCTTTTGATGGACATTTTTCATAATCACTATCGTGATATGAACTTCCACATCTAGTACACCGTATACTGTTGTTGTTAGGTTAGGTTGGTTCCAATTTTGTTTATATCAAGGTTCGACTTTCCTTGAAATCCTTTCAATTGCCTTTCGGCAGTCTCGATCGAGTTTGCTTCCACAATAATTTTGTCAATTGTGACTGAATCTCCTAACGTCAGAATTTTTTTCCTTAGATCAGATGAACTACATTTTTCGACTATTTGATCAATAAGATCATCTTCTTTTTTCGCGAAGTTATATTTGGTGCTCTGATTACGTAGTCTAACTAAAAACTTTTCAAACTTTTCTTCGGTTTCTTGCTTCATAAGTCTGAACACATGCCTTTCGTAGAGGAAACTTTGTTTTGGTGAGAAGTAGGCATCGAGCTTCTCTATTGCAGTTTTGAAAACATCATTTGATCCTGTCTGTTCAAATGCGCTCCGGGAAGGTTATAGCAAATATCCTGCAAAACGATTCCACCGGTATGCAAAAGAACTGCTCGCTTTTTTTCTGGTTCGTTCACCCCGGTAGCCAAAAGATAAATGTCTAACGCGCGTTTCCATTTTTCCCATCGATTTCCTAACGAACTTGAATCACCATCACAATCGAAGTTATCTAAAGTCGGTAGCTGAGACATCGTGGGACGATCTGTAAGTACGAAAAACTTGCTTTGGTACGATATTATTTAGATAGGTAGGTATATTATTAATGTTATTGTTGTTACCTATTTTGTTGTTTTTATATCTGTCTATCAAATAGTCTGGTAAAGTAAATTTGTTTACTACGTTATCTATTAAAATGGAAGCAAACTATGATATAAATTGGAACTACCTATCAATTGCATAATCAAGCATTTAACCATGCTAGTGCACTAACACGGTAAAATGCTAGTCTATGTACTTGATGAGTTTTCACTTATTCGACTATTGTACGGTGTACTTTACTTGGCCGGGTCATTCTTTACATCACTCTCATTTGACTAATATATACAGGCACATCTTGTTGTATGTATAGTCAGAAATTTGCTAGTTATAATTTTATGGATCTGGAATTGAACCCAAATCACTACACCTACCTTATCTCAAGTTTCGTTGTTAGTTAGTTAGGTACATACTAAATAAATTAAGTACCTAATGGTTAAGTTTTTGTAAGGCAGGATATATATTAGCATTGACAACTTTAACAATCCAATACAGGAAATGAATCATTACTATCTGTTTAGAACCAATTCGATGGTATTTCGAACCAATGCGGTGGTTTCCGTTAATATGGCAACCCAATGTCAGATCGATTTGACATTTGCACTGGGCGCATTTCGAATTAGACCTTTAGCACTATCGGCGCTCAGAGAGCAAAAATGTATGGCTGACACTGATTTGGAACGCGATTACGGGTATTCTAATCGATGTCAGCGCGTTCCGAAACGCGCTGACATTCGCTGTCATCTCGGACGGGAGCAAGCTAGCCCACGGGGGCAGGTTTTGTTAAATATTCTTGTGTTTCTAGTCCTCGGGGACTTCAAAAAAGATTTGTGAAAGTTTAAGAGTGTACGGACAAGAAACCGTAAGCAGGGAATACGAGCTGAAGATATACGAGAACAGGATCAGCAGGTCCACCTTACTTCCTTGCTCCTTCTCTGCAACTTCCCATCCCATCCTACTCCGCTTGGACCTGGTCTGGCATCGGCTGCCTCAGGAGTTAGGTAAGGAGTACGGTTTCATTATATTCATAGATTAAGTCAGCTTCGCGTATCGCGGACGGTATTGTTCAGATCTTCGTGGCAGACACCGCATGGGTTCGACTCCCTCGGCACGCGGTCAGGGTCTGAATCGTACACTACCTATGATGTGAAGGATCTTTAAATCGTCTGCATACAGTAGGTAATTACAGAAGTGGGAACATTTGTGTACATCAGTAATAAATAAGATAAACATTAATGGTCCTAAGATCGAGCCTTGGGGTACACCGGAAGTTACTTGGACGAAGTCGAGATTCAAAACCGTTAAGGACAACCTTCTGGGTGCGATTAGTTATGTATGACTTAAACCACTTTTGATGTTTTGAAGAAGAAAATGCAGGTTTGAGATATGTATTTTAATTTTTATTTTTACGAACGAGTCGATCTTACAAATGGCGTCAACTTAACAATAACACTACCACAATGACAGTTTAGCCAACATGAAAAATATAATTGTTGCCATTTCAATACACCCCCTCAACAGTTATATTTTTACCTTAAAACCATCACCCCCTTAATATAAAACATTTACACTACATATAAAAAATTATATCACCAAAACTCACACTAACTCTTAGACTTTAACCAAAGATGTATGTGACCAAAACTGACTCTATATCTCAGACTATAAATTTAGAACAAAATTACATCTCTAAATTTCAAGAACAATTGTTTACCTAGGGGCTTAGTGAACAAGTCTGCAACATTATTATTGGATGATACATATTTTAGACTAACAAAACCACTTGTCACCTTTTCCAAAATAAACTGATATTTAACATCTACATGTTTGAGCCTTTTGTTACTATCATTGTTATAAGCTATGTTTATTACACTCTGATTGTCTTCTGATATTTCAAATAAAATGTTTTCATAACCAAAATCAACAAGTAGTTTTTTTAAGAAACATCCTTCCATTATTATATTACTAAGAGCCATATATTCAGCTTCACAAGATGACAGTGACACACAAGATTGCTTTTTTGTTCCCCAAGAAATAGGGCAGTTAAAAATATAAAATATTAAACCAGTGGTGGATTTTCTGTCTTTGATATCCCCTGCCCAATCTGCGTCACTGTAACCTTGCAATTTTACATCATTATTAGCTTTATAAATTAAAGACAAATCAATTGAACCCTTGACATATCTTAGTATTCTTTTTAAACATTTATATAGAGCCATACTTGCACAGTGAACATATCTACTGAAAAATCCTACTGCAACTGACAAGTCAGGTCTAGTACACAGAGCGTAAAGCAAACTGCCTATCAAACTCCTACAGCCCTTTTCTATTTCCTTACTTTCAGGTTTTTCTCTATGTAATAAATCAAAATTATAATTTTGTTCTATAGGGGTAGAAACAGTTTTACAATTAGACATTTTATATTTATCTAGCAATTTTTCCAAATATCTTTTTTGATTTATTACAGTTACATTTTGTTCAAGATCCTGTCTAATATTTATTCCCAAGTAATTTTTAGCAAGTCCCAAGTCTTTCATTTGGAAATTATTACATAAAGCATTTTTAAACAATTTAACCTGTTCTGTGTTGTTTCCAAAATATAACAAATCATCAACAAAAATCAAAACATACATAAAATCATTGTTACTTTGCTTTACATACAAACATGGATATTTTTGGATTTTTGAAAATTTTGCTGTAACATGAAATTATTAAATTTCTCATTCCAATATCGAGGTGACTTTTTCAAACCATAAATCGATTTCATTAACTTACATATCTTATCCTGTCCTTCCGGTAGTTTCATATAAACGTCCTCATTGATATCTCCATAAAGGAACGCTCCTGTCACATCCATCTGATATACTGGTAATTCCCTCTGGTTAGCTACAGCCATCAGCAGTTTGAAAGTGGTCAGCTTGGCAACTGGTGCATAGGTAAGGTCATCACAATTCTTCTGCTCAAAGCCTCTCGCTAGCAGTCTTGCTTTGTAGATAGGTTTTCCATCCATTTCTTTTATTTTGAACACCCACTTGCTGCTTACTATATTTTCTCCTTGCGGTATGTCTGATACTTCTTCCCATGTGTTATTTTCCTCTAATAATTTCAGTTCTTTTCTTACAGCTTCTTCCCACATACATCGGTCTGGCCTCTTCATCGCCTCCTGGTAGGTACTGGGTTCATCACATGAAAAGGTTAGTAAGTTACTTGATTTTCCTTCATCTTCTACTATGTAGTCTTCTAGGTACTTAGGTTTCTTCATTTTTCTTTTAGGTCTTGAGTTTTCTTCTAGTATTATTTCTTCTGGTATTTCATCTGACAAAATATCTTCTTGTAGAATATTTTCTGGCACTTCCTGTATTTCTTCTTGTATCATGGTCTCTTCATGAAAGGAATTGAATGATCCTTGCTCACTTGCGCTTTCAAAGACTTCATTATCCTCACAGTCTGTCTTTTCAATTCTTTCATTTGTAGATTCCTTCTGTAAATCAAAACTTATAAACATTTCAGAAATCATATCTTCATTTCCTGTTCTTTCATCTTCTATTGTAGACTTTACTTCACTAATGAACACCACATCTCTTTTAATTTCCACATTCTTCTTTTCAGGTAAGTACACTCGATATCCTTTTGTGTTCTCTCCATATCCTATAAAGTATCCTATCTCTGCCTTGCTATCGAACTTGAGCCTTCTTTGTGTAGGTACGTGTACAGCCACTTTCCTTCCGAAGATCTGTAGGTTCTTGATATCATATGTTTCTCCGAACCAAAGTTCATAATATGGTGTCTTGTCTTTGATACGGCTAGGACCAGTTCTGTTGATAACATAGATAGCAGTATTTATGGCTTCTGCCCATAGATTTTTCTCTAAACCACTCTCTAAGAGCATTGTTCTCGCTGATTCTACTATTGTTCGCATCTCTCGCTCCACACAGCCATTCTGCTCCGGAGTGTAGGTAACACTTGTTTGATGTATGATGCCATAGTTATTTAATAGCTTTCATGTCTTGACCGACGAATTCTTTTGCATTGTCACTTCTGATAATCTTTATTTTGTGTTCTTGAACTCTCTGTGTTTCTTTTATATATTGTTTCAAGTATTCTACACTTTGTGATTTGTTTTTTAAGAAATACACTTGTCTGTATTTAGTGTAGTCATCTTTGATTAGCAAGAAGAACTTTGCACCTCCTAAAGATATTTCTTCAACCGGGCCTCCTATGTCAATATGAATAACTTCTCCGGGTTTTGTAGCCCTGTGCCCTTCTGGCGGAAAAGGAAATTTATGTTGCTTTCCCTTCAAGCAAGATACGCAGGTTTCTTCTTCATTATTTTTCTCATAGGTTCTTTTGTTCTGTTGTTCTTCCCTCTTAAGTATGGAAATTACTTGCTGTATATTTTGGTGAGCCATCTTAGCATGCCATTCCTTTAGACCGGATGTACATTTGCCAACTAAGGCCACTTCTTTGTTGGTTTTGAATTTCATAATAAACATTTTACCGCGTCTCTCAGCCACGGCATGAACGCTGTTGTTCTTCATTAAAAGACTTATCTGCAGTCGATTCTGCTTTATAACCTCTGTCTAATGCTGCACTCATTGAAAACAGATTTACCTGCAGCCCTGGTACATACAGCACATCATGGATCTTAGTTGAGATCCAATTTTCTTCATCAAATGCTTTCAACTCAATGTCTCCATAACCTATAGCTTTTATCACTGTTCCGTCACCGATTATAACGTTTTTTGGCACCAATAATCGTTTATAATTTGTGATACAGTCTTTTGACATGCACATATGTTCAGAAGCCTCACTATCCAAGAACCAGTCATTATTTTCAGCACATTTTGAGGTTAGAGCACTGATTGTTATTGACAAAGTTATGAATGCGTTTTGTTTACTAAAGCTTTGGTTGTTCACTTGATTTTTAGCACTGTTTTTGTTAATCCAACATTGTTCTTGTGTATGTCCGCGTTTTTTGCACTGTTTACAAAACGGTTTGTTTACATTGTTCATGTTTACTTTGCAGTTTTGTTTATAATGTCCAGGCTTACCGCACTTTCTGTCCGTAACATTTACTTTAAACGCTGATTGTTCATCACTATTTTCTTCGTACATCTTGTTTCTTTGTTCTTCAATTAATAACCTTGCTGTCAATTCTGACAGATTACGTTTCTCTGCAGTCACCGAGTCCCACGCAGAGACGAAATGGCGGAACTTTTCTCCCACGGAGCTGATAATCTTTGTTATGATCATATTCTCTGGAATGTCGCCTTTTGCTTGACGAATCTGCGCGACGATATCATCGATTTTTGCCAAGAACGATGCCATGTCTTCATTATTCATTTTAATCTCAAAAAATCTTTGTTGTAAAACATGTAATGAGACGTCTGATTTTTGTTCGTACACAGTACACATTTTATCCCATATTTCCTTTGCAGTGTTTGCATTTTGCACTTGCATGATTACGGTATTTGACAACCGTGTTACAATGATTCCTTGCGCCTTTGTGTCCGGTTTTTGCCATCTTTGCCATGCTTTTAATTTCGCGCCATCTTTGTCTTCACCCGTCGGCTTTGGCGGCATAGGGATTGTGCCATCAACAACTTCGAAGACCTCCGCAGCCTTGAGGATTATTTTAACCTGGAACTTCCAGCTGCTCCAGTTCGCTAGCCCTTCCAGCTTAACACCTGGATTGCTCGCTGAGCTCGACGAAAGCCACTCGACGTCCATTTTTATTTGTGCACACCGCACCACTGCTTTTACCGCAGACACTGTTTTTTACCAACAGATTACCTATATCTCAAACCCTGCACTTCGGTTGCGGGGCTGGGCCTATAACCTTTTGATGTTTTGAAGAAGAAAATGCAGGTTTGAGATATATATTTTAATTTTTATTTTTACGAACGAGTCGATATTACAAATGGCGTCAGTACAAGAAAGATCAATGTAACCAACTTAACAATAACACTACCACAATTACAGTTTAGCCAACATGAAAAATATAATTGTTGCCATTTCAATAACCACCGCCAGAGATTCCCGCGTATTCCATTTTAGGCCAGTTTATATCTACGTACTACATTAATTAATCGTTCACATATTTCGAAATCTATGACCATTAAACACTGGAAAATGCAATTAATTTTGTATATATTCACAACTGTCAGTTTTCCTGCTGCACAGCTAACGTGTCGCAGACGCACGCAGTAGCGCGGTGTGTGCGCCACTAGGAAACCCCGTGTAATAGAACGTCATCGTTCGTAGACGCGCGTGCGACGTTTCCGTTCCGCTGCCGCACGCGCAATTTCGGTTTGTGTCTCGCAGACTACGGTGCGTCTGATGCACGCAGACGCATCCCATTTCTTCTGCGGCACTTTCGGTGTGAACGTTCATATTATCCCTGCGTTCTGAGACGCGCTGAAATTGATTAAAGCACCCGTAATCGCGTTTCGAATTACTGTCAGGTGTCAAAACTCATACGATTTTTTGCTTTTCTGATCGCTGACAGCGCTGAAATTCTGATTCGGAAAGCACCCTATATAAGTTTATAGATTACAAATCATGTCGCACGCGGACGCAACGCATCGTGCTGCAAACGCATTTAGTGTGTAACAGGCTTTATGTTCACGCTCTGCGTTCTTATGGCGTGTCACATACAGAAGACATTCGGACCATGGGCATGGATAGCGGCGGCGGTACCACGCGTTACAGTATAGAGGTACCACGCGTTACAGTATAGATGCTGTCCGCCCGCGGCTACCCTCACGTTGAGTTAGATATTTCCCGATAAAAACAACCTATGTACAAACTTTCTCCGTTTCTTTCATACAAATCTGTTCAGTACCTACTTAAAGCAAGAAAGCGGAACAAACATCTAAACACTTAACAGTTTGACGACTAAACTGTATTTATTTATTTGTAACTTGCCTTTTAACAAATAAATAATAACAAAAAAAAAAAAACAGCACGTGTCAGACTACGCAAAATTTAGAGTTCTACGGTACGTCCCTGTTTAACGTTCATCAAAATAATTTTCGAATTTCTGACTTGTACAAGTAAATTTTATAAGATGGTCTATTATTCGTTAACCTGTAAAGCCTACTTGATCAAATCATATTATACTGCCATGATTTTTTTTTACATTTCCAAATATAACGGTTACGCTAGTAGAGGAAGGGACACTTGACTCTAACAAACTTGAAATATTTCTGAATTGTACACTAGTATCAAAAAATTGTTTTTGCAAACGCCCATTAGGTTAAGGAATTAAAAAATAACCCCCCACTTTTAGTGTAGTACCAGAGGAAACTTGTTTTATTTTTTTTAGATTTTATTTTACAGCTTTGTTGGCATTATTGATATTTATATCCATGCCAAATTACAGCTTTTTAGTCTGAGCCAAGTTGCGGACAGACAGACAGACGGACATGGTGAAACTATAAGTGCTCCTTGTTGACTATGGAACACTAAAAACAATGTGTGATAGTAGGAGTAGCAACGAGAGGAGTAGGTAGAACTCGGAAAAGAGGTAGAAAGTCCTTACTACAACACTGGCCACTTGGAAACTATTATATTATAATTTTCATAATTTAGTCTTATTTTGATTTTGTTTATGTTATTTCTGATTGACAATCAAAGCCAGACAAAAAAAAGATGTCAATGTTTTCTTTGGTTGAGAAGCCATATTTATATTAAATTTAATTTTAGTTAGGTACATGATTGTGGTTTAAAGTTTAGTTGTTTTTAATAATTTACTAGACAGACAATTTTTAAGCCTTTTCGTAAACATGGTAAGTAGTTTAGTTTTATCTAATGTGCTTACGTAATTTTTTTAGTACCTATAATGTGCAATGGCATGGCAATAAAAAATAAGTTAGTCACTTTTACTTCTCTTATAAACTAGGATCTGATGTTTACTAGAAAACTGCGACACGTAAGTGTTCCCATCAGAAGTAAGCGTGAATTGCAGCAAAGTATTTTTGAAGCATAATTTGCAAAATAGACGTGGATGTAATGCGTTACTTTATTATGTGTTATATAAAGGGAGCATAGGTAGACGAACATGAAAAGGGATAGACCATAACTATTATTTGTCGTGGTCTTTATTACTCGTATGTAAAGTCTTCATTCATTATGTAAAAATACTAAAAACAATGTTTACAGGGAGAGAATCGCCCCGAAGAAAACGAAGAACAACACGTTGATAGTCAGGTAAGAAACAGAAATTAACTGTTTAAAGTCTTTTGAGAAATGTATTCTCTTCTCTTCTTCTTTGTCCTAGCGTTTTCTCGGCCTAGTGCTGGGGTCCGCTTTCCTACTTTATCTTCTCCACTTTGCCCGGTCTTCGGCATCCTTAGCTTATATCCGCTTTCACGACGTCCAGCCAGCGCTTTTTAGGCCTACCACGTGATCTAGGGCCCTGGACAGTGAGGTCGAGGCATTTTTTTCCTACATAGTCTGACGGTCTGCGGCTTATATGGCAATACCATCGGAGGCGACTTTCTTGGAGCTTATCCGCTACGTCACGGACTCCGAGACTGCCACGGACTGAAACTTACACTTTTTCTTTATTATGTGGGTTAAATTGTAAGGTCGACAACTGACCTCACAAACCCTGGTGTCTGTGTTACTGTCACTAAACTACATATATATTATTATTATTTTTTAGGATACCGGAAGAACGTTTACGCTCCAGGCACTTGGTGCAGAAGCTGAGGCGTATGACTTCACGGGAGAGAGGGGTGACAATGGTCATAGGACTACGTATGTCAGATTTTATTAATAGGTAGTTAAAATTAAGTAGAAAAAAAACACTATGCAGGGAACAATTTATTTTTATTTAGAACGTAGGATGCTAAACAGGCTGCCTATGAGTTTATAAATTTTAATATGGCAGGGGGGCATCCCCACACTACGTTTCCCGAGACGTGGTCTCCATTCGAGAACCCGTCTGCTCCAACACTCGTCGGTTCTTCGACAGACGTGGCCAGCCCACTGCCACTTCAGCTTGCTACACTTCTGGACGATATCGACTACCTTGGTCCTCTGCCGGATGATTTCATTTCGGATTTTATCCCGTAGCGAAATACCAAGCACAGATCTTTCCATGGCTCGCTGTGTTAGCGAAGAACAAACTAACAAACACACTTTCGCATTTATAGTTACTACTTAACCTCTTTGGAACTAACATTGAATTATTAAGTGTTGACAAAGTATCTATGTACCCAGCTGTTTTTTTTATTATTTTAGTGTCATTCAGTCAATTGGTCACTTGGTTAAGAGCTGTCTTGGAGGTGGAGTCGTTAGCATCCATGCAAGCTATGCCTTGTGCGGACTGTGGCTGGCAGTAACCATGAACATATTGCTCGGCTTACTGGTCGCATATTTGATGATTGTAAGTGTCGAGGCTTAAATGATAAATAAATAAATATGTGGGGACATCTCACTCACGGCCATCTGATCCCAAACTAAGCATATATATGTGTGGCAGACAGCTGACATAAATTTCTTAAATAAATAAATACATTATATAGGTAAACAACATCGTATGTTTGCCTTGACCGGGATTCGAACCCGCGACCGTGCGCTTCGTAGGCAGGCGTACAGTCAGCTGACGAATTAGCTGACCCCCCCCCGCTCGAAACCGATGATGTTTTCGCCCAGACGTTACTTCACAATTTACGACACCATACCTAGGATTGCCTCGTCAGACAGCATGACCCTGGCAGTCGTATGCGGGGTGTGTCTATACCTAGCGGTGCCCCCGTCACTGGGCAAAAATGAATGCAATTAATTTATCTCTAGATTTGCTCCATCGACATACACATAAAACCATAATTTAAACATTTTTTTTATAACTAGATTCATAATCAGTTCCAAAATAGACACATAATTTGAGCCTTCCTTGTTGGGTGGGTATTTCTCTCGTTAATCGTGTGCCGAATTTTGAAATTTGACGAATAAAGAAGGCCGAAGACGTAGGAAAACTCATCACGAGATTGTGGTTGAGATGAGCGGCCCACTTGGGTAGTCGAGATGACGGCAGTTAGACCAAAGTAGCCACAGAGTAGTGGCCAAGAAGAACGAGACCAATGGACAGTCCAAATGGTTAGATAGTCCGATTGCGAAACTGGCAGAATCAGGCTGAATGCGGATAGCATAGGACCGTAAAGAGTGGCGCAGAGTGGACTTATAACCAGCAGTGGGTGGATGTGGGCAAAGTATAATAATGAAATAATGAGTAATTAAAATATTTGTTCAGGTGTTGGCAAAGTCGGCTCAAAGGGTTTACGGTCGTGCTAGAGTTCATACTTTATCGTATCCTGAAGTCGCTGAAGCAAGTTTACAAATTTGCAAATTTCCAAGAATTCAGAGATGTAGTAAGGTGCTCAGGTAAAAATAATATATTTTTTATTTATTTCAAGGGCACATTTAGTTTTTTAGTTTATACGAGTAGGTAAATATCGTTAGTGGAAAGGTAAAAAGTAGTAAAGAGTCAAATTGGTGAAATATTTGCATTTTTTTCCTGCGATAATAGTTTTGGTGATTTGTTAATTTGAGAACTTTTTTGGCGCTCATCCAAAATTTTTGGTCTGATTGAGGCCGATGACTAAAGCGACGCTTATGTTATTTTGTTTCCTAAACCTTTTTTGTCTACTCAATATTTACCTGTGGTTCATCATCATCATCATCATCATCTCAGCCGGAAGACGTCCAGTGCTGAACATAGGCCTCCCCCATAGGTTTCCACCGTGAACGGTCCTGCGCTACTTGCATCCACCGGCGCCCAGCAACTTTCACCAAGTCATCTGTCCACCTTGTGGGAGGCCGTCCAACACTACGCCTTCCGGCCCGTGGTCGCCATTCGAGAACCTTTCTTCCCCATCGGTTATCAGTTCGTCGAGCTATATTATGACCTGCCCAATTGCCACTTCAACTTACTTACCCCACATATTTATTATTATTATATATACTAAAAACAAGAAAGGACCATGAACTGAACCTTGCGAGACGCCCATACTTATTGAAGACCCGGGTGTTCTTTTCCTATTAACATCGACCATCTGAACCCTATCTGTTAGATATGACTCCAGAAGGCCAAGAGCCTGATCTTTTACACCATAATGGCGTAGCTTCCTGACAAGTGTGTCATGATGGACGCAATCAAAAGTCTTGGATAAATCACAGAAGATACCTATTGCATCCATTGCATCTTCCCAGGCATCAAAAATATTGTCAATTTGTTCAACACCAGCATCGGCTGTTGAACGACTCCTTGTGAGACCAAACTGACCAACACGAATTAAATTGAGATAAAAAAATAAATTTTATTGATTAAGTATGAGATTTTCAAATATTTTGCTAAGAGGGTTTTGCATCGCATTGTGTGTTTCATTCAAGCATAGGTTGGAAATTTGCTTTGTCCTTTGAAAAACTTTCAACGTTGATCAAGATGACACGCAGAGCTGACTTGAAAAGTAAACTGCCGGGGTGATTGGGTCTTGGACTTGGTATTTGGACTTGTCATCATGTTATGGTAATTGGTTTTACGGCGAGTTTGAGGTTCAGTTATTATGACGAACGATCTTTACTATAGTATAAGTGGGTAGTTTAGTAAGAAGAAATTCGTGTGTACAATAAATAAGTGCGTTTTGGTATAGTAAAGAGTAAGTCTGAATGTCAACTAGTAATAATACTCTGACCGTATTGAATTAGAATATTGCTATAAGTAAATTTTGCGTATCATTTCAATCAACTGTTATATCTGTAATCTGTAAGTCTTTTTTACTTCCTATTTTTTTTTTTACTTTTTGACCGTAGAAGCAAAGGTGTCTTTGGTTAATTGGTCGTTTTATTAGTGAGTTATATGGGTGAATATTGACTAAAGCGACATGTATTTCGCAAACCAGTAACGAGGTTGAAGAAATTATTAAAAAACTGCAAAAAAATCATGCATTTTTGTATCAAGATTTGAACCAAATATTGAAAATGATAATGCCTACGATATTTTTTTAACTTGCAATGTATTCTCACGCGCTTGTGACACGGAGACTGAAAAGCCGGCACAGCTTCATCAATGAAGTTATACTTTCGCGCTTTAGTATTTTTACCATTCCACTGACGATGTATTCACTATATATTTCAGATTAATACACTGAACCAACTACTTAAGTTTACTTGCACATTGTAGGCAGGTAGGCAGGCACGAAATTTGTCTCAAAAAAATAAATTTTTGGTGCCAGAAAACTTGTCACTTATCGTCAGGCATCTTACGTCACATCACGCTTAAGAGATGTCGATTGGATAAGGCTCTCCAAAACGACCCACACTTTTGACGATCAGCCATTGAGGACAATCATCATAAAAACTTAATTCAAGGGAAAATTTCGCTACTTTATTTACTAACTCGGTCATGCTCTTATCTTTTACAGGATTTTAGTGGATACAACGATCATGATCGACTTATTTGGATCTTGTTGTTGTTATCAGGCAAGTACTTTTCTATTAATAACTACGACTAATAAACTGTCTACCTAATGGGGGATTTTCTGAGAGATTGTAAACGAAATAAAAACTAGTTTTAAAGAAGACGACGACGACGAAGCTGAGAAATTATAGTATTTTTCGAGGTTGTAATAAAGATAACCACCAACTAGATTTTATTTTGTATTCGACCCGGCTCACAAATTATTATTTTTTAGTTGTAGTACGAAACCCTGATTGTGCGAGCCTGTCTTATTCTTTACTGTTTTTAGGGTTCCGTAGTCAACAAGGAATACCTTAAAGTTTCGCCATGTCCGTCTATCTGTCTGTCATGTCTGTCTGTCCGCAGCTTAGCTCAGAGACCCTTAGTACTAGAAGCACCCTTAGTACTATTAGCATGGATATAATATATACATATTTATAAAATTATGCCGACAAAGCCGTAAAATAAAATCCTTTATAAAAAATATTTAGTGTTCCTCTGGTGCACGAAGGTTATTGGGTTGGTTTGGA
Organism: Carpatolechia fugitivella; assembly: GCA_951230895.1. Taxonomy (NCBI): domain Eukaryota; kingdom Metazoa; phylum Arthropoda; class Insecta; order Lepidoptera; family Gelechiidae; genus Carpatolechia; species Carpatolechia fugitivella. The sequence continues at coordinate 9,203,824 of OX579648.1, read as the reverse complement.
AGGGTATTGGTTATTTTTTTCTTGGCTACTCTAGGTAGTGTTGAGAATCGTTGAATAGGTTTTGAAAAAAAAATATTAGGCATTTTTCGATTCTAGCGTATGTTTGAGAAATATTTTTTTGTAAAGTGCTATTAAATTCCCGCGAGGGTGCGCCCTAGCAATAAAAACACTGAATATAGAAATGTGAAAAAATATAGTAGTAAAATGAAAAATATAAAAATCAAGTAGGCTATAACCTGTATAGGTTAACGAGTAATAGACCGACTTGTAAATGTACTTGTATTAGTGAGAGTTTTTGTACAAAATATTATACTTAAATAAATAAATAAATAAATATGTGGGGACATCTTCACACACGGCCATCCGCTCCCAAACTAAGCAGAGCTTGTACAGACAGCTGATATATATTACACAACTAGATAAATACATACTTATATAGATAAACAACAACCAGACACAAGGCAAAGACGTGTTCATCTCACAAATGTTTGCCCTGGGCGGGATTTGAACCCGCGACTCTGTGCGTTGGAGGCAGATACACTACCACCTGGGATACGGAGCCGTCTACATACTTTCTACTTAACGTTTATAAAAGTCATTTTCTACGATAACTGTTCGAAACAGGTACCTACCTAAGTAGTATTGGGCAATTACCTACGGATCTCTACACTTTACGTGGCCTGACACGTACTTGGCCGGTTTTTTTTTTTAGCTTTTACTTCATTGATTTACAACAGGCCTAGATATAGCGCGTCATACAAAAATACACTAGAAAATTGTCACCTATTTGAAGGTACGCTGGGATTAAAAAGTGACATGTGTATTTTATTAATTGCAACCTTATTGTCTACCATTATAGTAGTATTTTTATTGACATGTACTGCGGAAATGTAGTGCTTAAGCACCACTTTGCTGGTCCATTTTTTTATCTAGGCCTGTTGTAATCAATGTTTTACTTCCTAATTTTAGGGGTATTTACATGAATAAATAAAATATAAGCCGTGTGATGACGGCAGAGTAGAATACATTTGTCACCAACCCCTACTCTTCCCGTAGGTGTCGTAAGAGGCGACTTAGGGACTACACATTGAACAGAGAACGGGCAGCAGCGCTCTCTGATACAGTAACCTTTTAAACTGCGATCTCCAACCCGCCTGCCAAGCGTGGAGATTATGGCAAAACCCTCCACTTAACTGGAGAAGGCTCATAGTCCAGCAGTGGACTGTAACGGGCCGTTGATGAAATAAAATATAGCGATGTGCTACTATAGTACTTACATTAGTGTTTTTTTTTCAGTGCCTTATTGCAGAGCAAACCACACAACTATTTTCCCACTACTTTAAGGTCAACTGGAGTTTAAGGATATACATTGCGCTGTTATTACTTCCGTGCATTGCAATTTGTATGATTTTGTCACTCAAATATCTAGCGCCATTTTCAATAGTTGCCGACGCTGTAATACGTAAGTTATAGTTTTCTAAAACAAAGTCAACTAAACAATATTTTGTGTATCATCCTGCAAATGGCAATAAAATTATTTATTTATATTGGTAGAATATGGTCTAAGGTTTGAACGATGTTGACGAAAAGAACTCTTTAGTTTCTTATTCCTACAGGAAAATATCGAAAGTAAGTAACACTGACCGACGATACAACAAACATTAGGTAGCCAATGGTGTCGATATGACAGTTGTGAAGTCAAAGACAAAAACAAAACCGATGATCTTCGGTCCCTTTCCAATTAAAAATGATAGAAAGTGACAAGACTAATTTTTAGTTTAGTTTAGTTGGGCGTATGCCGAATCGACACCAATAGCCCTGAATCTGATCCTAATTTTGAAATCCAACCATCATTTTCGTATTTATGACTAATGAAAAAGAGGATAATGAATTCAGATGAACGAACTATATTATTTTGAACAAATTATAATAGGGCGTAGCTGTCAAATTAGAGCTTAATATTAGGATATCCATCCATCCATTTCTTTTCCTTTTTAGGAATTATTCTCCATATGTCTACTGGGTCGTTACGTCGAGCCTAGTAGTAATTACGATGAATTCCGATTGTTTTGATTTAGGACACATTCACTTACCTGCCGAGTTAATAACATGAACCGATGCACACTGTAAGAAATTCGCATTCTAACGGGATTTAATTCAAAATTCGAATATTGTTTTATCTAATATTTATTGGTGTCTATTTATTCCAGAGCTACCACTAAAAACGACGGCATATTTTCTTTTGTTGTGGGGAGGTCAACATAAATATTAGAAATGTTTATATCGGCAGCAATACTGAGTCACACTCATTACACGTTTTGCGGCGTTAATTTGTTTGCGAATTTCGATTACGATTACGAAGTGATTATAAAGTTGATAGTGTTATTAACTGTATTTATTATAGTGTTTGTGTATAATACGTAAGTACATATACATTTTATCCGATTTATAATAGGTAATATATGTTAAAATCAACCATATCTATTAGGGCACGAAATTGACTTTGATTTATTTACGTTGTAAATTCATTGGACCCGAAAACAACTTATATAGCAATATATAGTAAAGTGAATACCATCCTAATAAAGCTGATAGTCATGACTAACAGATGCAATTCACAAATATTGCGCATTTTTGCGCCACCCACACACATTTTTTTTATTTTCAGCATGGCTGTCGAAATAACGAAATTGCAAATTTTCGAAATTTGGTCTTCTAACAGAGGAAGTAATCGTTTGGATGAAGTTTTTTCATTTGTTATGAATAATTATCCTCGTGTATATTTTTCTGAATGTTCTAAAAATAAAATCAAGGCTTTGTTGAGAGCACTCTGCCAACAAATTGAAGTAAAATGGACAAAATGTCATCGTCATCGTGACCGTTTTTTAGAAAATAATATGAATTGGTTAACAACTCATATCACTTTGCCTAAAAGTGTTTTACAAGAAATTCCATCATCTAGTTCAGTTACTCCAGGAAGACCAGCAAAAACTTTTCAAGACTGTTGTGATAGAACTCAAAAACGAAAAATCCAAAAGCTTTTGGAGACGACCAGTCCTGAAGAAATTGTAGTAGCTAATGTATGCAACTTACGCAAAGCTGGTAAACGAGATTCTGCAGCCATTGTAAAGGAATTATCCTCCGAGTCCGGTAGTAAGGAGCAAGTGCAGGAAGGAGCAAATTCAAAGAAGATTCCGAAATGAAATTGGTTTATTGGTGGATATGCCTAATCAGCAATCTGGCAACACCAATGACGGCCACACTGCCAGACGATTTTTTCGAGATACCTCAAAAACAGCTGAGATAACTGGCGTGAATTCAGAACTGATTCATCGATTTCATATAATATTAGAAACTCTGGGATGCGGATTTTCAATTGACTTAAATGCCTTTGATTGCTTTGTAAAAGATACCAGGGAACTGTATCTCAAGGAATATTATTGGTACAATATGCCTATCAGTGTTCACAAAGTTCTTTTTCATGGTACAGATGTGATATCATCATGCATAGTACCAATTGGCCAGTTATCAGAAGAAGCCCAAGAGGCGCGGAACAAAGACAATCGTTACTACAGAGAATTCTTCACAAGAAAAACTTCGCGGGTGGATACAAATACAGATCTCTTAAATAGATTATTAATCTCATCTGACCCCTATTTAGCAGCAGGAGCATACCTCGCAAAAATATAAGTAAATTGGAGCCAGAAGTTTTGGCAATGCTTTTCCTGCCCACGACAAACTAGTAATATGCCTATTTTTAGTATTTTTCACTTTTTAAAGCACAAAAATAAACCAAAATGGTTTTATTAAACTATAATAACACTTTTATAGCTTATTTCAATCAAATTAGTAGGTTCCGTATCATCAGGAATTAAATCCCGCTAGAATGCGATTTTCTTACAGTGTGCGATGGGCGCTAAAACGTGCTCCTTTGATTTGATGTAAATTATACAAAACGTAATCATTTCGATTCCAGTATCAGACATTTTATAGTTGAAGATATCTTCCAGTCTTTAATCTGATCCAAAAGGTGACTGGGTTAATTTCGCTTGGTAAAAAAAAAACATGCCAGAGTCACGCCTTTTTTTATTTAATTTTAGTCCATTGTATGGCTAGATTAAAAATCTTTTTGAGAATAAAATTGTACACTACGGTCTAGGTCATAAAAAAAAGCTAGTCGGTAATGTGACCATTTTTTTAAAACACCTTTTTCGTAGGGTAGAGCAAGAAAAACTACTTTTTCGAACGATTCCCGCGCAGTGTCGGACGTAACCACCACCGTGATATTTTTCAGTGACGCGTCGGTCGAAGTTTCAATTACACCGCATTGAGTTGGGATAACCTAATCTTAATAAGCTAGTAGCACATCTTCTAAAGGTTAAAAAGGACGAACTTATTTATTTATTATTATTAGAGCTCGAGAGTAAGAATTAGCGTTTTAATTTGTTGTTTACAGTTATTGTGGCGATCAGTACAGTTGTGTTTGGTGTTAAAAATGCAGCGAAAGAAAAAAGATCTCCAACGGACATGCCGTTTTGGATGGGCAGTATGCCTAAAACATTTCAGTTCATGGGAGGTTGCGTTTTTAGTATGGAAGGTGTTGGCGTTACTATGCCAATTGAAAATAATATGGAAAATCCGAAACAAATCACCCTTGTCCTCGTAGTAGGTGAGTTTTACAACGTAACGTATATGTAAATGTTACGATAGTTTTGACCCCATTCAAGAAATCTAATTGCGTCTCATTCCTACACGTTTATTCTACTGCTCGCTCCGTCGCCGAGCGGTCAAGCGTTCAATCAATCAATCAAAATAATTTTATTCGAATTAGGATTTTTACAAATCATTTTTCGACGTCAAAGCTATCATGGATGGCACGTTCACTACCAGTGTACGCTCACTGTGGAGAAGAACGGCCAGAAGAAACTCCACAGGATTCGTATCTTTTGTGCTTTTCTTTTAAATAAATAAAGAATCATACATACATAAAGTCATAATAACAATCTACTCCGCTGATTTGGAACAACAGTTGACCAGACGTTTTTATCATTTAAGTAATCATTTATCGTATAGTCGGCTTTAGAATATAAAATATTCTTAATTCAAATTCAAAATAATTATTCACAAGCACACACGGTAAATGGATAAAAATGTCATGCGAAGTACATACGTAGTGCACCAACAATGGTTTGCTTTGTAAATTAAATGTTAATTAATACAAAAATAAAAATAAACATTATCATTATAAACAAGTCATTCAGTAAAAGTGTCAAGAACAATTATAAAATGTCAAATTCAAATAAAAAAAAAATAAAAAAAAACAATTGTCATACTGGACCCCTTAAAATAAAACTTTTTTATAAATTCATCAACAGAATAATTGTGGTAGGCATTTCTTAAAGGACTTGTACCAGATTCGTATAGAGCTTGGTATTAAATTCGCAGAAAAAATTAACGTTGAAAGATTGGAATTGAATCGAATCTAACCGAATCTTGCGCAGTCGTTTGTTTCACGTTGCTGGTTTCGTACGCTCGTTGGGTGTTTTGCTTTCTCAAAAAAAATATCGTCACTGGTTTGCGGCGTAACTTCATAAGCTTTCAGTCAGACTTCGCGTTGGAGAAGCCTTTAAATATTTGTGAAGACTACTCTCAGTCAGGCAGGGCTGGCTTTGAAAGCGCCACTCTCTGATGAACGCGTGACATGGTGAAAATAATGATGTGATCATGATTTTAAAATCAAAATCTCGCTGAAAGAAAACAATTATCAATGACTTTGACATTCGATCTGTCAACGTATTTTTTTTATAATTAGTTAGGCAAAAGGATCAAAGTCAGGGTTAAAATTTAGAATTATTTTTATTCCAATACAGTACATCGCCTTTAATTGTGGTAAAGATTTTACAGAATCCGGTAGGAGATTGTATAGCTTCTGGCAAAGCAAGTGGTGGTGTGTGTAGTCTGTGCCAACCGATTCGGATACCTCGTCAAAAAGCCGTGCTTGATGTTATCAAAAAGATGTTTTTTTTTTACAAATATTAACGTCTCGTATATAATATTATATATCGAGGGTAGAGTCATAAGATTCAGCCTCTTAAACAGAGGTTGACATGATTCCATTGGCCCAACACTGCACATGGCTCTAATACATTTTTTCTGGATGATGAATACCCTTTGCAAGTCCACCGAGTTCCCCCACAACATCAGTCTGTATCGTAATGCAGAACACACATAGCCATGGTAAGCCATCAAGGCAGTCTCTACATTGTAGATGTTTCGCAAGCGGAACAACACATATACAAATCTGTTAATTTTGGTAGAGACCGCCTCTACGTGCTTTTTCCATGACAGGTGTGTGTCCAGTGTGATACCGAGGAATTTCGTCTCTGTGGACTCTATTATAGGAATATTTTCATTGGATATAGTGAGATTTTCTGGTTGTTTGTTTTTGTTTAGGAACTGTAAAAGTAAGTGGTTTTTTCACGATTGATACTGAGGTCTGAGGTTGTTTCGTTTTAGCCAGTCAACAACTTTAGTGATGGTTACATTTATTTCGGATTCATAGTCAAGATTTGGAGTTTTGTGTATCACTACAGATAAGTCGTCTGCAAATAGAGTGCATGGGTATTTCGCAACGGATGGTAAGTCGTTAATGTACAAGACAAATAGCAGAGGTGCCAAGATGCCGCCTTGTGGAACTCCGATCTTATTTAATCAGACCTGAAACTAGTGACCTCCCGCTGGTCATTGATATTATTCAGTTCAACACATTGTAACCTGTCACTGAGGTAATCTCTAACGAGTTTATTAGCTACCCCCCGAATTCCGTATTTATCAAATTTATTTAAAAGAATTTCATGAGAAACGCAGTCAAACGCTCTGCTCATGTCAAAGGACACAGATGTTACAGGGATCCTCTTGTCCATGCATGCTGATACCCGAGCGAAAAGCCTGCATGAACTGTGGACTTTCCCTTTTGAAATCCGTATTGTTCTGGATGAATTCTTTATAATAAACGACATCAACCTATCATGAATCACCCTTTCCCATATTTTTGATAATATTGGTATTAATGGTTACTAATGCAATCTTTCTCTCCTTTTTTAAATAGAGGCTTCACAATTGATATTTTAAAGGTTGACGGGAAAATGCCGTGTAGAATTGAAAGGTTAATTAAGTATGCTAAGATTGGGCATAGTTCTTTGGCGCAAGCTTTATTAATTTTAGTATTTATTTCATCGTATCCAATCGAGTTAGTGTTTTTGAGGGATCGGATAATTTTGAAAGAAAGAAAATACATTTATTCAGATCTCAATGCATGCTACTAAGATACAAAATAATGACTTAGGTATAATTTGCACAAAACAAAAACATTTGCGCAAAGCAACATGCAGTGCGATGTGAAAAGGTGTTGCCTCAGCATTATCGTTGCAAGTAAAAATACTTCCAACACCTTAGATAATGAAGAGTTACACGCTCGCCAACTCAATCAGCTGGCTTGATATACCCACTCTCTGCGTGCGTTACTGTATAACTGTGTGTGTGTAATATACAAAAATAATAGTGCTAATATCTGTTACGCCATGAACTATTATAGAATAATTATGATATTATTATATTTATTTTTATAGGTCTTAAAAATATGCTTGCGCTATTATTGTTTAGTAGGTTAATGTGGGATTGGCTGTGTTTGTTCGTATTATTATTATTATCTTTATTTATAAACTGATTATTAAATTCATTTGAAATTTCAATAGGGTCGCGGATTATTTTGTTACGTTTTATATAAAATATATTATCATGTCGTGTACTGTTTTTGTCGTTTATTACATTCCAGGCCGCTCTGCATGTGTTTTTGGCATTTTGAATATATTTTTTATTATTGATTTTTTTAGCTTCAAATATGCATTTTTTTAACAGGATGCTATACTTTCGATACTCTTTCTTTTTTGAGGTTTTATTCATGTAATAGGACATTCTTAGTTTCCGTTTTATTAAGCAAGATTTTCGAATTCCACACGTCAACCCGTTGGTTTGTTGTCTTTGAAATCAAGCATTTGACTCTATATTTGGGGAAGCATAAGTTATAGAATAATTGCAGTTCTTTATGGAAGCAAGTAAATACTGAATGGGGGCTTTCGGAGTTGATGATACTATGCCATGGATAGTTTCTTAAGAAGTACCTAAATTTCTCTACATTTTCTGTACAAAAATCTCTTTTGAATGCGAAGTAATAATGTTTTTGGTTGTGTATCTTTTTGGAAATTAGTACCGTTAAAAGCTGAGCAGTGTCTTGGTTTTATATTTGAAGAGGAAGAGTTTCTCCTACCGCTTCTGTTATGTTGCTTGCAAAATGGTCTATACAAGATTGTTTCCGCGTTGCCGTTTCGATATGGAGCTTGAAATTGTGACCTTCCAAGATCTCTACCAATCTTTTAGCTAATCTAATTCTTTCGGGCCTTACACTTAAAAGGTCAATGGTATATTTTTTCTATTTTGCCTATTTTTTAGATAATCTAGTAAACTTTCAAGTTTATCGAAGAATATTTCTACATGCGATGCCGGGATTCTATAGATACAAATTATGATTAGTTAATATTGCGGTACCTCTACCCCACAACACTCGAAGAACTTTTCAGTGGTAAATTCCTTAATAAATGTAATTTCTTTGACTGCAATAGAGTTATTATGCATACTACACACTCCACCCCGGGACCTCTTGTTCCTACTCGTTCAAGTGAATAACCATTCAAGATCATATAATTTTAGTTTTAAATTGGTTATCGGACAGATTTACAATATCATCTGGTATTTTATTATATTATACGTTCGAATCTCATTACGGATGTTCCGGGTTCGAATCCCAGTGGAGAACACTGTCAAATAAAAGTAACTTTCTGAGAGTTTTCCCGGTTTGCTTAGGATATTGTAGGCTGAATATCCTGATTTTCTAAAAATTACATTATGCTGCGGGTTACGGCTGCTATCTAAGAAACAAGCCGTTGCCTTCGATCAAAGAAAGGACTTGTTTTATCGAAGGTCGTTGCACGAGTCATGTCAATGGCCGTTGGCAGCTCTATACTAACACCAGGGTTTGTGAGGTTGGTTGTTAAACTTACCCACACAATGAAGAGTAGATACTTTATTCAGTACCAGCGTAGTGAGTCACGCTCGTTTGTATTCTAAAATACGTAAAGATCAGCATCGAATCGTAACCCTAAAAATATTGCCAAACGTGGTTTTAGTGTGCGCTCCTTGAGCTCTGACCTTATGCTGAAAGCTCTGCTCACCCTTTCGGTGATATAAGCGTGATTATATGTATACAGGGTGGAAACGTTAAGTGTTTCCAAACTATTATTTCGTGAGTTTTAAAGATATTGCAAAACTGTAAAGTGATATGGAATCTGCATCGCATGACATAAAAATATTGAAAAAAGAAATAGCCATGTGTTCAGAAATTATACTTTTACAACTGTCATATATTTACTTAAAGCACCATTTATTTAGACGAAATCAAAGATGTTCGGGCAAAATATATATTTTTTTATATATTTCAATGAATACGATGTTCAAAGTGGCTGTCTGCGTTGGAAATACACAAACGAGAAGTACGTTAACACACGCATATAACTGTAATTGATAATCAAACTCGTACATTCCTACCTATTATACGTTCTTAGTAAATGTATTTGCATGCAATAGTATACATTCCGAACACATGACTATTAGAGGCACACTTAACGTTTCCCCCCTGTATATACTCACCGGCACATCTAACCGCCCACCCTTCATTTTAGCGAATACTCGTGAATACTCACCGGCACATCTGACCGCCCACCCTTCATTTCAGGGAATACTCGTGATTCTTTATAATTCTATTAGTTAAAGCTGATGTTAGTTAAAAAGTTGATAATTTAACGTTTATTAAGTGTGTTTAATTTATCGTAAAATTATCAATAAATCAATTGTATTGTATAACAATAAGCGTAGTTTAAAATTTTCCCGAAATACAAGGGTAGGCGGTTAGATGTGCCGGTGAGTGTAAGTATGTATGAATGTGCATTCTTTAGTTCATATGATAAATCTTTATTTCCTAAAAACATGTTGTAAAGATGTTGTAGTATAATTTAAAAGGTACTAATGATTTGCTAAATATAGTAGCGCATGCAAAAACAATACAACTGATCACAGAATTACAATAAAAAATGTCAAAATATTTCATGCACGTCATAAAAACTTTTTATTAATAGGTACATAATTAAAAATTGCAAATAATTAAAATGTCATACTTAAATCACAAAAATACAATAGTTCATATTTGATTTTATAGCGTTTTTGTAGAAACCAGGAGTTGCCATAAACGGGATTAGACTCTTATTATCTCTCGTCGATTTACCGTAGCTCATTTGATCAATTGGTGTGCGCCAAAATTTCGGAGTTCCGTATGTAGCCTAGGTGAAAATTTAACTACATAATTTTCTGCACACCAACTGGTAAATTTCAATTGGTCTACGGAAAACTGACGTTATCTCTATTGGCTTCGTGAGAGGACAAGTTAGAAAAGAAATCATACTAAAAAACTGCAGAAATTATTTCGGTTAGAAAGGCCGATTTCCCGGCCGAGGCCGAAGGCAGTGGTCATTGGGACATAATTTATAATTCGCCCGATCCCTTCTACCAAAATCATAAATCATAAGGCCGATTTCCCTTGACTAGAACAAAATACAAACACAATATCAGCAACTATTGATAAAAGACACTATGATAATATGGACAGAGTGCACATTACCACAATGTTTTTTTTTTTTCAGGCATGGCTATAGTGGTTACGATCGTTATGACTGTTGGATTTTTCGGTTATTGGGGCTATGGAGCAAATGTTAAAGCTCCCGTCACTACGAATTTTCCTATGAATTGGTATGTTAATAAAGAAAAAAATATATAGTTTCATTATTTTATATTTTGTCACATTTGTGCTTGATGCTGGTGTCCAAAGATTTATCATTTGATACATTACGTACCGACCAAAAATTTTGAGATGTTGTTGTTGCTTGGTACCATACTTAAAGCATACCATTTATAAGTTGTACCTGGCATAGCAGAAATGTACATATTATTGTGTATAACTGTAAAATATTAATTTTAAGTTGGTCGGTATGCATCGTATTCGCCTCTTAGCTCGGACCAACCACCCACCTGGACACCACATGTCAGGGCGCAACTTTCCGAAACGCATAGGTGCATTTGCACATATAAATATCTCTGGGCGGCCAATACCTCGCGGCTCCCTTCAGTTTCGACCAATAGGGAACAAGCACAATTTTTTTAAATTCATTAATCGAATTATTTCAAGTTCCAGATAAATACATAAAAAATATTATTCCAAATATCTTGCTCAGAAACAAAGTTATAAGGCTTCAAAGTTGATGGTATATAACGTTATTTGTGTCGCGGGCCATACATCCGCCATAGAAAATTTTGTTTTCGTAGAGAGGGACAGATAACTAGTTTGTTTTTCGATCAATTTCGATTCTGTTTTGACTGTCAGAATTCTATTTTTGTGTACTTTTATCTGAACTATGAAAAAAATCCCCCAATCAATGTTCCCTATTATGAGACTTGTCAATACGTTGCGTAAGCTAGATGTGTTCCCCGCGCCCCCGCACCGCAACTTTCTTCGTAATTAGTTTTTTAGTAAATTATACAGAATGCGGTGTCCAGTGGGTGTGGTTGGGCCTAGCCTCGTAGGGACCAACAGTTTAAATTACAAATACCCACTTCTTTTTTATGGACCATCTTCAGAACTTTTTTTTTCGTCCACTATTCGTCTGTAACAGCATTAACAGCTCGCATACGTCCCCACCAAAGAGCTCAAGTCTCTCTGAATTAGGGCGATCTGGTGCGGGTTGGTCGACTTCACCAAACCCGGAATGTGTAGCTTTCATCATGATGGTTTCCTACACCGTAAAAGCGTATAATAAACGTTCATTATGACTTCGAATTTCGAAAACACATTGGTACAGCTGCCACGGTATAACTTGAACCAGCACAATAGGACATTTTTAGGTGTGATTGGGGATGAGGAATAAGCGCGGGGGAACTGCCATAGAATGATAGCAACTAGCATAGCAAATGATGCACCGTTACTTCGTAAAGGTTTGCTATAAACCTTACTACGATCATCTTCAAGGACAGTGGCGTGCAGAATGTTTTAATTTGTTGTCTTAATGAACCGTTTTCTTTAAAAAAAAAAATGTTCTTCTGGTCTCAATAGATGGCGGTGGCGTAGACAACCCCATGCAAAGTGTCCCAATGTCATTTTGATTTTTTAGCAAGGTATTGAAACTTCTTTCACTCGGCGATCTCAAAACGACTTAAACTCGTAAAACCAATATACTTTTGTGTAGATATTTTATTATTCAGATACATTTTATTTTGTTTATGGTCAATATATCGGTCAATATATCGGTTGGTCGGTGTCGGTTTATTTATTGAGTAACAAACAAGATAATCCATTCAATTGAACAGAAACTCACAAATACTTAAAAGTAATAGGAATAAACCATATTGTAGAAGATTTAGGCCCTACATAGATAACATCCAATATTATTGCGCTGAACATCAAACCTGTTAGTTTTAATCTACCTACTACTTTTGTTTTAAAACCAGATCAGTTATATGTTTGTATTGGCGGCATGCTCGCTCATGTCTATAGAAAACTTGATAGAAAACTATCGCCAGTAAAATAATTATGAACTTTTATGATAAACTTCTTTTTTAATTAAGAGTGCGTTTCAAAACGCGTAGAGCGATTGATTACTTGACAGCAGAAATTTTGTACTTATGGGATTTGAACAAAGAAACAGTGCTTAAATACTAACAAATAGAATAGAAATTAGAATTAAATTAAAATTTGTATTACATTATACAAAGAACAATACCTACCTATACTTACTTACTTTCTAGGGTGCTGATGAGGTACTTCTTGTTATTAGATAAGATAAAATATAATAAACTGCCTACCGTTACCAGAGAAGTAGAAACGTGCCACATTAGCAGCATTTTATTCAGTTCGTTGCGGCAGTGATACCTACATAGTATTCTGCGCATTGTATTCTGTGCTCGGACCGAATAAAAGGTTTATTCAGGATATTGAATTTGAGTTTTGGAACGCACTCGTATTCATTTTAACTGTCAATGCTCTTTTATTTGAGATAACCTTCGATAAACTTTATGTGATCGAAGGAGATAACTTGCTTTCTTCTCATTTGTGTTATCATAGCAAAAAATACGTTGTCATTGGCAAAATACGCCCATCCAAGGCGTGAAGCCATTTATATACCTATTTAGAAAAAAAACTCGTAATACTTCTGAACTCTTTGGTTGCCTTATTACATGACAGTTGTTATATGATTCGTCAGAAATTACCTGACATAATATATGTCAATAAATGGTGCCTGACATAATATGTGACTGTAATGTCAATAAATGGTGACGGAAAAAGTTGCGACTGTTTTTTTATTAGAAAAATATTGGGAGATGGCGAGATAGACCGGGATGTAAAGCATAGAATTAACTCAGGATGGATGAAATGGCGGCAGGTCACGGGAACAACATGCGACCCCCGAATGCCTCTTAAGTTAAAAGGCAAAATTTATAAGACAATTATACGATCTGACGTCATGTATGGATCGGAGTGTTGGGCCATCAAAGGAATGGATGAAAGACGACTTCATGCTAGTGAAATGAGAATGCTGAGATGGATGTGTGGAGTAACAAGAATGGACAAGATTAGGAATGAATATATAAGAGGAAGTTTGAAAGTTGCGCGCCAGTGATAGATAAAATGAGAGGAAATCGTCTTACCTGGTATGGGCACGTAATGCGTAAAAATGAATGTTACGTAGGGAAAAAGGTATTAAATTTGAATGTGGATGGATATGTTGGGAGAGGACGACCAAAGAAAAGATGGATGGATTGTGTAAAAGATGATACGTTCAGGAAGGATGTGAGTGTTGAAATGACGGCTTATAGGGATGAATGGAGGAAGAAAACATACTGCGCCGACCCCAAATGATGGGATAAGGGCAAGCGAATGATGATTTATGTGGTTTATGTTGAAGTTTGAATAGTAGCTAAGATAAGTTGATACAGATGATGAAATATCCTTTTGGTGGGATCGACGGCAATTAATTACGATGACAGTGACGTTATGCTACATCGTTCGAAAACCACTTTTGTCGCGCAATCACTCGCCAGCTCGAGAACCACATGTCCCTTACTGTTAATATTTTCCTCTCTTTTCTTTTTCCGAGTGAATTTTCACTCACCCATTAATCGAATCCGAACGCACCCTAAAAGTTGCGTGCGCGATTGTACATGCGCAGTTGAGCGCCATCTTGGGTCAAGTTATGTGGTCTCTTTTTCTGCAACACCACATCAGAAATCTATTTATATTCCTTTATGTTAGACCTTTACATCTGTCTGTCATAATGTGTAATATTTCAAATTGTATGTCCTTTGCTTCGATCTCCTTTGTTTTGAATATGGGTCAAAACATTGGGCTAATTCAGAGACTTACGCTCAGCCAAACCATAACCAACCATACCAAACCATAACCATATCAAACCATATTATTTGTCTTGAACAGAGTCAGATAGGCTTCGCTCTACTCAGATAGGCTTCGCTATGACTCAAGATTCATGAATAATTAGTATTAGCGATATTGCTGCCTAGGTAATGACAATAATACTGCCTAGATATTCAAAAGGTGGCGAATATTTCCTTTGTTTCATTATTTAGTGAAACTAAGTCACCCTCGTACGCGTGTTTGTAACTTACTATAGTATAGTAAGTACCGGCAACTATTCTTCATTTAAAAGTTATATTGAATTAATATTTTTTTTTTTTTTTAGGTTGACACTCGTATTGAAGATATCTCTACCACTCATGATCTATGTAACTTTTGCTCTAAACTTCTGGGTGCCTTTTAACCTTGCTTGGGCATATTTGAAAGATCGGCACCAGGGTATGAATCCCGGCATGAAAGAAAGAATATATAGAGCAGTTTTTGTAACTATTATTACACTTATTGCTGTAACTTTTCCACAAGTTGTGGTACTGATGGGAATTGTAAGTAATAATAATGTTTTTTGTTTTTTTTTATTTATCTTGTACTAGTTTTCCGCCCGCTTTTTATTTGGAAATATAGTTTTCTAACCGAGAAACTGCAAAAACGCTTTCGAATGACCCTCCGGCGGATATCCGGCTGTACTCCTCTACAGGTCGCATTTCTAAACCACTTCTCGTGAAATTTTGTGAGAAGTTTCGATAATTGCTTCAGATTTATTTTTTTTGTCGTTTCTTTTTCTCATTATGGCGTAGATACGTGGTGGTGAAAGTTTCTGGATTTGGCCACTTACAATAAAATAATGAAAATATAATTCGATAATAAGGAATTCGAAAATGGAACTCTTTGGGAACATGTTACTTTTTAATTTGCGAGAATGTCATTTGTTTTTTCACTGTAACGCCCTTTCAAAAGTGGTGTGTCACTATCAAAATTAAATTAACTCGTGAATATTTTCGTTCAATGATTTTTTATGGTTTTCGTTGTGGCTTAAGTTAACAAGAGTTGCCAGAGACGTCATTGGCATTTTGTGATGAAGCACCATGTCGCAGCTCTGTGTATTCGTGGTTTGGAGAATTTAGACGTGGACGTGATCATCTCAATTAGCGGCATCTGTACAAGGAGAAAATCAGCATTTTAGGGCGTTTGATGATTAAAAGGTTTCCTTTGGCATAGTGAATACTTAGAACCCTTAGATAATTTTACGAAGAGTAGCCATCTAGTTATTTATGTTCATAATGAGGAACACATGTAGGTTCTAATATCGCGTCACAATATGACTAATAAAAGAGTTTGAATCATACACATCACAATAGTTTTTATTTCACTTCAATACGTGCAGTATTTTTAAAGTTATGACTGCGAGAGGTTCATGCACCTTTATCAAAGTTCCGAGATTTCGCGCACTTGCGTATAAAGTAGTACTGGGCGGCACACTACTGTCTAAGTAGGTAGAGACTCGTACCTATACCTACTTGTATGCACCTTAAACACCTATGTAGACTACTTATTAAACCTATATACCAACAACGCAATATATACTCACCGGCAAATCTAACCGCCCACCCTTGTATTTCGAGTTAATTTTAAACTACGTTTATTGTTATACATTACAATTGATTTATTGATAATTTTACGATAAATTAAACCACTTAAATAAACGTTAAATTAAATAATTTTTAACTAACATCAGCTAACCAATAGAATTATAAAGAATAACGAATATTCCTTGAAATGATGGGTGGGCGGTTAGTTGTGCCGGTGAGTATATAAACTTGTTGCACATTAGTGTTTTATAGTATAAATAGGCAAGTACATACAACTATCAGCTCGGCTATTCAACGGCGGAAAACGACATTACAGATGTCAATCAATCAATCAGCCCATTGGAGTCCACTTCTGGACGTAGGCCTCTCCAAGGGCACGCCAAAGCGCACGATCACCCGTTTTCCTCATAGTCTGTCACAGAACCGATGATCGTTGGCTTCTCGAATGGAGACCACGTCTCGGTAAACTTAGTGAGGGACGCCCCCTGCCAGGTGGACTGATGACCTGAGGAAGGTAGCTGGTGGTGGCTGAATTACAGATGTATCTCGTTACAAAGAGAAGAAGAACCTTTTCTATGACGTTATCATGAACGTATATAAGCTGTTTACGAGTTCTCACAAACCGTTTCGCCGCAAGATTTGACGCCTTCCAGCCTCCGGAACAAGTCTAGTTTCGAAAATGTTTCAGTATCGTAGACCAGGTCTATACAATGAGACTGGTTATTCAGAAGTCGCAAGAGTATAATCAGCCGCTGTGTCTAGCATTTCTGTACTACGAGAAAGCCCGAATCGACTCCATTGAAACCTGGGCTGTTCTGGAATACATGCAGCGATACCAAGTCGATTGGCGGTACGTGGAGGTGCTGAAAAGCCTGTACAGTATGACGTCGATGTCCGTCCAAGTACAGAATTATAAGACAAAACCCATCCAGTTGCTCAGAGGAGTGAGACAGGGGGATGTCATCTTTCCGAAACTGTTCTCCAATGCACTGGAGTATGTCTTCAAAACCCTAGACTGGAGCGGATTGGGCATCAACATTAACGGCGAACATCTCAGTCACCTCCGCTTTGCTGACGTCATAGTTGACAATGGCTGAATCGTTGCAGGATCTGTAAAAAATGCTGCACCGTCTTAACGCTGCCTAATTGTCAGTCGGTCTCCAGATGAATTTGGACAAAACTAATCATTCCAGAACCGATTTCGATCAATAGCGAAGTGCTCAAAGTTGTCCAAGAATATGTCTACCTCGGGCAGACATTGCAGTTGGGTAGAGACAACTTCGAGCGTGAAATCGCAAGAAGAGTACAGTTGGGCTGGGCAGCATTTGGGAAACTGCGTCATATCTTCTCGTCGCCACTACAACATGACGGTGAAGCTGGCCCACCGGCTACATGTCACTCAGCGAGCTATGGAAAGATCTATACTTGGTATTTCGGTACGGGATAATATCCGAAACGAAATCATCTGGCAGAGGACCAAGGTAGTTGATATCTAAATAGCAGTGGGCTGGCCACGTCTGTCGCAGAACCAATGAGCGTTGGAGCAGACGGGTTCTCAAATGGAGACCACGTCTCGGGAAACGTAATGTGGGACGCTCCTCTGCCAGGTGGACTGATGACCCGAGGAAGGTCGCTGGTGGTGGCTGGATAAGGAAAGCGGGTGATCGTGCCCTTGGAGAGTCTAGCGGTGGACTGCAATAGGCTAATTTATTGATGGATTGATATCACGAAAAGCAAGCCTATGTAATTTATTATGTTCTTGCTACTGTGTCGAGTAAAAATTTTTTTTCATCGATATTAATACAATCAATACATTATGTGTATACTTTTTTAAGAGAAGATTAGTTGGGCTTTCTAAATTATTAGTTTTTATTTTTTTATCTATTGAATAATAAAAGATATAGACGTTTTTGAATGCAATTGCAATTTAAATAGTGGAAATGAATCCTACATATTTGATTTACATGAAAATGACACCAAACTTGACCTTATAGTAACACTGTTAGTAACAGAAACTACGCCCCCCCCATTCCCCCAATAAAAACTTACATGGCCACCCTTCTTAAATCAATCTTTGGGTCTAACTGAATAACTCCGCAAAAGGAAATGTCGTATAAAAAAGCGTACACCGGCAACTATATGACGAAGTATGTGAAGGTCGGCCGGCGACTGCGGTTACGGACTAATATTAACACCGTACGACAACTTAAAAATTACTTGCCAGCAAATTCTAATTGATAAATAAATTGCGTTCTTAACAAAACAAACTATACTTTGAACAGTTTCTTTCGGCGTGCATTGAACAATTTTTATTATAATCCGCATTTTTCTGTTAACATTTTCGGCGTATCTTTAAGCAAATTCAAATCGGAGTTTTAACCGGACAGCCGTCGAGTTCGGACGTGCCCGCACGTGCGCCTCTTTCGCATTCGGTCTTTATCCTATTGTGCAAGGGTTCTTTTGTTCTGTTGTGCATCCAACTTCGACAATACCGCGCAAGATTTAAATTTAAATTTAGATTTAAAACTTTGTTTAATAGACTCAATCTATTAATTGTGTTGTGTTTGGGTGCTGTGATCAGTGTGTGTGCTTACGAGCAGCGCCTTGTGGCAACCTGTTGCAGCCACAGCCAGCAGCCGCTAATCTTCAGACGGCCCAGGAATCCGGTGAAACCGTTTCTTTTATTTATTCCTTGTTTATTATTATTATTATAATTTTTATTGTGTATGATTGTTAAAAGTAGGCTTTAGGTTTTAGAAACACGTAGAAATAGCAGAAACCCGGTGGACCTGCGCTTCTCTATTAACTTTTATTGCGTAATTTTGTTCAAATTAAGCTAAAAGCAAACAATCAGAAACAGCATTGTATAAAGGTCTGAATGATCTCTCATACAGACACGTAGCACTCTGGTGTAGCGTAAAAGTTTTATATTCGAGACGACGACGGGCCGAGCTGATACTCAACGCGCCATCCGCAAGGGTACGAGTAACCTAAACATCACACGGTGAGATATCTCTGAGAGGTATTTACTGGCTATTCCAAGACAGCAGTGATTGCATAACCCTACAACTGACCGACGTGTCCTGGGCAGAGTCAGCCCAAAAACATCACCCTATTTAGCAGATTTTCTTCAGAGTGGTAAAGATAGTTTCTACTAAGCCACTTTGAAGATAGGTAATAGAAATCTTCGTCCACCCTGGCATCCTGATTGTTTTAAAGGCACAAGTGTCATTTGAAACAATATAGACCCACCCGGCTGCGGAAAGTTTGGCCGAGCAAAAGAACAGTTTTACACCAGGCCAGCAGTAAAATAATCTTAACTTTCTTAGAATAACGTAGAAAGAGACTTCTCTGCAATTCAAGGGTGCAACTTCATTTAATTTTTACTTGTAATTTATGGGCCAAAACTAACACAACTAATCTTTTTGTTCATGGCTTTCTTCTTATTTTAGAACAATAGGAAATTCTGGCATTACGAAACTGCTAACACATCTGGCACCAATAAAGGACGCCCCGACTGGTCCTTCCTCAAATCAATTGAAGGGGAAAAAACACCCCACTGCTAAGTGGAGACACCACACTGAAGCAATATATTAAACCCAAAATAAAAAAGGAAAGAACAAAAAAGCTAGCATACTGAAAACAATGCCGACTCTACAAAACAAAGGACAAAAGATGGTCATAAATGAAATGAAAAGAGATGGGAATTGCTTGTACAGAGCAATTTGCCAACAAATTAATGAAAACCTCGGGCTCACATTTGACTACAAGATGGTCCGAAGAGACCTAGCAAAATATGTGTCAGAAAATCGTCATAGTTCTCGTATTAGTACAGCGCTCGTCAATTCCATAATTGATGCCCCAGAGGCCATTGATTACTCACTACCCTATCAAGAACAGTTAGAAACATATTTAAAAAATCAATGGAACGATGGGTTCTGGGGCGGTGAAGACATTTTGATAGCAGCAGCAGAATACTATCTTATTAATGTCCACGTTCATGGAAGACACACATACCCTATTATCTATAAGCCAGAAGAATCTGAGGTTCCAGCCAACATCCACCTATATTTCGAAAATAATCACTACAGTAGTATCACACTTACACAAGAAACCAACCTTTTACTCTCTCCATTAAAACAGAACATAAAACAGTCTTGTGAGACGGAGGCGGAAGAGAGTTTTACCTCTACATTGTGCTCGTCAAACCCTTCTCCCAACGACTACTACGATAACACGGGATACAGAATTTGTACCGCTAAAGGCTATCCGTCTAAAAACACCATAAATAGTGAAAACATTAGTATTGCGACATGGAATGTTAGAGGCGCGGCCACCCACAATAAAAAAGAAAGAATAGACCAAATCCTCAATCAAAAGGGAATAGAGATCGCTTGTCTTCAAGAAACACATCTCAAACAAGGTCTTCATTCATCTAAGCACTATACTTGGCATTTAACAGGATCCAATAAATATCGGGGTTTAGCGATTCTAGTCAGGAAAAACTCTAATTGGGAACTCAAGGAAACTATTAAATGCATTGATATTATGGCAGCCACAATTTGCAAGAAGAACAAAAAACCGCTATTTCTTATAACTACACACTTGCCTAATCTTACGTCACAAGCAGGAAGAACTTTCAACAACCTGTTAAACCTTATAAAAAAACAACCAAAACACACAACCCTTATTATTCTCGGGGACTTTAATTCGCATGTTGGACAAACAGACATAACAGATCTACCAGAATCAGCAATATCGGCCAAGAATTTATTCCACAAGGAATCTAACAGTAATGGGGAAATTCTTATTGACATAATCAGGCGAGAACAACTCCGACTGGACACTTCATTTGGCAGAAGCAGCTGTAAGACTACTTGGAGGTCAAATACCCGCGTGGCGCAACTGGATCACATAATAACCTCCAGAAATCAACCAAATTTCTTTAATAATATCAAAGGAATTTCAGTTCAGGGTTTTTCAGATCATAAAATAGTAATGGCAACCATCGACTCTAAACGCTTAGACCAAAAACCAGTAGCAAACTACTACTATATCAAACAATGTAACCAAGAGGGGGGTTTCAACTACAAACATATAAGTTATAATAATCTACAAGACAAAGAAATACGAGAAAAATTTCAAAGGAGTGTAAGGGATCAAATTAATCAAGCCAAGAAAGATATTAACCCAGGAGATGAAACTATTGCATATGACACTCTCATAAATATAATAAAGTCAGGAGCGCAAGCTGAACTAAGTAATAATCCAGTTAGATCAGACGAATATAAGAATGCAATAAATGATCTTGAAAAAGCTAAATCTTCTCTCCAACTGGAACCCCACAATCTAACTAGAAAAGAAAGGGTAAAAACATGTAGACGTAATCTAAAAAACATTAGAGATAGGGAAGAAGAAGAGCAGTTCAAAGGATTTCTTAAAAACCTCGGCCCGCTTCACCCATCACAAAGGATGAAAATAACATATAACGTATACAGACGTCATAAACAAGCAGAAAGACGAAAAGTTAAACAACATTACATTCCCATGTCGAAATGGGAAGAAGAGTTAGAAAAATCTCAGGGACCAGAAATTCAACTCCACTTAACTGAGGATAATGAAGACCTGGGAGAAGTTCCGACCAAGGAAGAGATTTTGGATATTCTTATAAAGATGCGTAATGGTTCGGCCCCGGGAGTAGACCAAATTGTCATAAACCTAATTAAAGCTGCCCCGACAGAATTTATTGACCAACTTCATAAATATTTATGTTTAGCATGGATAGAAAATGCAGTCCAGTCTACTTGGACTCAAACCATACAGGTTCCAATACCCAAAAAACAGTTCCCTAAATCTATAAATGACTTTAGAAGGATATCAATCTGTTGCACCATTTATCGAATTTACGCCGGTCTTCTATTAAAAAGATTGGATACTAAAATTGAAGAATTAGGGAGTTACCAAGCGGCTTTTCTAAGTAATCGCTCCGCCGATGATCATATGTACACACTACGCAGAGTACTAGATGAGAATTGAAGAGAGGGTACCAAAACGTTTGTCATGGCACTGGACATTGAAAAAGCCTTCGACACTGTCGACCTGAATGCATTAAAGGACATACTGACCACAAGAACTAACAAAGCACTGACCAATAGGATTATAAAAGCTTGCATGAACGAGCAGACCTGTATTAAGTGGTTCGGACAACAGAGTTCATTTGTGAATAAAGGAAGAGGGGTAAAACAAGGCTGTCCATTGTCCCCGCGCCTGTTTACTTTAGTTATGGATGATGTCCTAACAACTTTAGAAGAAGATATACCCAACCTTAAACTGAATCAAGATGAGCAAATAAGCTTCCCGATGATACTATCATTTGCGGATGACATAATCATCATATCGCTTAGTGTAAATATGCTAAATGAAATATTTACTAAAATAAAACCACTTTTAGCTTCAGTTGGACTTAAAATTAACGACACGAAAACAAAAATTATAATGCGCGATCCTACTGGGTCTGATCAAAGAGAGCATGTCACCCTATCAGGAATAAACATTCCGTTAACTAAAGAAATAAAATACCTTGGCACCTTTATTACGGCAAGTCATAGCAGGCAGGAAGGACACCATTCATAAACGATGTAAACAAGGCGTACGCAACTCAAAATCGTTAATCCCTCTTATCACGAAAACCAAGATGGAATGGCCAACGGTGCGTCTGATCTACAAAATGGTCATAGAACCAACTATCACATATGGTTTGAAAGCGGCTGCCTTAACTAAACGGAATCGCTCAAAGCTAAGGAGATATGAGCGTCTTATTTTCAGAGACATGATTAACAACTCAAGGAACCCTCCACCTGAAAGCAAATCGGTACACGAGCTACTAAGAAGTAAAACAATTACAAAGCAAATAAAATTTCTGCGTATGTGCTACTTTGGTCATATACATAGACGACACCAACCTCATCTCCTCCATGCCGCACTGAACTATAAAGCAAAAAAACTAAAAGTTGGTAGGCCAATCTTTACTTGGAATAATTCGCTAAAACACGATATGCTATACTATAACAAGGAAATCTCGGAATGGAAACAACTAGCCGAGGACAAATAAACATTTCAAGCAGAAGCACAAAAAATATTCGAAATTGATGAAACAGACAGCGAAAAGGAGGAAAACGACACACAATGAAGAAATCATCACCTACTCAAACTTTCTACAACACAGACGGGTCACCAGCATCCAGACATAGTTATCATCACCAGCTCCAACACACATCGGTTCGACGTGCAACAGAGGACAACAATGACGAAGAACGCCTCAATGTCACCAACGCTCATCCTTCTTCGTGCTAACCCGTGTTCCACTATTCCTATACTGGCTAATTAGGCTGTACAGTCGGTCGGTTGTGGTCAGCCGGTTGCGGCTAGCTGATCGTCCTCTCCCATCCCAGAGCGTGTCCCTCCTTACCAACATTGCGCCCCCTGGTGTGCCCGTTTGACGGGATCAGGCTTGACCTGGCTGGGACGGTGCCTATCAATCAATCAATCAAATCTTTAAGCAAATTCAAATCGCAAATTTATAACAGTTTATTTAAAAATACAGATGAACTCTGATCTTGTTAAAATTTATGTATATTGTCTTTATAATACGTGTGTTAATTTATATTGTTTTATTGTAGCTTCACTTTTTGTAGATTTTCCCAAGTGGCGACCTGTCTCATGTGAACTCTCTTATAGATCATATTGTTTTGTTAAATAGTGGAAATTCTAGGTCTATTTATTAGAACTATATCTTATAAAGCTGTCGACTGTATATTTCCCTAATAAAGAGAAAAAAAATCGTGCTTTGTTAGGCATTGGAATGAGCCAAACATTTTACATGTGCATCCGAAGGTTCAGAAGCTTAGCACTCGACTTAACGGAGGACCAGAAACGACTGAGTGTCAAATGATAAAAAAGTTTAACGGTGGACAGTCATTGGTTGTCTATAATATCGTGATAGGTGACGAAACCTGGGTGTACTGCTTTGAACCCGAAAGAAAAAGCCAGTCAGCAGAGTGGGTCTTTCCTTTTGATGATTTGCCGAGGAAAGTTAAGAAAAGACGAAGTATTGGTAAAAAATGGTTGTTTCTTTTTTCGGCAAATCAGGACATTACACTACAGTATCGCCTGAAGATCAAAGGACAGTGAATGGAAATTAGTACATCACACATACAACACACTAGAAAAATTCATAAATTATTTACATAAATACCAGTAACCAAATCATTTATCAAGCACTTGAACGCAAGTAACTTTTCTGTATAAGCATTAAACAAAAGTTATAGACCAACACTTACTTGCCCAGAGTCATATAAAAAGTTCGCAAAAAGCGTCCTCGAAGCAATGTCTTCCTTAACAACGATAACGCATCCTCACATTGCGCTAAGGTAACAGAAGTTTATGTGAAGGCTTCAAATGTGGAACTGATGACGCATCCGCCTTACAGCTCGGACCTCGCACCCTGCGACTTTTTTTTGGTTCCAAAAATTAAAGACAAACTTAGAGGGCACACGTTTTACGAGCCCTGAATCGGCGGTGAATGCGTTCCATGAAGCCATTGAAAAGGTCCCTAAGGTAGACTGATCCAATTGCTATGTACAGTGTTTTTTTTTTTTTTTTACGGACCTAATCACTATTTATACCAGAGTGGTAATATAGTAGGCGCGGACTTGCGGGGGAGCAGAAGGCTCGTACCCCTTAGGAATTTTATGACAACGTATCTGGGGGCGCCCTCAGACGGGCTCGGACCGCGGCCCAGAACGTTTCCAGGGCGAGAAGCGCGTCGGAGAAGAATGACCCCTACCGGGTCTTACTGAATTAATTCTACTATTAGTTCCGCGTCCCCGCCGGCGGGGGCGGTTGCTACCTGAAGGGCATTCTGTAGTAGTGTGTGGCCTACACGCAATGGCAGCTTTAATCGCGACGGTGATCTCATCGTCCGGATCTGTGAGAGCGTGTCTAGGACGACGCTTGAATCGCGTAGTGGGATGCTATGTACAGTGGTTTCAGCGAATGCAAAAATGCATTAGTTACCAGGGAATATACTGTATCGTAAGTCTTATATCTAGACTTATTTATCAGAATCCAGATACTTTCAGTATGCCCTGAGTATGAGGATTGAAAACGCAAAAAAAAAACGTAATTTTGCCATTTCGAAAAAATATCGCGCGCGCTTGTGGCTCTGTGATACAGCTCACAGAGCCATTAGTTTGTTTTTTTGTTTGTTTGTATTTAAAGGGTTTTATTCTGTACCACATTTTCACTCTGGAGTAAATAATTTTATTTGTTATTGTATAATTTAATATTGCAATATAGTTTGATTCTCTGTTTGGCGTTATGGAAGACCGGTGCAGCGCTGCAATCAGGGCATTGATCCTGCTTACAGCATTATTTGTTATTGTATAATTTAATATTGCAATATATTATAGTTTGATTCTCTGTTTGGCGTTATGGAAGACCGGTGCAGCGCTGTAATCAGGGCATTGATCCTGCTTACAGCATTATTTGTTATTGTATAATTTAATATTGCAATATATCATAGTTTGATTCTCTGCTTGGCGTTATGGAAGACCAGTACAGCGCTGTAATCAGGGCATGGCGTTATGGAAGACCGGTACAGCGCTGTAATCAGGGCATGGCGTTATGGAAGACCGGTACAGCGCTGTAATCAAGGCATTGATCCTGCTTACAGAATTATTTGTTATTGTATAATTTAATATTGCAATACATTATAGTTTGATTCTCTGTTTGGCGTTATGGAAGACCGGTGCAGCGCTGTAATCAGGGGATTGATACAGCATTATTTCTGAGAGAATACCATTTTTGTTCATACCACAGTCACAAATAGAATTTTATAGTTTATTATTATTGTGTTGAAATTGTGATTGTTTAATAGTTCATTACTGCCGCGGCCGCAAAATAAGTTATGGTTGAACGAGGACGAGTCCAGCAAGAGTTATTGCGGCCGAGGCCTTTATAGTGCTTTTCTTTGAAATGCGCGAGGAAATTATAAAACGCTAAAAAAATTACCTTTTAAGAACCTTAGATTTGGATGTCTACTCGTATCGTACTAAACTTATAAGTTCTAACCTTTATCACTGTCTACTCGTATCGTACTAAACTTATAAGTTCTAACCTTTATCACTATTTCGACTACTTGAACCATTCATTGTTGTAATATATCCCTAATTCAATGATTAGTATAGTAACTCCATCATGAAAAATAAGTAACAAAATAGTACGATTTAAGAGATGAAAATTACAAACCGCCATATTGCGCACTTTTCTTTTTTTGTTCTGTGCCAGTGTTATACAGAGCATACAGCCAACTCCAATCACTACGATTCGTGCACGATTCATATAAAATTTGAATTTAGAACATAAGAGTATGCTGTAAAAAGACTCAAAAACATTGAAATTTCTAGACGAAAGTTACTTTGTCGGCCTAGGCCGTTTGGGGGCACATTGCCGGCCGCTGTTTTGTATGGGGCAATGTTTCGTCCAAAAATGAGTCACTACGCGTACTGTTTTTTTGGCAGTAATGATCACATTTTCGAGCGTGTCGGAGAAAAATATATTTATTTACTTTCTCCTTAATATATACGAGGGATCAAAAAGTAGTGAGAACGACATACTCCTTGGTAAGAAAAAAAAATACTGGCAGGCATAGCTCAGATACATATTTGTAAAAAATCTTCGATTCTCTTCTTAATTTCGAGTAGGGAGAACGAGCACGGAAGACGAACATCGTTGCGGCCGTCCATCGACGTCAGTCACCCAAGAAAATGTTGCGAAAGTCGAGAAAATTGTATTGAGCGATCGAAGAGTTACCATCCGATACTTAATTCAAGAAACGGGCATTTCATATGGAAGTATTCAATCCATATTGAAACAATCTTTGAATATGAGAAAAGTTTCCGCAAGATGGGTGCCGAGAATGTTAACCGACAGTCAGAAACAAAATCGACTTGACATTTCGAAGATATTGTTGGACAAGTTTCAAGAAGATTCTGAGAACTTTTTGTTTCGTTTCGTAACAATGGACGAAACATGGGTCCATCATTTTGATCCTGAGACAAAACAGCAATCTCCGCAATGGAAACGGCCATCATCACCGACCCCGAAGAAGTTTCGTGCCATGGCATCGGCTGGCAAGGTTATGGCCTCAATATTTTGGGACTCAGAAGGGATATTGTTGATTGATTACCTGGAGCGTGGAACCACTATTACAGGCCAATATTATGCAGCTTTAATTCCCAAGTTGAGGAATGCCATCAAAGAGAAAAGGAGAGGGAAACTTCGAAGGGGCGTGCTGTTTCATCACGACAACGCACCCGCGCACAGGTCGGCAGTTGCGATGGCTGCCATTCAGCAAGCTGGCTTCGAATTGGTTAATCGAACAGATAAAAATCGCTAGGCGCCAGATCTGGTGAATAACACCCCCCTTATTCACCAGATCTGGCGCCTAGCGATTTTTATCTGTTCCCCAAATTGAAAAAATACTTAATGGGAAACAGGTACGAAGACGATAACGAGGTGATGGATGCCGTGGAGAGCTTTTTGCAGGACCAAGACAAAACTTTTTTTTTAAAGGGATTGAAGCCTTGGAAAAGCGCTGGACTCGGTGTGTAGAGAGACTCGGAGACTATGTAGAAAAATAAATTATTAAGTTATCAATAGTCATTATATTCTATTTCATTCTCACTACTTTTTGATCCCTCCTCGTAAATAGTTAAATATTGTTTAATATTGTTTTTATAGAAAATAAAAAACAGGCAGTCGCACTTAAATATATATTTTTAGTGCTCTACTTTATTTAATTTGTATTATTTCCAGATTGGTGCTTTCTGTCTTACGAATATGGGTTTCATATATCCAGCATTTATAGAGCTAATGCTGGATTGGGAGGAACCTGGCCTCGGCGTAATGAAATGGAGACTCATTAGGTTTATTTTTATATTTTTATTCGCGGTTATTTTGATGATTAATGGCACTACATTTGGAATCATTGATTTAATTCAGAAATTTTCGGATACTAAGTAATTACTTGACTACACAGGCAATGCCACTTTTCATTCACGATAGTTTCTACGATTTTATTGGTAGGTGCTATTTTTGAGTTGCTGTTTTCATGAGTGAAATAATTTAAAACAATTATAGTATAACATTTCTGTGTGAAAGGCAAAACCATCTTAAAGGCTTAATTTATTTTTCATATGTCATTTAATCAAAACTCGGAACCTTGCTTTTATTTAACTCTATATTGCAAATGTGGGTGAAAATAATTATCTTACATGAACATCTGTTTTGGTATTTTAGATATGGATTAAATATATTGATTTCACTTGTGAATACAAATACTTAAAATAAGGGCATGCACATTCATGGGAAAATATTCTGTTCTATCACTATTTTGATTAAATACCGTGTGACGCTCTGTCTCAAACGCTTCGCAGAAGTTAAATTCCTCGATCGAAATCAGGTTGCGTACCTACAAGGAATAAAATTTCCTTCATCGAAACCTGTTACAAAACTGCGGTTTCATAGACTGCCGAAGCGTTCGCAGTACCACAAAAAATATACCTTCATGAATTTATCGTTTACTTCATATTAAGTATATAAGACTAGTAATATTTAATTGAATGTAACCAAACGCACTGCACTTCTCGCTGTGCGATGCGTCTATTATTTTAATATAGATAATGGAGTATGCAATTACGCCCTAATGCTGCGGAAGAATCCCTTCAATCGCGTTAGTTACAAAAGAAAGACATGTTTTTGTGGTTGCGCGTCAAATCAGCCAGTCGCGCTGCACTGCAGTTGCAACCAAACCGTAGCACATGTGCATTTAGACCGGCATGTAACAGCCAAATCCTATGTGTACACGGATTTCGAACAAGCAGGAGTTGATAAATGGTTGCTGTTTTAACCGAATCAAGGCGTAGGTATTGTTTTTGTAATATCAATGTACTTGTTAAATAATAATTAACGCCAATTGGCTTAATATGTTAAACTTGAATATAGATTTATAAATAATATTGTTTTTTATTTTTAAAATAATAAAAAATATTCGAATTCATATATAATAACATAACAGTATAGTGTAAACATGATCTAATTAATCACTTGTATCAAGAACATGACATCCTGTGTACAGATGACATGGTCTAAGTTCATAATTGTATTCTGAGTTAAGACATGCTTGATTGATTATGGCTGCGTCCTGTTTGTCCCACATTCACTGTTGGGAGTAGATCCCATTTTCCACTGCGCAAATATCCACGCCGGATCCGTGGTCCTACTTCTTTACCTACACACACCAACGTAAAGTCCATCCAGCAAGAAAAAAAAAGTAGTAGTATAGTTATGTGCTCGTTCTTCACATTATCGTCCTAAAAAGAAGATACAATAAAAGTAGCCATACAGAACTGCCATAACGGGATACTTTTCCACCTATCTGTACTAGATAAAGTAGTATTTGCCTGGTTTGGTGGTTTTCGATCATCTTACAAAAATTGTTGTGTGCGGTCTCCATTTTGCCAACATTTTAATAAAAAAAAAAAACCTAACGAACTAAATAGATACTAAGGTCTTGTGTACAAATCCGTGATTTAAAATTTTATTGATAAATGCCCGTTATCAAACCGTATGCAATGCACCTTGACTTACACCATCAATGGATACCATAAATTAGATTATTACTTTAAAAAGTAAAAATTAAAATAAATTTCGTTTCCGGCTAGTATATCCCCATGTTGCGCTTTAGAAGGATGAGAGTATGGTAGGCAAATAGTTCTCCATAAGAAGTAATTGTGCGCCAAAAGCAAAAGTTGTGCACCTAATATTTTCGGAGAAATTCGTGAAAAACTGATTTTAGCTTTCTTTTTTTCATTTTGACATATTGTTATGATCCGTGGACCAACTATTGTCGTGGTAGTGATCGGAAATCGTCAACCTTGGGCAATATATCACAAAATTTGCACTTTCGTATAAAATTACTTTACGGTAATCCGGAATAATCCTGATATAGGCAGATGGGCAGCGTTTGTCGGCAATTGTTCAACGCGCGAACGCATGACTACAACAATAATTCCAACATCAAAGGAGAGTGCCAGGTCCATAGAGCCAGGACCGTGCTTTTGTGAGAACGACGAACAAACTCTTAATACTCTATGGAGAAATCTAAACACGTTTCGCAAATAGTTTTCTAACAACGTAAATTGCTTAGCTCAATATACCTACTTACGAGTAATCTACCAAAGACGTGTGGATAAATACCACAAGCAAAAAAGTAATTAAAAAAATGCACGTTAAACCATGTATTGTAACCACCCATGTATTTCTAGAAATAAATTCATATCATGAAAACCACTGAACAGATTTTGATAAAACTTGTGCTGTCCTTTAAGGTGAAAGATACTCGTATATGCACCAAAAAACATAAGATAATTCAAATTCAATTATAAGATAATTCAAATTCAATTCAAATATTCTTTTTAGCATAAAAACACACAAATACACAAAAATAAAATACATAAAAAGGCAATTGACGGCCTTATCGCTTCAAAGCGATTTCTTCCAGGCAAACATTAGACGAGAAAGAGAGGCTAAAAGATGAATAAGTGTGTGTGCAGAAATAATAGCTACTATTATAAGAATAATTACTACTCATATCACAATCAGATTTTCTATTTTCCACACGCCTACCTGTTAAGAATTCCAACAATGTATACGAATATTGTACAAATCCAGCAACGTGTTACCAAAATAACGTAAAACTTCTCGGGTGACATACTTACGGGTCGCGTTGATAACCTCTTTTTTAAGTCCGTTAATGAAACAAAATAAAAACAATATTATAAGGGAACAACTATAACACCAACAACAGTTTTTCCCATACATCTTGCATAGAAAATGTCAGGAGGGCTGTTCCAAGTATCCCCTACCGTTTCACAATTTGGACCCATCACTGGACATACTTAGCATGGTAGTCGCGGCGAGCAAGTGGCTACTGCACCTCGCGAAGCCGCGTCATGCAGCGCGACCGCACGGTGAAGCTCGACGCCACCGCCGCGCCGCCGCCGCCGCGGAGGCGCACGCGCCGCCGCAATGCGCCACCGCGAGGCTCAGCGTGAAACCGCTGTGGTAGCTTGTCTCTGTCACCTACTAGCGGCTCCAGGGTGCGTCTCGCAGCATAGCGATCCGCCGCATAGCGCATATCGTCGCGATGCGCCTCGAGACGCCGCGCTGCGCAGCCAGTTAGTCGCGTTCTAGCCTCTTCATGCATCGTCGCGTCTCGGTGCGAACTGACCCTTATCCGAAAACGCCATAATGGAAGTCAATGACCAGTTCCTAATTTTATCGCCAAATCTGGTGGTAGGGTTGCCTCAAGTACTGATATCATTTAAAACTCAACCATAAAAAATATTCACGCTGTACCGTATATATTTTAATAGATTTACGTGAAAAATATTCCTTCCTTTTTACGCTATCAAAACTCAGATTTATGATTTCGTGGTTCGATACAAAACCATTATAATTTTACGTTCGGATTATACTTGTGGTCGTAAAACGATTTTACGATTCTATAAATAGGGTAGGTAAACACTCCAAATCTTTTCATATAGGGATACCCGTGGTGTAGTATGACCAATGAGTAGGACTTATATAAGAGACTGTTCCCTATTTCTATACAGTACAGATTCTGTATTCGACAAATTCGTCACTGAATAGAATCATTTACAGTCAAGTGCAAAATACCAATTAATATAATGTAGATACCTTTAATTAATGGCTTACTTTTGATAACATCTCCCCTTTTTCCTACTATTTTAATTTCAACTCGCACTTTTTTCCCGAACTTTTATTTCGTTATGATGATTTTATTTTTACATAGCCATAAAGAAAAGAAATGTATAAACCTGCTAATGCAGAGATTTATTTTGTAACTCTCGCGTTTGGGTTGACATACCCGTATAGTCAATTGTTTGGTCAATCTGGTTAATCAGTTACAATTTCACTGACTCTCCGGTTTAAGAATAACTGAGGAGTGGACGACGGACCCGCACATCTATATCAACCGTATCAATAATCAATGTTACAGAAAAACGTATTTTATTACGTACAGTGTACAAGTAAATTTTTACTGGCGTGGCGGTCAGTGACCATTTCTTACGTTCACTACTTAAATAATAATAATATCTTTATTAACCAAAGAAACAATTTTGATTATCTTAGAAACTAGAACAAGTGAGTTTGGTGGCATGTTGAAAACGGAATATAAGATAGTGGAAATCCTGATTTCTAAACTAGGTAAAAACCTGTATCGGTATCAGTAATTCTCGAAACGTGATCAATCGTGTGACAACAAACCAAATTCAAAAACACAAAGGAAGCAAAAACGGTAGGGGGAAAAGAATGTGTTAAGATGTTAGTAGGGTGAATGTAATTGTGTTTGTATACCTATTTATTTGTGTATTATGTATAATATGTATGTATGTATGTATGTATGTGGGGGGTTATGTGTAGTAAAATAGTATTGAATATGTTATTTAGTTAGTAAATCCTCAGTTTGTGAATAACTAAGGTTTAGTAGTCAATTTTCCAATTTTCTTTTTATTTCGTATTTGTGTAATTTATTAATTTGTTACTGTTTATGAATTTTGTTATATAGAAGTGAGTTGATGATATAATATTGTCGAGAAGCAAAAGAGGTAGAATGTGATTCAATGGCACAAATGTCGCGTATGGATCTTATCATTGGGTTTGGAGCTGGTGGGTTTAGTATGTGTCTACGTAGGGTAGTTCGTAGTACAAAGAGCTGTCTTACAGTAAGTACTTTAGTTGTAGAATACAGTTCAGTGGTTGGAAATCGAAAAGGTTTTGATAGCATAACTTTCTAGCTTTATAAGTGATGTTTTAACCGCGCCCCCCCCAAACCGGAATACAGTACGAAAGAATAGATTGGCATATGATAAAGCTATGTATGCTAGTTTAAGTATTTCAAAATCGGCGGACTGTCTTAGGTTCTTAAATATATATATGAGTCGTCGAGTTCGAGCCGTTAGTGAATCCAGATGTATTTTCCAGTTCAGGTGTTGATCAATCTGTACACCAAGATACTTTATGTGCGTTGAGCGTGAAAGTGTGAGACAGCTGCAATCAGACGAGGAAAGACTACAGTTATGATTATGAGCTTTAATTGACATCGTCTCAGGTAGCTGATTATTTGCTCTGATTGAGAAGGCAATATAATTGGTTTTTCCGATATTCAAACTTAAAAGAACTGCCGAGAGCCAGCTATAGACCACTCGTAGAGCAGTTTTAACGTAATCATCACCCCTAATGGTTAAAGCAGTGTCGTCAGCATAAGTAAATATGTCACTTTCATGTTTTTTTAGGGTTCCGTATTAAAAAAGGAACCCTTATAGTTTCGGTCTGTCCATCTGTCTGTCTGTCTGTCTGTCTGTCCGCGGCTTAGCTCAGAGACTCTTAGTACCAGAAGGCTGTAATTTGGCATGGATATACATATGAATCATGCCGACAAAGCTGAAGAATAAAATCTTAAAAAAAAAATTTTTTTAGCGTTCCTCTGGTGCACGTCAAGAGGGGGTTATTTATTTTTTTCACGATTACCTTATAGTGTGAGGTATCGTTGGATAGGTCTTTTAAAAACAATGGGGGTTTGCTAAGACTATTTTTCGATGCTAGTGTAAGTTTTAGAAATATTCCGTTTTAAAGTGCTTATTTTTGTTAGAGTCAAGTTTCCCCCCCCCCTCTACCAGCGAAACCGTTGTATATGGAAACGTGAAAAAAATCATGGTAGTAGTGTATATGATGAATATAAAAGAAAAACTATCAACATCAAGTAGGCTTTACAGGTTATCGAATAATAGACCAACTTATAAAAAGTACTAGTACAAGTAAGAAATTTTGTACTACAAAATATATCATAGAAAAATATTTTGATGAATGTTAGAAGGTTGTAATTTGGCATGGACATACATATTAATTATGCCGTCAAAGTAAAAGAATAAAATCTTTAAAAAAAATTTTTTTTAGGATTCCTCTGGTACACGTGAAGTGGGGGTTATTTTTTAAATTCACGATTACCTTATGGTGTGAGGTATCGTTGGATAGGGTTTAAAAAAATAATGGAGGAGTGCTAAAACTATTTTTTGATGCTAGTTTACGTTTCAGAAATATTTTAAGTGCTTATTTTTGTTAGAGTCAAGTTCCCCCCCCCCCCCTACCAGCGAAACCGTTGTATTTGGAAATGTGAAAAAATTCACGGTAGTAATGTATATGATGAATTAGTCAACTACGGAACCCTACACTTTGCGTGGTCCGACACGTGCTTGGACAGTTATTGTTAAATACCTTCAAATAAGTTTAAAAAAGCCTTATACAAGTGCTTTGCCCGCAACTTCGCTTGCGTGATCAAAGTTTTATCTCCAAAATGAACTCGTTACTACAAAAAATAAAAATAAAATTCCACTTCTAAGCGTCTGGCGTATTCTATATACAGACATCAACCAGATTATGTATAGGTAGATGACAAAAAGTCTTTCTGTTCTGTTGAAAACCGTTTACTACACACAACAAATCTTGAGACAAACGCCTGTTGAAATATTAAAAGCAAAACGTTTCTTACACCGAGAGTGCAGTCGTGCTCAAGCAAGACATCTGGCAGGACAAGGAAATGGAATTGAATTGGGTATAAGGACGACGACATCTATATAAAGTGCCCCGTTATTCTTCACTTCATAAAAAAATTAGATCTATAGACACGTTAGTTTTTGGGTAATTAAGCCAAACAACTTGTTTACCTAATCATAAAAAACATCACCCTCAACTAGCTGATCACTACTACATTTACAACAAATAGCACACTAGAATTTCATTCATGCACACACGCACGCGCCGCAGTGCTATTAGGGCATCTAGAGTAATGTGAGTGTAATGCAGAGGGTGATCTCTTTTTTCATATTTAATGATTAATTTTTTGTTAAATTTTTTTTTTGTTATTAATTAATTTTTTGTTATTCTATCTCCATTCTATTCTCTTCTACATTCAGCCCTGAAAATATTTGACACTAATTACGGGGCACCTTATATTCCTTACGTCGTTTTATATTATATCCTCATCTAAAATCCTGTAATTTTACCAGATTACCGTAACTTAAAACGAGTCTTCTTTCTGACTGCACACTAGCACTATCAAAAGATAAAACTGCCAGCAAGAAAGGTTGCCAGTCATAAAAGGAAAGAGGACGAATGCCTCGTTACAGTACTAATTAATTAAAAGCTGTAATTTGGCATATTTGGCATGGATATGAATATTAATCATGTCGACAAAGTGGTAGAATAAAATCTTAATTTTTTTTTATTGTTCCTCGGGTACACTTAAAGCAGGGGGTTATTTATTTTTTTCTTGACCGGTTATTTAATTATAATAATAATAATAATTTATTACAATAAAAGCTTGTTACAAAACGTCGAAAGAAACTAATTTAATTGTTTAACAAAACTAATATTCAGATAAGTCCCTGACTTTCATGCTAGGATACCCTGGGATAAACACTGGGTATTCATAACTTATGAAAGTCACTGAATACGGTAATACGACATTGCTGTAAAAATGTAACACTGGCCTGAGTATTTAAAGTATAGACGTCCTGTGAGGCGCGCGTGTGTGTGTGTGTGTGTGTGTGTGTGTGTGTGTGTGTGTGTGTGTGCGTGTGTGTGTGTGTATGTATTTCTTCTTTACTATCTTCTTATCTTATCTTTGAAGGGGCCGAGACGTCAGAGTCTCGGGGCACTTCGACCCTATGGGATCTTTTGTGCCTCCAGTCCTACGAAAGGTTCTGGTCCAATCATAGGTGTTCCAGATTCTTTTCTAGCCAGCTCATTAAGGGCCAGCGCATCGTAAGGCGCACCCGTCGCGCGTGCGTTCAATTCCATTCGGCCACATTCGAAACCAAAGTTCGAAACCAGGTTTGAGCTTAAATATCCTAATTACCAGCATATACTGAGCTCACCCGCCGCTGGCGACCGCCTTACGATGCGCTGGCCCTAAGAGTCCGGGTAGCGCCCAAGACGAGCCTCGAGTCAATCCGGTACGAGGTCAAAGTGCCGCTTGACTGTCGCTAAGAATGTAGACCTACCTATAGTGTTCCTACATTCAATCTCTTGTGCGCAGGCAAAGATCGCGTATGTTTCCACCTGGAATACTGGCACCAATTTTTTGCCCATGCCTTAGCTTACTTTATGGTCTTTTGCATATATGCCTGCCCCTGTACCTGATTCCGTCTTAGACCCATCAGTATACCATATTAAACTGTTTTCTTTCGGTGAATCCAGTCCTCGTTTCCACTCTTCCTTTGAAGTGAACCTCGTAAGACCTCTTGAATTTATTTGACAGGTTCCATGCCGTACTTCGAAAAGTGTTTCTTGGTTTGAAACATAGATATAAAAAAATGTGTGCATGGCAGCTAAAAACCGTTGTCTTGACGACTGAGCAAACACCATCAAAATGACACTTTTGTTAATCGCTATTAGCTTCGTTAATTTGCCATTTTTTTGTAATTACGAGTAATTTTGACAGCTCACCTGATTGTGATTATGTATGGTATTCTATTTAGAAATCATTTTAATTTCAATTAAGGGTTTCGTAAAAGTTGTTTTATAAGTAATTCCCGTAATCAAAAGTATTAGTAAACGTAGGTAGATGCAATAAATTCCACTGTGAACTCGTAATCTAACAAACTAAGAGAAAGTGCACGTAAAATGGGGCATTTAAAATTTATCGTTGGAAAATATTACCACTTTTGGACTAAGACCGCTAACTCCCCGAACTAATGTTGCCGGTACTCGCATCCGTAAAATAGTAAAAAGAAAATGATGGTAATATTACGAGAAAATGTAATTTTGTTTTTTGTTTTTAAATTTTAGCGAGTTTGAGTTAACTTTATTTGGTTACAAAGAAAGTCTTCTTATATAAGCATGAATCTATACGTATAGTTATATATTATACGAGGGCTGATTGACAAGTTTCCGAAACGACAAAGAAAAACTTTATAAATCTATTTAAAATAAATTTATTTCTCAACGTAGTTTCCTTCTACCTCGATGCATTTAGTCCAGCGCTTCTCCAATGCCGTTACACTAGTTTGATAAAATGTTTTCTCCAACCCCTCAAAATACTCGTCCACGGCAACAATGACTTCTTCATTTGATGAAAATCTCTGGCCACCTAACCATTTCTTCAGGTTTGGGAATAAGTGGAAGTCACACGGGGCCAGATCCGGGGAATAGGGTGGATGCGGTAGCAATTCGAACCGCAATTCATGGAGTTTGGCGACTGCAACCATTGACGTGTGTGCAGGTGCGTTGTCATGGTGGAACAAAACTTTTTTCTTGGCTAAATGTGGTCGTTTTTTCTTGATTTCTTCACATAATTTTTGCAGCAAGCTTGCGTAGTACTCTCCATTTATTGTTTTTCCTTTTTGCAGGTAATCCACTAAAATAATCCCTCGAGCATCCCAAAAAACAGTCGCCATCACTTTGCCGGCCGACAAAACCGTTTTTGCTTTCTTCGGCGCAGGTCTTCCGCTCTCAGTCCACTGCTTAGATTGTTCTTTTGTCTCGGGAGTATAATGATGTATCCAGGTTTCATCGACTGTTACATAACGCCGCGAAAACTCGTTAGGATCTCGGTTAAACAGCGCCAAACACTCCGATGAATCGTCCACTCGACGTTGCTTTTGGTCAACAGTGAGCAAACGCGGCACCCATCGCGCGCAAAGCTTTTTCATTCCCAAATGTTGGTGCAAAATATTAAAAACGCGTTCAGATGAAATGCTCACCATCTCTGCTATCTCTCGCAACTTCAAGCGCCGATCATTCAATTCAATTTTGTGATTTTTTTGATCATGTCCGGATTCGTGACTTCATTTGGACGGCCAGACCTGTGAGCGTCTTCGCAGCTCTGTCTTCCACGTTTAAAATCAGTTACCCAGGTGTGAATTGTACTCAATGCAGGAGCAGAATTACCAAAAACACTGTCTAGCTTGGTTTTAATCTGGGTTGCTGTTTTCTGTTTTAAAACGTAAAACACGTAAAGCACGTTCTATCGAATTAATTAAAAACCCCCGAAGCAAAAAAGCAAAACATTAAAAAGTAAAAAATAATACCTATTGTTGAGCCATCAAATTCGATAAAGTAACACCTATATATTTTAATTTTATTAGAGAAATTGATGGATGGCACGATTTGGTTTGCTCGTTGAAATGACGCTATAATGTCACGTCGGGGTACCGCTAAGTTTAAAAAAAAATATCGTATGAAAACAAGTTGGTCGGATATGCTAACAAATTAATAGATAGTCAATCAAATGAAGCGTCTGACTTAAGCGTACGTGGTGGGGATCGAACCCGCGTCTCCCGGACGGGAGGCAGCGGCCCTAGTCACTAGACGATCGAACCCAGTTATCACTAATTACTTAAACACTATCAGTCATTTGGTTCTGGAATGTGGAATAACTAATTATACTCGCATTAAAAAATACGGAAACAAAATAACCAAATCATGTACCGACCATGTCTTGGTGCGAAATGCGAGTGCATCGGTCGCGTACGCAGCTGCGGTGTATAATGCGCCGGCTGACCACTGCATGCTTTCCCACCAGAGATGTGCGAGAATGCGTTGCGAGGGATGTGTTTTTCAAGAATCAATAGAATCGCTCGCTTAGCACAGCTCTGGCGAAGCGATTCTATTGGTGCGAAATGCGA
Source organism: Carpatolechia fugitivella (assembly GCA_951230895.1). Classification (NCBI taxonomy): domain Eukaryota; kingdom Metazoa; phylum Arthropoda; class Insecta; order Lepidoptera; family Gelechiidae; genus Carpatolechia; species Carpatolechia fugitivella. The sequence goes on along the minus strand of OX579648.1, from coordinate 9,164,819 downwards.
GTGCATCGGTCGCGTACGCAGCTGCGGTTTATAATGCGTCGGCTGACCACTGCATGCTTTCCCACCAGAGATGTGCGAGGATGCGTTGCGAGGGATGTGTTTTTCAAGAATCAATAGAATCGCTCGCTTAGCACAGCTCTGGCGAAGCGATTCTATTGGTGCGAAATGCGAGTGCATCGATCGTGTACGCAGCTGCGGTGTATAATGCGTCGGCTGACCACTGCATGCTTTCCCACCAGAGATGTGCGAGGATGCGTTGCGAGGGATGTGTTTTTCAAGAATCAATAGAATCGCTCGCTTAGCACAGCTCTGGCGAAGCGATTCTATTGGTGCGAAATGCGAGTGCATCGATCGTGTACGCAGCTGCGGTGTACAATGCGCCGGCTGACCACTGCGTTATCTGTGCGTTTCTCGGCGCGCTGCAGAGTGATGACTCATTACTAGGTAGCCCGGCGGCGGCGCAGCCGCGAATGATAACTCGCATTGATAACGCAAAATTACATGACTATCTAAATAATATAGACTGGAAATCCCAGAGATATTTTTTATTTTCAATGTACAGAATTGGCCTCTTTACAGTTTTATTGTATGTATTATAGATTAATATTTTTTTTTTATTATTATTATTATTATTTTTTATTGGTTTGTAACTCCACAACCCTAATGTAAAATAAAACTATGTCTAACAACGTGTGTCTGTTGAATGGCATAGAAAAAATCGAAATAAGGCTGAATAAAAATCATGGCGCGGAGCCGAAAATTTTATGTTTCCTAAAAAGCGAATTATTTATATGTGGCTGAGAGCAGACGATGCCAACGAACGAGCAATAGCTATCCCTGTGCATGGGAACTCCGAATACAAGGTTTAAAACCGTATTTGGACATTTTTCACTTCCGTTATACGTTCTTGTATTGAACTTTTTCGAATAACTCAAAAACTAAAAGAGATAGCGCCAAACTAAGAGCATATGTGTGATGCCGAGACCGACTTACATCTATATTGTGAGTTTCAGCAAAATTGGGAAACTTTGTTGGAAAATCCGTGTTGACCTTACGCGTACCGTCGATGCGACTCTCCAATATATGTATGGGGAAGGCAGCCGTCGGCCAGTGATGGTCGGAGGCGACAAGTATTAATGATAAAAATCATAATATGTTAAAGTTTGGATATTGACTGAAAAGTTCAATATAGGTTTGGAAAATATGAAAATATTTGCTATAACCAAAGTTACAGGCGCTGCTAAAAACTTCCCCTGTTCGTCTCTTACGCCGCCTAGCTTGAGACGACGGCATCCTGAGAGGCAAAGGGGCCACCCTTAAACCTTTATTGACTAATCCAAACTAACCAGTGTGGTCTGCACATCCTGGTAGAATATATTATGGTGGCTGAGTGGATGATGCTAGATAGCGGATACAGATGCCGGCTGGAGCCTATACCTCTAGAGTTACTTAACAGAGGACAAGCATACGTAGACCATCGGCCGCAACGCATTATGGATCTGGAACCTCTCACGAATCCGCGTTGTCTCCAATGCCGCTGTCCTAATAAGAACCACCTCACGTGTCGCCCAAGCACGCAGAATGGGGAGAGAAAATGGCAAAGGCCCATCCGCAATGTATTCTAACTATTAACGAGGGCCATGACTAGGGAAGAGGATTCGCGACCCTTTACCCCGGACATGGGCACTCAAAACCATGTCTGACGCTTGAAGATGTGGTATACCCGTCATTAGCTGACGTTGACACTGCATGCCCAGCTCTGAACCGCTGATTGATCGAGACGCATAGAGCAACTTGAATACATCTTCGCCGATGGGACTTGTCCACATCTGTGCGCTGTGGACCTCAAGATGCTTAGTATCGATGAAGGTCTTTCAAGTATTACCCCCGGTAGTGGCATCGGCAAAGGCTAATGACTCCTCTGAGACGCAAGTCTGCGGAGCGACTTTCTGTGAAGTTTTCTGCTCTGGACGTGAAGCTGCTCGAGTTATGCTCTAATTAATGTATAATCACAAAGCAGAATAAGACCCGAATATCGTAAAGCGATATCAGTGCATATGATTGTAAATGCATCTGCTAAATGGGCTTTGGTGAATGAATCTATGACCACATGCTGCTGTGGCTTAGATCACGCTAGACAAGGGATAGTTATGCAAGCCCAAAAGAGTAGTGTCCCCAAAAGGACCGGGTGCATATAGCACCGTTCCCTTCAGAGAAATATTGTTGCACTCAGCGAAGGGAACATGGAGCATACTCGAACCAGTGGATCAGTTCGGCAGGAGATGAGCAGAGAGTTGGGAGTTATTTAATATGTTTAAATAAGTATTTAAATGTATATATAAGGGGTTATATTCCCTTCACTCCCATCGAACGCAATACGTCGGACACTTCGGTGGAAGACCAGGATTAGCCTCCTAAAAGGTTACCACAGCGGCTCAGCCGTATCGGGAACGCTACGGCTAGTATCGATTGGACGTAGTCCACTAGCTTCGGCTTACCACGAGAAGCTTATGCTTTCAACAAAGAGACTTTGGTCTCCAACCAACGCTTAAGGCGCACCGGTCGGACCAGAGTCCGCTGTAGACAATCCTTCGGGATTGTCTATTTTTTTAACCTTTTCCTACACCTCTGTGGTGAGGGGAGGTCAGGAGCGTTCTGGAGGACAGAATGGGCAGTGTCTCACAGAGAGCGCGTTGGTGGGGCGTTTATTCTCGCTCGCCTCGTAAATGCTTTAACAGTTGGTTTGCTGTAAAGGTGTGAGCGTATCGGGTCTTTGCTTCTGAACTGTTGTCTTGCTCGGGATCTGGGGTCTAGCAATCAACTAGCTGAAGGAACTAAAACTAGTTCCTTCGTCAGGGCTGGATCTTGCTGGATCTTGCTGGATCTCTTGTGGGATGGTAGTATGGAAGACACAGAGAGATTATGTAACTGTATTTTTCAATACGGTTGACAAAAAAGGAAAAGGAAAAGGAAAAGGTTTAAGGAAAAGGTTGCCCAGGGCGAGGGCAAGAGTGGCCGTCTCCGAGCAGTATCATTAGAGAGACTTGGAGCACGGCTATTCTGTTGAGGAAGAGAGACTCAACGAAAGTTCTTATGAGAACTAGAAGCTCATAATGAGCTAGAGCTTCCAAGGAAGCTCAGGTCGATAGAAGACCAAAACCAGGGGCGATACGCTATGTAGGAAATACATTGTTCATTCAATGATATTTCCTACTTTTTATAACTTCCCTGATGATCGAGCAGGGAGGAATTGATAGCTAGGAATTACATAGATGTTGTACAGAGACACTTTGTTTGATTTCGTAGTTAGAATGCCCAAGAAAAACGAGCTCACTGTAATCTTCTAAAAGAGCTTGGGTTACTCACACAAAGTAGTACGATTCCGCTACTAGATGATCATTGGCCAATTTTAATTATTATAGAGATCAAGTGTGCAGTTACAATTTGGTGCCTAGAAACCAGGATTTCAGGACCGTAACAAGAACAGTGGCCTTAAGCCACAATTTGTTGCTAGTGAAATGGAAAGAAGATTACAGTGTGGTTGTTGAAAATACCCGTAGAGATTTGTAGAACAATTGGATTGTAGTAGAAAAATACTTATGTGCGTTTCTTTTGTTACAGAGTCTTGGCTGCAACAGAAATAAAGAATAATTAAACAGTGCATATAAACAATATTGACAAAGTCAAAAAAGTGTTAAAAGAACAATTAAGTGAATAGGATTTGGTGCATGACAATGGGCAGTAGATCCGATTATGAGGAGTGCCGCGAGGAGAGGGAAGAAGAGAGAATGCAAGAACCTCCTCGCAAGAAGGCCAAAAAGGCCAATAAACAAAAGAGAAAGGAGAGAATGGTGGTTGAGCCAACGGAGGACGTTGGCTCTAACAGTAGGGAGTTTATGCTCTTGTACAAACTCATGACAAAGACAACTAGAACTCTCACAGATAAGATAGAGGAGTTAGAGAAGGAAATGTCGCGAACAGCGACAGCGCACAAGGCGCTTGAGGTGGAAGTTCAGAAAGGAACGGGGGGTGAGGCCAGTAGTGGCACCCTATCTCCATTAGGAAACAAGAAGGAAGAAAAGAAAATTGTCTATAGCATTACCAATCTCAATTCTGAGAAACCAAAGTTCTCAGGAATTGGTAACAAAGATAAGTACGGGAAAATAGTGCACCCGGTTACATTCCTAGAAGATCTGACCGCTTATTTGCGGAAGATTCCTGCCCAAGGAAGAGAACTAGATATAGTTCAGGAATGTCTGATGGACCAAGCGAGGGATTGGTCGCGTATATACATGAGTCGTTGGCATTCTTTTGATGATTTTAAATCAGATTTTTTGGACACATATTGGAGTGAAGTGGAACAGAACAGAGTCCGTAGAGACATAGTCTCCAATAAGTGGGATAAAGGGAAATATCCCACGATGTTAAGTCATTTCCTAGGCTTAGCAGGCCAGGTAAACTTATTGACATTTACAATCCCCGAAAGACAGTTGGTGGCTGATATAATGCGCCACTATCCCAAAGAAGTGCAACAACTATGGGCGCTGTCCAGAGAGGACTCTATACTGGCAGCGTCAGAATTTCTAAGGAACATGGATATGATCAATCAGTCAGAAGGGGAATCAGCCAAAATAGTGAGTCAGTCGATGAACTCCCATCCGGGAGGGAGACAGGACCCTAAACAATACAAGAGGAGATTCGAGAACTGGGTTCGACCGAGAGGAGGGGCGCCACGCGACCGAGGCGGAGTGCAAGCAACGAAACCATTCGTCGCGACCAGTTCAGCAGCAGTCGTGGAGGTGGAGACTCCGAAGGAGAAGCCCAGTTTAAACTAGAAAGTACTATTTGTCCAACCCCCGGGCAGGTAGTCAATGTTATCAGAGACGGGGGGCTGACCGATTTGGACTCGACTTCGGTCGGTTATAAAATCATGTCAAAACAAGGTTGGAAGACAGGCCAACCTTTAGGAAAAACCTTTAAAGGAATCTTAAAACCGATCATAGCACGAGGCCAGAGAGGGAGGGCCGGAATCGGATATCATACTGGCGAAGATGAAATTATATCAGAGCTGATTACAGCCCGATTTGATTTGCTATCAATGGAAAAGGTCGTGGAAGCACATGCCACAACAATGACCAGTACGGTCTTTAATGATGACCAAAGAAATAAAGAACTTATGGAAGGGCTGCGGCCTGATATAATTGTGATCTGTGAAGGACTTAGAATCATGGCTTTGTTAGATACGGGGTCAGAGATTACATGCATCTCAGAGGACTTATATGTGGAATTAAAATCGAAAAATGAGAAAGTCCCCGTGGTACCAGTCAAAGGGTTCCAAGTAAAGGGGGCTGTCGGTCAAAGATCGTCAAAAATAACTATACAGGTTCATCTTAAAGTTGAACTGACGAAGGGGTTTGACATGGAAATACCCTTTTTAGTGGTGCCAGGTCTTACAAGACCCATGATTCTGGGTTTTGATTTTATGTGCCAATATCAAATCCGAATCTTATTAGATAAAGCCGTTGGAATGTATGTCAGACGTGGCGTGGAGCCAGTATTTGTACCGTTTGCACATTATAAAGAGAGTCTAGAAACGAAAAAGCTAAATTCATTAAATTCTAATTCGATTAAAGGTGATTGTTTTGAAAGCGCGAATTTGGACCGAACTGAGATCAAAACTGGAGCAGACATAGGGTCGGAAGGGATGGAGAAATTGACAGCTTTGCTGGACAAGTTTAACACGCTTTTTTCGGCAAAGTTGGGTCGAGCAAATTGTTATGAACATAAGATTGTTATGCAACATGGGACACCGATTGTTAAGCAATCGTATCCTATACCATACGCTTACAAAGCGAAATTGGAAGAGAAGTTAAATGAGATGGAAGAAATGGGGATAATCTCAAGACGATCAACGCCATACTCTAGTCCGTTGACGTTTACACTGAAAAAGGATGGTTCAGTGCGCGTTTTATTAGATGCGAGAGGGATAAACCAGTACATGGTACCCGAAACAGAAAAACCACCAATGCAATTGGATGTGTTGAACTCGTTTCACGGAGCGAAGTTTATTACTACCATTGATTTGAACAATGCGTATTTTCAGATACCAATAAACGAACAAGGGAAGCAATATACTGGCTTTACATTTAATGGGAAAAGCTATGTATACAATGTTTTACCGATGGGCTTAAGAACGTCAGTTGGAAGTTTCTCTCGAGCCATGGATGTGATACTGGGTCCTGAAGTTAGAGAGTTTTGTGTCAATTATCTTGATGACTTAGCTGTTATAACGACAGGGACTTTAGATACACATCTTGAGCACGTTGAAACAGTCCTACAGAAGTTGTTGAAAGCTGGACTTACTTGTAATTTACGGAAATGTGAATTCATTTGTAAGGAGGTAAAGATGTTGGGGTTCATTATTTCAACCGATGGGATAAGGACTGATCCTGACAAGATACGTGCGATACGCGAATTTCCAATTCCAAAGAAGGTAAAACAAGTTCGGGCGTTCCTTGGCTTATGCAACTTCTATAGACGGTTTATTCCGGATTATAATCGAAGTATAATGCCCCTCTGCGAGGTATTAAAAAAGGGACGCAGCTGGATATGGGGAGATGTTGAACATCAAGCATTTGAAGATCTGAAAAGGAGATTCATTAATACAATAATGTTACATCATCCAGACTTTTCCAAACCTTATTATATCCAAACGGATTGTTCAGGAATAGGTTTAGCTGGAGTGTTGTTTCAGAAAGATGACCAAGGAAGCCCAAGGATCCTGGGATTTAACAGCAAAGCTTTAAGAGGAGCCGAACTTAATTGGACCACCACGGAACAGGAATTCTTCGCAGTTATTAGCACAGTCAAGAAGTTCGAGACTTATCTCAGAGGGGCGAAATTTTGTGTACTAACTGACCACAAAGCACTCTTGTTCGTGCAGAATATGAAGTTATATAACAGCCGTATAACAAGATGGATATTATACCTTGAACAGTTTGATTATACTGTTGAGCATGTGGCGGGGCGATTGAACACAGCAGCAGATGTGCTCTCTCGATATTTGCCTAGTAGTGAGTTCATACAGGAAGAAAAAGCTGTATGCCCAGAGATAGCCTATCTGGGAACAAAACCTAATCGAGGTTTGAACGAACAAATCAAGCAACTAGATCGAATGCAAGAGGAAGATGAGTTTTGTGGCAAAAAGATCGAATTGACACAACAAGGCAAAAAGTCCAGATATTTTATAAAAGAAAGTAAATTGTATATCCAGTTTGGAGAAAGAGAGGTGATAGTGTTGCCGGAAATTATGAGAGAGGAGTTGATCAAACAAGTGCATCTAGAAATGGGTCACCAGGGAGCCTATAAGGTTATCAAGTACATTAAGGACAGGTTCTTTTGGCCCAATTTGGCAAGGCAAGTTAAGAAGCAAGTTAGAGGATGTCATATTTGTCAGTTAGCAAAATGCAACAATTTCAAATATGTGGGACCATGTAAATCAATAGTTACACAGAATATTGGGGACTTGGTAATGGCAGATTTGTATGGACCACTACCTTCAGGGGTGTTTGGTTTTCAGTACATTCTGGTTGTCCAGGATTCCTTCAGTAAATTTGTGAAACTATTTCCGCTAAGAAAAGCAACGGCGAAAGCTTGTATCACCAAAATGTTGCAGTTTACGGAGATAATTGTACCCAAAGTAATCATGACTGATAATGGAAGGCAATTTAACTGTAAACTTTGGAAAGAAACATTAAATGGAATAGGTGTAAAGACCGTCTACACCACGATAAGAAATCCTCGACCAAACACAACTGAAAGGGTGAACAAAGAACTGGGACGGATGTTTCGAACATACTGTCATGAAAAGCATTCTAGTTGGGCCACTAGATTACCTGAAATTGAAGTACTATATAACAATACTAGACACGATAGCACTGGGTTTACGCCGTGTGAGATCTTGTATGGAAGATCGATCAACTTCTCATTTGACGAAGATCTGCAAGCCCAAAACTCAGCCTTAGATGTGGGAGAGATAAGAAATGAAGTTCGAATGAATTTGGAAAAGCAAAGCAAATATCGGAGAGAGAAGTTCGATAGGAGCCACAAGTTGATGCAATATCATATTGGAGACCTAGTCAAAATTCGGCGGCTAAATATTTCTAACAAGTTGCAAAAACACATAAGCAAATTTGATTTGTTATACGAAGGACCTTATCGGGTTGCTTCCGTCCCCTTCGACAATGTGTATGTTCTGGAGGATCTAGAATCGGGTCGAATTCGAGGAAAGTATAATGCTATACATTTATCCAAATATTATAAATAAAAATATTTGTCAAACTAATTATTGTGAAATGGAAATGATGAAAATCAAACTAATTATTGTGAATTGGAAATGATGAAAATCAAACTAATTATTGTGAATTGGAAATAATGAAAATCAAATTGATTATTGTGAATGTTTAAAGTTGTTGTTGCAAATGATTGTAAATATTTACTTTTTAATGCCTGATTATTGTGAATTAAAATTGTGCTATAAGAAACTTGAATAAGTACAAGTGCACTGAGTAGTGTTATGCTAAATGTTAACGTGGTTAACATACACGATCCCTGTGATTAATAAATATTTAAATTGAAATGTCAGAATTATAAAGAAAGGCGACATGCAACGTCTTTATTGTATCAATTTACTTGGGAGTTTTGGGTTACAAAACCCCCAAGTACATTGAAACAATGGAATATGTATAACATATTCAAATTTGTACTTAGTAGGTAAGTGAATTGTAAAGATTAAACACTGAACTCAAGGTTGGTAAATCAGTGTCTAATCTAAGAGAAAAATTGTTTATAATAATAAAAAAAAAAAAAAAAAAAAAAAAAAAAAAAACTGTTGAATAAAAGGATAGCCGTTGGCGACAGGGAGTGGCACAATCAAATCGATTGTGGAAGATCGAATTTAGTACAAGTTGAAATAAGACTAAATTCGAGTAGCATATTAAGTAAGACAAAGGTGGGACTTATGTCCGCGTCTCACCAGGTCATTAGCTTGGACTAATGAAGATTGTGAAACAATCGAAGTGTTTGTTGGGGAAGGAGGCGGCCACTTAGGGAAGAGTAGGAAATCAGAATTAATAGGTTAGAATTTAGGATAGGGACGTAGAGTTAGGTACTGTAATGTTTTGTATTATTAGTAGATAATTGTGTTTGTTAGGAAAAGGAATAGAATTTATGTCATTTAGGGATTATTAGTGTTATAGTATCAGTAGTTAGGTAGTCAAATAAATTTTATTCCATTTAGGGATTTTAAGAGTTAGATTTAGTATAGGTAGGGAAAAATCACGAAGGCATAAAAAGAGAACTATAAGTACCCTGCAAAGGGGAAACAGAAATAGTTCTCTATTTTTTTGAGCTGAAAATAAATAGTGTCATTGTACTATAATAATAAACAATGGAAAAGCGAAATATTTGATGATGAAGATTGGGAGAAGGAAGACCGGAAACGGTCTTCAACAATTATTGTAACAATGTCGACTTATTTAGCGATGTCTCAGGGGCCTCTACGGCTTCGGATGTATATCACAAAAAGCTAAATTCAGAAGTCGTTTAAAAGCTGGGTGTCGAGCGTACTGACGATTGTATCGTTTACGTTTTCGATGCTCTAGCGAATTGCGCGTCAACTACAAGGTTAGTGGCGGTTTGTCATTTTAATGTGGAACTCATCTAATTCCGGGCGGAATCGTTTTTGTCTTGTTGATGGTAAACAAATGTTTTCAGTGAGTTCGACAAACTCGCAGGGTTAATTGGCTTAACACTTGGGTCGTTGCAATGGAAGAGAAGTAGTTGCAAGCAAGTGAATGATGCACATTGTGCACATTAACGAAGAACTTTTAAGTAAGTCTTCGAAAACTGATGAGGGGATCAGTAAGAAGAGATGGTTATTGTTCCACAGTACCTCGAGCGAGGGAAATAATAGATGGATCAATATTGATGAAGAGAGATGGTTATTGAACTACAGTACCTCGAGTGAGGGAAATAATAGTTAGTTCAAGTTGTAAAACACACAATCCTATTGAATGAAATTTATTGCACCTAAGGGTTAAAAGGTAAACCTATGTAGAACAACGTGTGTCTGTTGTATGGCATAGAAAAGGTTGATTGGAAGTTTTAGATGAAGGGAATTTTAGCTATTTAAAATTTTTCTTCATAAATTCCGTCAAATTTTGGGGGCTGGATGTAACTCCACAACCCTAATGTAAAATAAAACTATGTCTAACAACGTGTGTCTGTTGAATGGCATAGAAAAAATCGAAATAAGGCTGAATAAAAATCATGGCGCGGAGCCGAAAATTTTATGTTTCCTAAAAAGCGAATTATTTATATGTGGCTGAGAGCAGACGATGCCAACGAACGAGCAATAGCTATCCCTGTGCATGGGAACTCCGAATACAAGGTTTAAAACCGTATTTGGACATTTTTCACTTCCGTTATACGTTCTTGTATTGAACTTTTTCGAATAACTCAAAAACTAAAAGAGATAGCGCCAAACTAAGAGCATATGTGTGATGCCGAGACCGACTTACATCTATATTGTGAGTTTCAGCAAAATTGGGAAACTTTGTTGGAAAATCCGTGTTGACCTTACGCGTACCGTCGATGCGACTCTCCAATATATGTATGGGGAAGGCAGCCGTCGGCCAGTGATGGTCGGAGGCGACAAGTATTAATGATAAAAATCATAATATGTTAAAGTTTGGATATTGACTGAAAAGTTCAATATAGGTTTGGAAAATATGAAAATATTTGCTATAACCAAAGTTACAGGCGCTGCTAAAAACTTCCCCTGTTCGTCTCTTACGCCGCCTAGCTTGAGACGACGGCATCCTGAGAGGCAAAGGGGCCACCCTTAAACCTTTATTGACTAATCCAAACTAACCAGTGTGGTCTGCACATCCTGGTAGAATATATTATGGTGGCTGAGTGGATGATGCTAGATAGCGGATACAGATGCCGGCTGGAGCCTATACCTCTAGAGTTACTTAACAGAGGACAAGCATACGTAGACCATCGGCCGCAACGCATTATGGATCTGGAACCTCTCACGAATCCGCGTTGTCTCCAATGCCGCTGTCCTAATAAGAACCACCTCACGTGTCGCCCAAGCACGCAGAATGGGGAGAGAAAATGGCAAAGGCCCATCCGCAATGTATTCTAACTATTAACGAGGGCCATGACTAGGGAAGAGGATTCGCGACCCTTTACCCCGGACATGGGCACTCAAAACCATGTCTGACGCTTGAAGATGTGGTATACCCGTCATTAGCTGACGTTGACACTGCATGCCCAGCTCTGAACCGCTGATTGATCGAGACGCATAGAGCAACTTGAATACATCTTCGCCGATGGGACTTGTCCACATCTGTGCGCTGTGGACCTCAAGATGCTTAGTATCGATGAAGGTCTGTCAAGTATTACCCCCGGTAGTGGCATCGGCAAAGGCTAATGACTCCTCTGAGACGCAAGTCTGCGGAGCGACTTTCTGTGAAGTTTTCTGCTCTGGACGTGAAGCTGCTCGAGTTATGCTCTAATTAATGTATAATCACAAAGCAGAATAAGACCCGAATATCGTAAAGCGATATCAGTGCATATGATTGTAAATGCATCTGCTAAATGGGCTTTGGTGAATGAATCTATGACCACATGCTGCTGTGGCTTAGATCACGCTAGACAAGGGATAGTTATGCAAGCCCAAAAGAGTAGTGTCCCCAAAAGGACCGGGTGCATATAGCACCGTTCCCTTCAGAGAAATATTGTTGCACTCAGCGAAGGGAACATGGAGCATACTCGAACCAGTGGATCAGTTCGGCAGGAGATGAGCAGAGAGTTGGGAGTTATTTAATATGTTTAAATAAGTATTTAAATGTATATATAAGGGGTTATATTCCCTTCACTCCCATCGAACGCAATACGTCGGACACTTCGGTGGAAGACCAGGATTAGCCTCCTAAAAGGTTACCACAGCGGCTCAGCCGTATCGGGAACGCTACGGCTAGTATCGATTGGACGTAGTCCACTAGCTTCGGCTTACCACGAGAAGCTTATGCTTTCAACGAAGAGACTTTGGTCTCCAACCAACGCTTAAGGCGCACCGGTCGGACCAGAGTCCGCTGTAGACAATCCTTCGGGATTGTCTATTTTTTTAACCTTTTCCTACACCTCTGTGGTGAGGGGAGGTCAGGAGCGTTCTGGAGGACAGAATGGGCAGTGTCTCACAGAGAGCGCGTTGGTGGGGCGTTTATTCTCGCTCGCCTCGTAAATGCTTTAACAGTTGGTTTGCTGTAAAGGTGTGAGCGTATCGGGTCTTTGCTTCTGAACTGTTGTCTTGCTCGGGATCTGGGGTCTAGCAATCAACTAGCTGAAGGAACTAAAACTAGTTCCTTCGTCAGGGCTGGATCTTGCTGGATCTTGCTGGATCTCTTGTGGGATGGTAGTATGGAAGACACAGAGAGATTATGTAACTGTATTTTTCAATACGGTTGACATAGCTTAAGGAAAAGGTTGCCCAGGGCGAGGGCAAGAGTGGCCGTCTCCGAGCAGTATCATTAGAGAGACTTGGAGCACGGCTATTCTGTTGAGGAAGAGAGACTCAACGAAAGTTCTTATGAGAACTAGAAGCTCATAATGAGCTAGAGCTTCCAAGGAAGCTCAGGTCGATAGAAGACCAAAACCAGGGGCGATACGCTATGTAGGAAATACATTGTTCATTCAATGATATTTCCTACTTTTTATAACTTCCCTGATGATCGAGCAGGGAGGAATTGATAGCTAGGAATTACATAGATGTTGTACAGAGACACTTTGTTTGATTTCGTAGTTAGAATGCCCAAGAAAAACGAGCTCACTGTAATCTTCTAAAAGAGCTTGGGTTACTCACACAAAGTAGTACGATTCCGCTACTAGATGATCATTGGCCAATTTTAATTATTATAGAGATCAAGTGTGCAGTTACAGGTTGAGAAATGTGACCTGTAGAGGAAAACAGCCTCAGCGGTAGACCTTGTAAGCTGGCAACCTAAATAACTCCGTATTTTTTTACCAAAATTGACATTATTTTATTTTAATTAACCAATAAATTGTTTCTGTAGCGTCAAAAATTAAGATATTTGCATGCTAATTTTAGTTTGGCAAAACATCACTGTACGTACATCTTTGCTTACACTATCATCTCATATACAATGTTTTACGCAAATAAAGATTATTTCTATTAATCCACAAAAAAAAAATCGTTTAATTTATCGCACCTGCTCACAAAATTTCACGAGAATCGGTTGAGAAACGCGACCTGTAGAGTGAAACAAACAGACAGATAGACTCACAAAAGCAATTTTGGGCAAGCTGAAACGGAGACGCTTTGCTGACGAATTAGCTGACCCCCCCCGCTCGAAACCGATGAGATTTTCTCAGGTGATTATTTATATTTTTACACAAAGAGAGGAATCCCATACCACCAGACGTATGCTAGATATGAGAGTGAATGGAAAAGCAGGTAGGGGTAGACCCAGAAAAGTATGGATGGATTGCGTGAAAGATGATATGTGTAAGAAGGGAGTGAATAGTGATGTGATGTGACGTCTGACAGGGATGAATGGAAGAAGAAAACATATTGCGCCGACCCCAAATAAAGGGAACAGGGCAGGAGAATGATGACACAATATTTTATATACTCGTACAGTTTACTAACCTGCACAATTATACGAAATTTCATGATAAAGCAGAAACAATTACCCAAGAAAACTTCATCGGATTCGAGTGGGGGGGGGGTCAGCTAATTCATCAGCTGACTGTACACTGATCGACAATTTATCGGAGAAGGACTGGAAAGAAAAGGAAAGGAAATGAATTTACAGGACTGGATTGCTAACATTTCTTATATATATAATAGATAAACTATTTTGCTAAATAGATAAAAGACTTCAAACTCATTCAGTGCCCGTCCTATTACGACAACGCAACTCAGTCGCAACACTCGCAAGTCGCAACTAACTCGTAGTTCCCTATTGACGGACGCTCATTTAAAACTCTTAACTCAACTAGCAAGTTTGGCACGTGGCGCAGTTTTGTTCACGTGCACGGAGATCTGGGGGCGATTCTTAAAATTCATTCGTGAGTATACAGATCCATCTCTAGTGTCAATCAACTTGAGATTGACACCTAAAGGTAGCATTCGGATCTCGGCGGTCGCTGCCCAGCGGCGCCGCCGTGGGCAGCGCCGCCCGGCAGTACCGCCACAGTACCGCACCGCTTTGTAGGGATTTGTATGAAACGCATTCCGATGCACGCCGCCGGGCGGCGCTGCCGAGTGGCGCTGCCCACGGCGGCGCTGCCGAGCCGCTCCAGGAGCAGTATGGCGGCGCCGCCCAAACATTACGGAAGGCAAAACAACTGTTCACACCGACGACTCCTTGTTGACTACTGCACGTGGCAGTCGCTGCCGGGCGGCGGCCGCTCCTATCCGAAAGGACCTTGCAGCGCCGCCGGGCAGCGCCGCCGGGCAGCGACCGCCGGGCAGCGCCGCCGGGCAGCGACCGCCAAGATCCGAAGGCTACCTTAAGATATAGACTATCGATTCTCAGAACGGTATAGTAATTTGTACACCAATTGTGCCTACATTTTTAAAAGAGATGTACTTAAATCAATTTATGTTATAAAACATTTTTTTTTGCCTTAATTATCTTGTTTACGTAAATGCCTACAAACATGAACATTGTTTTGAAATATTTAGTTAATTACTTCATTCAGTTATTATTACGTAACAATTATTTAACTAATATTTTTTTTATTTAATCTGTAGTTTTTTTAATTTTGAAATTGATTGTGCTAATGTGAATGTTATGGTACAAAGTAGGTAGTACGTACGTTTGTAAATATTTTTAACCGTGTAGCAGTAAAAATAGTCTTAAAATTATATACCTGGTCCGAATATTCTTTGACACAGCTGATCTATTTTGCCTTTGATAAAAAAAAAAATTATATAAAACTATGTGAAAATATATTTGGATGTTTGGATGTTTGTTCCGCTTTCACGCTGAAAGTACTCAACGGATTTGGATGAAATTTAAATGGAGATAGTTTGTAGTTTGTTTGGAGATACTTTTTACAGGAAAAAGTCTTATTCCCACGGGAAAATCTTACATAACGCGAGCATAGCCGCGGGCGGAAAGCTAGTATTTATTTAAAATTTTAATAAATTACGAAGTTGGCCGCGACTTGTAGTAGAATGTACAATAAATCTTTTTTCTACCCAGGAATATTTCAAATCACGCTAAGTAAAACACCATCTTTATACTCTGCATGCTCAAAAACTTAAGACTTCACCCCCTTACCGTTTTTGTAATACTCCCGATAAATCTTGAAAATCAAATACTAAAGGTGACTGTATTCGTTAAACGTAACCTAACAGGATTTAAGTTTGAATCTGGTTAATGTTCGTGGCAATTTACTAGCCTAGCAGTGGAGACGTGGTAAACGGCCGCGCACCTATGTTGTATTCCTAGCATATACAATTACTGTAGTCCGTACAGTTATATTATAGGTACTTCATTTTGTATATTTTGTCAATGGTCCTTCCTTTTTAACTGTTGACACAGTTAATCACCTATAAAAATAGTTTATTTGGAAGAAATCTTAGAAAGATAAGACAGCCTGTAAAACACCTGATCGATTGAGCAGAAATGCTCATGGATGTCATTATTTAAATGATCTGTAAATTAAGTCTTGAAAGAACCTCGTCGCCTTACAAGTAGTTTTTTTAATAAATTATTAGTACATAGACTTAAAAAAATACTACTTACTGCTACTTTTCATATTTTTTTTAAACATGTATTTTTAATAAAATCAAAACATTTTCTTAAGTATTACATAGGTCTTAAAAATGATGTAAAATATACTCCAATACAAAAAGACACTATCAATTTTTTTTTAATCAAAGCGCATGTTTTAAATAATGTAATGTAATGATATTTCAGTCGTTTTTTACGACAACCTGCTATGAATCAATGCGAGATAATAGCGCTTTTTGAACTCAGAAGAAGCAAATAATACTTCAACAGACTTGAACTTGAAACTGCCATAAAACCTTTGTATTTTAAACTGTTTGGTGCACAACAGTAACTACAAATGTTAAGAATTACTTTAATTATTGTAAGAAGCCACACTCCCTTACACAACGTGTGAATGCAAAATAATATAAATAAGGATTATTTTGTATGCTATTTAGCAAATGGAAAAAAACGTGTTGATAGATAGATATTTTTTAGTCTGTGTAAAATCCAATATTTTATTTTAATTTGAGCAATAAGTTACAAAATCTAAAAACTAACTAAAAATAAATGCACGCCTCGTCCATCTCATCAAAAACATACTATACTAGTAAGTGCAACGTTTTGAAGTTATTCTCTAAAATATTCTTTCTTGTTTGAACGCGTGGCCGGCTATGGTGTCGTAGAAATTTTCATAAAAATGCAAATTCCCCAGAACGTATTGCCCCGACCGGTGTGTGTGCTAGAGATGAGGCCACCCTGTGAATCAATACTTTTATGAATTGATACCCCGTTTTAAAATATTTTAATGAAACATTCAATACTTATTAACATGTAAAAAAAATGTAAAGAACTTTGTCTACACTGTGTTTTTTTTTGTGTTTCTCCTATTTACCCACGACGAGACCACTTTGTCTCCGTGAACGCGACGGACGGAACGGAACGGAGTTGAAGAATCTAATTCAATTCAACTACCGGCCTATGCGCCCTATTCAGGCTCTTTCAGGCTAGTTGACCAGTGAAATTATACCCTATTTCATGTTAGGTACTACTAGGTACCATCTAAAATAAATAACTTACATCACGGACCTGTTGTTGAATAACTTATATTTTCATAGCTCAGCTCTACCGCGGGCTGCGGCACTTAGCCGAGGTACTTCTTCATTAAATGCAAATTTTTCATAATGCTCTTCTGACTCGATTTCTTGAGGTTATGACAATCGCACACTTCTTTGTGCTACAAGCGCAGGTTTTAAGTTAGTAAATTATTTGTACATCTTAAAATCCCATTGCGATTTATTTGCGTGGCTTTCATATCTGAGTGAAATTGGTCATTTCATCAATTTAATAAGTTTTTAAAATTGATCGTTCATCCTTCTGTATTTGTGTCCCCCGCATTGGTATATCGACATTACCATATTTGTTTTGTTTGATTATAAGCATCACATTTTAGTGTTCATGGCGTACATACTTTTATGTTAATTAGTTTATAGTACATTACGATACAAGGATGGTAGGTGCCAGTAGGTGGCATATTATAAACGAGGTGACTTTTGTAAGCCCTAGCCGCAAGTGAGGGTTTATAATGTTACGAGTTTGTTATAAAACCTAAGATCCGTGTGTTGTACGATGTTTATTAATACACTTGTGAGGAAACAGGTAACGCAACATGAAAAACAATGCAAATTCTACAAAATTAGCGCCAATCTCTCACTAAAAATTGGTTTCCTTTCTAAAAGCATAATTATTGAGAAAAGGCACTCGCGAACATTCAGCCTCTACAACATTCGATTATCATTAATCGATTCTTCGTTAAAATCAAGATAATTTTATTTTTATTATTGAAAGGATACTGGCTGATAATATTTTTCATACATAATTTGTTGAAATAAAAAACATAAATGCTTTTTTGTTTGTAAGAATCGATTCAATTTATTTTTTGATATTCGAATGTTCCTGGCTGGAAATATTTCTGTTAGAATATGTAGAAATAAAAAAAAAGTAAATCGCATTGCCTTACCGTACAGTTTACTGCCGTCGGATGTTCAATTTTCGAGCAAGGTGTATTGAAAAATTTATACTTTCGTACCTATATCAAAACCTCAGAGCAAGTAATCATACTTTAACTTTACACAAAACTATTATTACGTATTTTTTTGTACACAAAACGCTCCTCTCATCTCAAATGCAGTTTGCAAAAAAATAAGGCTACGTAACGGAGATTTAGTTTCAACCTCACCTATGGTAAGTTATCCCTATTTTACGACTTCCAATTGTATAAATATGGTGTTATTTTTCAATGACAAAAGAATCGTCCGAAAGAAAACAGATGATAAAAATTGAAAATGAAGGATATGTTACTGGAAGCCGTTGTTATGGCATTTCATAAAAGGAACTTTCATATTTAATTCAAAATTAAATAAGGAAGTTATGGGTTTGGTGTTAAATATATGCCATCATAAAAATATTTGTTCTATCTAACATAATCTTCTTCGTATACTTTTCGACGCATTCCATGTACAGTAATTTAAGTAAGAAGAATTGCTGAAATATTCTTCAATTCTAAAGGAATAGACAAAATCTTTAGACCAAAACAGTTTCTTCATTAACATAGATCTGCGACAGGATCCCAGTTTTTCAAGGGCCAAGCTCGTTCCGTTGTTATCGATTTGGTATCGCGCACGACGGCGGAATCCTAATGAAGATTCGATGGAATCTTTAGAGACAAATGTTCTTTTCTTTGAGCGATCTTCCTTCCACATTTTGAATGTAAACGTTTGATTAGTGACTGATGATGGACGACTTCGGAGATAAAATGAGCTCGCCCATTAGATGAAATGGAGGGCACAAAAATTAAGGTCGAAGATTCGGAAGCGTTCGGAAGTTTTTCTTCATTCGTCCGATTTAATTAATCTTTTGTTTAATTAATTTTGGCATACAAAAGGTCTCTATCTTTCTTTTGTGTGGAAAAATGGACTTTTAAAATTTGAAAATTCTGAATTTATTAATAATTTTAAGGTACCTATTTTATTATAATAAGATTGAATTTTTGTCTGTAATGTTAATGTGGGTTAGAAATGCAAGATGAATGTACAAATGATGCATGTAGTAAATATTAGCGGCTCCGTAGCCCAGGTGGTAGTGTATCTGCCTCCGACGCACAGGGTCGCGGATTCGAATCCCGCCCAGGGCAAACATTTGTGTGATGAGCACTTGTGTTTGCCTTGTATCTGGTTGTTGTTTATCTATATAAGTATGTATTTATCTATTTGTGTAATGTGTATCAGCTGTCTGATACCCATAGTACAAGCTCTGCTTAATTTGGGATCAGATGGCCGTATGTGAAGATGTCCCTACATATTTATTATTTATTATTATCAAATTTAAAAAAAATTCTTTTATCACATCTACAATTAGCTTCATAACCCTTACTACTAGAAAGTTTATCTAAAATATTTTGAGAAGTGTGAAGAGCCGTATTGCTGACACGTCTCTTCATAACTTACGAGTAGCCTAGCAATCTTTTTGGATTCTTAAAATCTACATTAAAGGTATATTTTAAATTTGGAGGAATATTTCCTCCAAGACTTTAAATGTATATTATACCTCCAAGATATTATATTAAGTATGAGTATAATATTTTTGTCCGATAAATGAAATTCATTAGAATAAACAAATTATTTATTTTTTTACATTAAATATTTTTTTAGCTTCTTGCTGGCTAGCACTCGAGCGTAGCGTAGCTAAACCTAGTTTTACATTTTCTTTTAAATTTACGAAAAATTTAAAACAATGACCGTGTAGTTTGCACACAGACCTCGCTTATCCCAGCTTTGTCGTATTGCAAGCATGTGGTCAGTCGGTAAAGCTATACACTCTCATCTGTTTCCGAGTAGACAAACTGTCTCTCTATGTAAGCTTTCTTATCTTTGCAACTTAAATAAAATGTAAACTAAAGCCTTATAAATCTAAAAGAAAAGAAAAGGCTTCTGAAGAATCGATACGAAATCACACCAAATTTCGATAGTTTTACGAGTAGGTTGGTAGTTTCGTGCAGACTGCTCATGATAATTTGAAAAATCTAGATTTTATTTTAAAATTCACGCACTTTTCATGGGATTTTCTTGTATAGTCCGCGCGAAGGGTTCAGGAATATCAGCGAAAGTGGAGGGGTGTTCGTCTTGCTTGTACAGCGTTTACAGAGTGAGCGAGTGAAAGAAAGAAACTGGCGCGAACAAGGTTTTTATTCACCACTGGCTTTTATTTAGAAACTGGCACGAACAAGGTTTTTATTCACCACTGGCTTTTATTCAGAAACTGGCGCGAACAAGGTTTTTATTCACCACTGGCTTTTATTCAGAAACTGGCGCGAACAAGGTTTTTATTGACCGGTTATCAGTTCAATAAACACCTAGGACCTCAAGCCTGCCCTAAAAGCGTATAATTCTTGTATACTTCATGAACATTAGTTAAAAAAATGGTTTTGAATTGTAACGAAATAGAACAATGAAGCTGATATTTGGTATTTCTCAAACTACCAACCAAAGTTTCTCTTGACGCTGCGCTGGTTTTAGTTATCTTGACGTTGGCTTGAAAAACCTCTGCTCTGCAAAAAATATAAATTTATGGACTTCTGAATTGTTATCAATTTATCACGAATGAGCTATACTTACGTTCAATGAATGAATTAATAAATGAGTTGTACTTTTTGTACTTACGTTCAAAATTCAAATCAAGGATATATACTACCAAGAGTTTGCGTCATGAATCTACCATTAATATCTAGCCTCGGGCATGGCGGTTCAATTTGCTTCAATTCAGAAGTTTGAACAAACTTTGTTTAGGAAGTTTGCATGATTCCAGTGATTAAATCGATTTCGGATTGCCGGTGAGCCCGGATCCGGTTTTCCGATTTCCCGACTTTCTCAAGCTACCAATTCGTCGTTAACAGTAAACGACTCAAAGTTAGAGGCACGTAAAATTTTAAATGCCAATTATATTTGTAAACTAATATCAGGATATAAAATACTAACTGTAAAGCCGGATACTCATTAGCGAACCGTAACCGTTGCATGTACTGTTACGAAAACACATAGTGGTATATACGTACGTGGTTCGCAGGTTTGCGAACCACCTGCGAACCACGTACACACTATGTTTTTTACACATAACAGGTAACAGTACATGCAACGGTTACAGTTACGGCTCGCTAATGAGTACTCGGCTTATGATACAACTTTAACTGGCCGTGTCACAATATACTTAAGCCGTGTAGTCAAGTCCCTTTACTTACTTACATTGACAACTTGACAAGAAATTGTCTGGGTCCTCAATGGCTACACATGCCTTTTTTTACTCACATAATTTGATATTGCTGCTGGTAGGTGTCAACTTTTTTCCATCATAATTTACAACCAAAAATATTATACTACAAAGACCTAAGAAAACAAATCTCTTCATCCTCTTTAAGCAGGGCAAGGCAGCACGCGTTGTGTCGTAGGAGGAAATAGATATTAGCCCCAAGTTTCCCAACAAACTGGGTACAGTAAGATAAGCCCCGCCCGGTGCAAGTTTCAAGAGGACTTTACTACTTACGTTGCACCAATTGTGACAGGAATTTGTTTGAGAAATTCCGGTGGTAAACAGGCGATTACACGAAACAGTTGTAAGTAAAAATAAATAAAACGTAATTTTGAAATTTTTGAGTTCTGTGCCTACTAGCTGAAATAAGTATTGTAATTTCATGAAACTGAACATTTTTACATGACAGTATTCACCGCAATAACATTCAGCTACCACGGTTTGAGTTTGATTTTGTATGAGAATATGGATTTACAACAATTTTTTTTATCTAAGTTCAGCTGGCAAATAGTTCTGTCATAAAGTCAAGTTTGTTATAAACTCAAATTCACTATGTGAAATTATTCGTAAATAAGCTGCTTTGTAGTAAAGAAACTTATCGGTGTTCTTGGTTTATTCGATAGAGTGCAAAGAGAAGATGGTACAAATTAAATTTGATATTAATATCGCGGCTGACGGCCCTCCGCCGCCGCCACGGTAATTATTAGGGAGTTAATACTCAATTTGCTAATTATATAAAATTAATTTTGAATTAGGAGTGTAAGGTTATGGATTGAGATTTGAATTGTCTCGTTAAGGCAATGACCGTATTTGCATCAGACATTATTTTTTAAATCATGTCTTCTTAATAGTATTGTTTTGTTAGTCTTAATACAAGTATAACTCAAAGGTTTTTTAATGTTGTTTAGTTTAATTATGAAAGCTGATATTAAGTTTATGCACACTATTCACTTACAAAGTTTACCAAGTGTAGCGTTAAAAAAGAAAGCTAGCTAACCTGTGGTCGCAGACCACAGGCGAAACGTGAAATTTAGGTGAACAGAGAAAGAGTTAGTTAAATTTGTCCGAACGGTATAATATAAATTCAAAAGCGCCTAGAAATTGCCAAGCAAGAGCCGAGAGTCGAGTCCTGAGGGGACTCCGTCGATATCGTGTCGCTGAACTAGTGTTGTGTTGTGGTGTATCGATGCAGGAAGGTGTACCAAAACCGCGGAGTACCCCGGAGAGTATAGCCAAACGGGAACCAAAAAAAGAGGGCCAGAGAAACCTAAAGGGCCTTTTTAGAATTTGGAAAAGGAATTTAAATTTGGCAAAATCCGCATACAAAATTACAAAACAGATACAAAAAAAGGCTAAAAAAATGATGGGCAGTATCCCAGGGGGGACGCCGGTGCGCGGGTCTGCGGCACTCAGCTGGCACGGGCGCGGGCGCACACAACGCAGGGGTCCAGGCACGTCCAACGCCCGGTGGCCTCAGGGGTCCGGAACCACGGCGAGAGATCGAGAAAGGCACGGAGGGACCCTCGTGTGTGTGCCGCAGAGGCCGGAAATACACTGTAAAGATTGACAAAGAAATAATCGCCATCCAACCAAGACAGGGAAAGAGAAAAGTACGTCGATAAAAACCAGGTGGAAGACAGCACAAGACTTACCCGGCCAGTCCAAAGTAGGAGCCTGTCCCAAAAATTATCGCATTAGCAAGAGACGATAATATTACTGTGTCCCAAGGCTTTATATCATTTACAGATATTTATTTAGTAAAATTCAACCACGTTCAAGGGATAAAACGTTTCCATCTCATGATAGACGACAGCTCAGAAAAACAATCAACAATTTAGAAAAAGGTCAAACCAAGAAAATTTTAAATTTGAAAATGTGACATAAAAACCGGCCAAAAGAAAAAAGAATCATACCAAAAAGGTTATTAAAAAACCTGCAGTAATGCTGCAGACATCCCTTCACCAGAAAAAAAAATCCACCAACTCGAAAAAGGGAAAAAAAAATCTTCGAGATGGCAACCCTCGAAGGAAGTTGACCACCCTAGAACAATAGACGCATTGTTCAAAGTCAACTATCAAAGGACAAAAATTATCGATAAAAAATTTATCGACACTAGAGTGTCGATAAATGTGGGGTAGACCCCATCACTATAAACCAACGAACACGTCATGTTCCCAGCACGAACGGCTCATAAACGACTCACTGGCCCCAGGATAAGAAACCACCGGTGTCCCAAAAGAAGCCAAGTCAATCCACCAGGAAAAAAGAGGAGGACGGAAATGGCTTGGAGAAAGAAAAAGGAAAGTTGTCAACCACAACAGAAAAAGGTGGAGACAACCGAAGGAAACACCGATGAAGCGGTATCCCTGAACCAGGAGGAAAATGTATGATACGTAAAGGATAGAAAAGGAAATTTGGAAATTAGGATATGTCGGAATATCGGAATGTTGGAATGTCACTAAGTTTTAAAACATAAACGCGCCTACAAACGATATTATTTACACACCTAAATGCTAAAACTAAAAACTATACAAAATATCAACAAGTAGTTTTTGAACTACTGGTAAAAAGTTTACAAGTCGAAACTGTCAGTTACGCCCGTAATCAGCTGCAAGAGAAGAAAAACTTCAAATCGATCGTGCGCGAAAACTGACAGAAGACTTGTAAACAAAGAGCTATCAAACGAGGGCCGACGCTCGCCCACGTCATCGTGTTCATCCCGAAACACGTCAGACGCCGACGAACATCGGAAACACTCGGATCGGCTCGGAAAAAAGGCTCGACGGCGCAATTGGTAGGCAACCAACGCAGTCAAAGACGAGGTCGGGGTTCGAACTCGACTCTGACAAAAAAAAAAGGACCCGACGATGGCCATAATAGGCAGACTGCGCAAAGCAGCGGTCACCGTCCTGCCGCGACAAAAAAAGCGCGCTTCGGGACAAAAATTTTGCCCCGGCTCAATCCCAGCGGAATGACGCAACATGGGCCAGGTCAGAGGCCTATGGCAGCTCGAAAACCTGACCACATGTTGGTTGCGTCAATTGCGAATAACCTAAATACCTACAAACTAACACTAAGATATAAATAACCTATACCTAACCTATACCTACAAACTAACACTAAGATAGATCAATCTGGCCAGACATACACACACACACCAAAAACACAAAAAGGCGTATGAAGTAGTAAACTTAGTGACATTCAAAAGAAAAAACGATGCCAAAAGGTGAATTTAAGCCAAATGATGAGAAGAAAAGTTGGTACACGTTTGCCTGAAGGCTTTTAGAATTTAGAAAAATAATATTCCAGGGGAACAGGGAAAAGAGGGTCTATTTCAAAATTTATGAACCGTCGTGCGGGGAAACTGGATAAACACGACAAGATATTCGGGGACTATTTCAACGACCGCGTCTTAGTATGGACAAATTGAAGGCACCAAAGATACGTCACACGATTACCGCAACTGTCGGCCAACCCACGGCATACAGTCTTGGCTACTCGTGGACAGCACCCAGTGTACACTTCTTTGCATACAAGAGGCTCGTAAATAGCCCCACGAGTTTTGCAGGCGGGTAAAAAAACTAGACAAGGAAAAACAAGTAAAGGGGAAAAAAATTAGGGGAAGACCGGAAAATAAACGAAATTTACAGATAAATTTATGTTACGGGCGCCATTTGTAGCGTTAAAAAAGAAAGCTAGCTAACCTGTGGTCGCAGACCACAGGCGAAACGTGAAATTTAGGTGAACAGAGAAAGAGTTAGTTAAATTTGTCCGAACGGTATAATATAAATTCAAAAGCGCCTAGAAATTGCCAAGCAAGAGCCGAGAGTCGAGTCCTGAGGGGACTCCGTCGATATCGTGTCGCTGAACTAGTGTTGTGTTGTGGTGTATCGATGCAGGAAGGTGTACCAAAACCGCGGAGTACCCCGGAGAGTATAGCCAAACGGGAACCAAAAAAAGAGGGCCAGAGAAACCTAAAGGGCCTTTTTAGAATTTGGAAAAGGAATTTAAATTTGGCAAAATCCGCATACAAAATTACAAAACAGATACAAAAAAAGGCTAAAAAAATGATGGGCAGTATCCCAGGGGGGACGCCGGTGCGCGGGTCTGCGGCACTCAGCTGGCACGGGCGCGGGCGCACACAACGCAGGGGTCCAGGCACGTCCAACGCCCGGTGGCCTCAGGGGTCCGGAACCACGGCGAGAGATCGAGAAAGGCACGGAGGGACCCTCGTGTGTGTGCCGCAGAGGCCGGAAATACACTGTAAAGATTGACAAAGAAATAATCGCCATCCAACCAAGACAGGGAAAGAGAAAAGTACGTCGATAAAAACCAGGTGGAAGACAGCACAAGACTTACCCGGCCAGTCCAAAGTAGGAGCCTGTCCCAAAAATTATCGCATTAGCAAGAGACGATAATATTACTGTGTCCCAAGGCTTTATATCATTTACAGATATTTATTTAGTAAAATTCAACCACGTTCAAGGGATAAAACGTTTCCATCTCATGATAGACGACAGCTCAGAAAAACAATCAACAATTTAGAAAAAGGTCAAACCAAGAAAATTTTAAATTTGAAAATGTGACATAAAAACCGGCCAAAAGAAAAAAGAATCATACCAAAAAGGTTATTAAAAAACCTGCAGTAATGCTGCACAAGTTATTAAGTGGTTTTATTGCATTAAATCATTAAGTATCTTTACAGCTAGATAAATATGAAAAGGAAGAAATAAAATATCTCTATTTGAGCTTACCGTAAATATGCCAGTAAAGTGTATTTGTCTAAGGGCGAGCAAACAGGACAATATTGCCTCGCCCATAAATAATAACACAATTAGACTCGCCTGCCGGCCCACCACCCTCGAGACTTGATTTACTGTCACCGAAGAGTTATTTGTTACTCCCATTTCGGTAAACCATAGAAAAATAGTAAAAATACGTTAAATTGTGATGATAATGGCCTCTGACTCTGACGAATATTTTTTTCACGGCGTGTCCCACTGCTGAGCAAATGTCTTTCTTTTGTTTTTCCCGCGTCCACTGTTGCTCACTAAACGATCAAATCGAGGAACTCTAAAGATAGCTGGTAAGGTTAGGAGTTAGAGTTAATCATCATGATAATATGGGTCATCGTGTGGGTTATGAAATCGACGACCAATCTCACAAATCAGATGATGATGATGATGTGGACTCAAAACCGACGAATATGCATGAAAATATTGATGGATAAGAATTAAAGATGAAAAATATATCTGGATCGTAGCAAGTGGAAAGAAGTGATTTCCTACTCCTTCAGGAAAAAAAGCGTGGCTTTATGTACTTATATACTTTTTATAAGCGTATAACTTACAAAGAATTTGAATAGGCAAAACCCATTTTTCTGTCTTGATAAAAAAATGCACAATTTAATTAATAAAAAAATACGATACGCTGCAGATAACAATTTTGAATGCAAATGCATAGCTGCACAGCACCCTAATTTCTTTTTTTTAACATTCCACTACTGTTTCGCTGCAGCTTGCAAAAATGATTCTTTGCCTACGGAAATACAACATTTAGGTAGATACTAGGCACAGCAGAGCTGTAACGTATAGGTATAAACACTTATTCTAGTACATTCTACACAATTTATTTTTCTTCAGCTGTATAGACGTAATGCTAAAGTTAGTTCTGTTTTATTTTCTAATTCTCGACGAAACCAAGAAAGGGTTTTAAGCAGCGATTATGGATGCCAACTATCAGCCATTGCTGTTGTAGTGTTAAATTGCCGTTTTGAGTGCGATACAAACGCAGCGATGTAATCCAAAGTCTTGGAGGAAATATTACCAAGTCCGAAGTAGTCACTAAAGCGGGGTAGTGACAGTTGGGTGGCCACGATGCAAGCGGTGGCGCGGCGAGCAGCGGTTATAGATACTCAGGGCATACTGAAAAATTTTGGATTCTGATAAATAAGAGTAGATCTAGTCAAGTAGTCTAGTCTATATATCTACATACATTTATTGTTTTTCAAAGTATATTCACTCGCAATAAATGCATTTTTGCATTCGCTGAAACCACTGTACAAAGCAGTTGGCCCAGTCTTCCTTAGGGACCTCTTCAATGGCTTCATGGAACGCATTCACCGCCGATTAAAGGCTCGTAAAACGTGTGCCTCTAAGTTTATCTTTAATATTTGGAAACAAAAAGAAGTCGCAGGGTGTGAGGTCTGGGTTGTAAGGCGATTGCGTCATCAGTTCTATATTTGAAGCCTTTAAATAGGTTTGGTTACCTTAGCGGAATGTGAGGATGCGTTATCGTGGTGAAGGAGGACATTGCTTCGAGGATGCTTTTCGCAAACTTTTTTTAAGACTCAGGGCAAGCAAGTTTTGACGTACCAATTCGCAGTCACTATCCTTTGATCTTCAAGTGATACTGAAGTGTAATGCCCAGATTTGCCGAAAAAAGAAGCAACCATTTTTTACCAATGCTTCGACTTTTCTTAACTTTCGTCGGTAAATCTTCAAAAGGAAAGACCCACTTTGCCGACTGGTTTTATCTTTTGGCTTCAAAGCAGTACACCCAGGTTTCGTCACCTGTTATAATATTATAGACAGCTAATGACTGTCCTCCGTTAAACTCTTTTATCATTTTACGGCACCACTGAACAGGCAGTCGTTTCTGGTTCTCTGTTAAGTCATGCGGTATCCATCGAGTGCAAAGATTCCGAACCTTCAGATGCACATGTAAAATGTTTTGCACTTGGCTCATTCCAATGCCTAACAAAGTATGAATTTGCTGGTGAGTAATTTTTTGGTCAGTTTCAGTAAGTTGTCGTACAGTGTCAATACGAGTATTAGAGTCTGTAACCGCAGTCACCGGCCGACCTTCACGTACCTTATCATGGAGATGATCACGTCCACGTTTAAATTCTCCAAACCATGAATACACAGAGCTGCGACATGGTGCTTCATCACCAGATGCCAATTGAAGTCTCTGGCAACTCTCTTGTTGACTTAAGCCACAACGAAAATCCTAAAAAACTATTGAACGAAAATGTTCACGAGTTAAATTCCTTTTGATAGCGACACACAAATTTTGAAAGGACGTCACGATGAAAAATCAAATGACAGTCTCGCAAATTACAAAGTAACGATGTCCCCAAAGAGTTCCATTTTCGAATTCCATAATTGTTTTTTCATTCTTTTATTGTAAGTGGCCAGATCCAGAGACTTTCAGTATGCCCCACGTACGAGAGCTGACTGCAAAATCTTAGGTCATCAACTAATCAAGTACCACAATTGAGTTTCCTGACAATTTTTGAAAGTATTTAAACAGTTTTTGTGTTACATTATTTTTATTTTCTTAATTAAGGGCCACAAAAATATTTACTTAACAAAGACAAAACTCTCGATTCCTATCTGCCCTTTTCGTTTTTCAAAGTAACAAAAAGGATAAATAACTGGTCATGCACGTGTCGGACCACGCAAAGTGTAGGGTTCCGTAGTTGCCTAATATGCAGAAGTTAGCACACGGAGCTAATAGGTAATGATAAAAAAATTCCTTATTAACCGACTTCAAAAAGGAGGAGGTTCTCAATTCGTCTGTATTTTTATTTTTTTTATATTATAAACCCGAAATTTTGTAAGTAGGGAAGGGATGTATGGATGGTTGTTTTTTACTCTTTCGTGGATGAAATTTAGAATAGAGATAGTTTGTACCCTGATATAACACATAGGATACTTTTTACGGGAAAAAGTCTTATTCCCACGGAAAAATCTTACACAACGCACATCCGAACAGCATCTAGTCGCTCGCGCTAATGAGCGCGGCTGCCGCTCTATTTGTTACATCGACTCCCCGCGCGCAAGCCCCGCAGGGCCATAAGCTCCGCGGCGCGGCGCGCTTTATTCGAAATTCAAAATAGTTTTATTCGAATGTTTCGAATGTTCCATTGGCAACTCGCGATTGTTACACATTTAAAACTGACTGGTAAATAAGGTTATGAAATTATTTTAGTAAATGATGTTATGATTTTATTTTTTCGCAATCTTTTTACTGTTCTTTTTACTACCTACATAGACGGACTCCATCAAGTCATTTTCTATGATACTTGTACTGAATTTCTTTAGCACAAGTACATTTTAAAGTTGGTATTTTATTCGTTAACCTGTCTAGCCTACTTATTTCACATTTTTTTTACTTTTCTCGTACTTAAATTTACTACACAGACAGTTTCAACTTTATCAAAGAATTTTTTTATGATATTTGTACCGAATTTCTTACTAGTACAAGTACATTTCATAAGTTGATATATTATTCGTTAACCTGTAAAGCCTATATAATGTTGATAGTTTTCCTTTTAAATTCATCATATACACTACTACCATGATTTTTTTCACCTTTCCATATACAACGGTTTAGCTGGTAGAAGGGGGGAAACTTGACTCTAACAAAAATAAGCACTTTAAAACGGAATATTTCTAAAACTTACACTAGCATCGAAAAATGGTATTTGCAAACCCCCATTGTTTTTAAAAGACCTATCCAACGATACCTCACACTATAAGGTAATCGCGAAAAAAATAAATAACCCCCTCTTGACGTGTACCAGAGGAACGCTAAAAAATTTTTTTTTTTTAAGATTTTATTCTTCAGCTTTGTCGGCATGATTCATATGTTTATCCATGCCAAATTACAGCCTTCTGGTACTAAGAGTCTCTGAGCTAAGCCGCGGACAGACAGACAGACAGACAGACAGACGGACAGACCGAAACTATAAGGGTTCCTTTTTTACTACGGAACCCTAATTTAAAAAATATTTTGCGGACATTTTCACACATGGCCATAGTTACTCGTGAATGATGTTTGTGAATGAACGATAACGTAAACTAAGGGGGTAGGTTTTAGAATTTTATATCAACTACAGCTCATTAACGGGCCGTTGATGATGATGATGATGATGACAGCTCATTACGTCCCCATCGAGGGGCTCGAGCACGTTCAGGCGACCTAGGTCACATTCTATGGATGTCACTTTCTTTGTAGCATACCCTAATTAAGGGCGGTCAAAGCTTCATTTCAAGTAAAATAGACAAATAATGTCACACGTCCTGTGTGACCAAAATGAACTCCAATTTGAAAAACATGAAACAAGCGCACTAATTGTGATCTTAATTTATGTTTAAACTAATGATCAGTGATCTGCAGAAATAGGTTGAGTATCTTTCTGTTTCGGCAACAATTAAACGTGAGCATTAATTACGTGAGCCACCCTCGGCTTATTTCCCTTTTGCTTATTCAACGCGACCTTACTCTCCCGCGACGACGACATCCTCTACAGAGCGTCTTTACTCCGTCGAGTGCTGGAAATGAATCTAAATCAGATTTAATTTTGTCTTTCGTTATATTATGTTTGTTACAAATACGCTTTAAGAATTTATCTAAAGCATTTTGCATGGCTAACTAAGAAAACTACCAAACACTGTTTTTTTTGCAATCTGTGTTGCTCCCAACAGTTTGACCAGTATGACAACGCAGTGTGAAGCTCAGTCAGGCATCAATACAACCAAGCATTAGTTCGATACCGGACAAAACAAGCGTACTACTGAAACTCGAGGATAACAAATTTTGAGCAGTATAATACGAGTATAACTTATTACTTTTTTCTTCTATTAGTATCAGACACCCTTTTTAGCAGAACTTTTTAATTTGGTACTATAAGGTCCTTGGACGCCAATTAAATGACGCATCCAGGATCCCTAAGCCCGAATCCACATTCCGATTTTATTGTAAGCGATTTACGGCGATACACCGATCCCTAACACCAACCCTCGTATAATTTCACCGCGATCCGAAATAGAAGAAAAACACTAATGAAATATTTAATTAACAGTTTCTCTTTAATTAATTAGCAGAGTTTCATTGCACTAAACAAAACATATATAAGGCAAAGAACGGTAAGTTTTAATCATCATAAACTTTATTAGTAATGACATAAACCGCAGCAGTTGGAGGCAACTACTGCCGCCAGCGGGCTACCAACAGCTTAGGATACTAGGTAGAGAATAAAAAAGAATTATTACTTCATAATCCTTAGTTTTAAGACCATCTGCGAGGGGATATGCTAAGTGTGTTATGCTTACAGACATTTGGGGATGACTTTACTTAGCCCTGATATCGTAAAAGAGAGTTATACCGTTATATATTCTCAGTAAAAAAATATAGTTTTGTATAATTTTCCCTAAGGATTGTGGAAAAAAGTTTGTTATAAATTGTCTTATAAAACGTGTAAATCTTTTGAAAATTTCTAGCAGACTAGTCTCAGTGAATGCTAAGCAACGATAAGTAACTTTACCTCAAAATCTGAATATAAATGCTAATGCCGTCTGATCCATACTTTCAATCCCGCAGCTTCTTTTGAAGGATTATTATAATTTTGTCTGAATCCTTTCAGAAAAGTTACGGTCTCGGCACTTGCATGAATAAACATTTAAGTATGATTGAAGCATAATATCTTACTTTTGAAGTCACGCTTTGAGATTTATGCTTCTTGTTTCACTCGTTTTACTTTTATGATCGTGAATTTTTTTCTGAATGAAATGTGTTTTCTTTAACAATTTGAAACTTTGTCAGGAAGTTGAAAAGCCCTTTTTTGATCATAAAATTCAAAACAAACTGAGTGGTAATAACCTGGTTGGTTTTTTTTTTTTTTTTTATTAGCGGATGGTATGCTGCAGTTCGTCTGGACTCCCGATAGTAAAAAGGTGATGGCGGAATGAGCTCATGCAGCCCATGTGCACACTCCCCGAAATACAGCCTGTAAAACACTGACAGACATGCAACCTTTCGGCGATGAGCCAAACTGTGAAGCTTGGTTTCCACTGGATTCTCATCACCGATAATTCTCTTGGCTCTGCGTTCCACCGAATCAAGTGCAGCAAGTTGATATTTTGCCGAGCCATCCCACAGGTGACTGCAGTACTCCATGCAAGATCGGACTTGCGCTTTGTATAATGATAAGCGTTGTCCCGGCGTGAAGTAATGCTTGACCTTGTTCAGAATGCCCAACTTTCTGGCTGCAGTTTGTGCCAGTGACTCGATGTATTCGCCGAAGTTGAGATTGGTAGTCAGCCTCATGCCAAGGAGTTCGAGTGCATCCGTGACCGGTACAGGCGTACCCCGAAAAGCAGGAGTCAGCTGAAAAGGACTCCTTTTAGCGGTGAACAAACACGCCTGTGTTTTGGTGGCGTTAAAATTGACCAAATTGCTGTCGCCCCATTGGGAAACAAGACTTAAAGCCAAATTCGTCCGCTCTACCATTGACTCTCTTAAGGTGCATATTTCATCTGCAGTGGCCCTTGCGCTGGATAAATACCTCTCCACAACTGTACTGTCATCTGCATACCCAACAATGCCTGGTATGAGCAGGTCATTGATGTGCAACAGGAAAAGTGTTGCAGAGAGAACGGACCCCTGAGGAACACCGGCATCAATAGCCATGAGGTCAGAGGAGCTGCCATCAATGACAACTCGGATCGACCGTTCACTCAGAAAGTCAGATACCCAGCTACAAAAGCCAGCAGGAATGCCATATGAGGGAAGCTTGTTTAGCAGACTTGCGTGCCAAACCCTGTCAAATGCCTTCGAGATGTCAAGCGAGACCGCAAGCGCTTCGCCATTTTTCTCTAGGGCCTCGCCCCAGCAATGCGTGACATACACAAGAAGATCTCCAGTTGACCGTCCTCGGCGGAAGCCATATTGATGGTCACTGAGTAGATCGTTCTTCTCAAGGTAGGTCAGCAACTTGCTGTTGAGAACTCGCTCCATAACCTTGCACAGTATGGAAGTGATAGCGATTGGTCGATAATTGGCAGGGTCGGCACGATTTCCCTTTTTAGGGACTGGTTGCACGTTTGCAAGCTTCCACGATTTAGGCACTGACCTGGTCTTTAGAGAGAGGTGGTACAGGCGCGTTAGAATAGAAGACAGTTCAGGCGCACAGATTTTTAGTACTCTGGCAGGTATGCCGTCAGGACCACTGGCCTTGTTCACGTCTAAACGCTGCAGAGCTCTTCGTACCTCTTTTACGTGGATTGATAGCTCCGGCATGGAAGCATCAAGGCGAGGTATTGTAGGTGGTTGATTGGAGCCAGCATCGAGACGCGAGTTAGTCGCAAACAAATTAGCAAATAAATTTGCTTTATCAGTTGCAGAGTGTGCCAATGACCCATCAAGTTTCTGCATGGGAGGTAGTGTTGGACGGCAGAAGTTGGTTTCGACTGACTTGGCCTGAGACCAGAACCGCTTACTACCTGAAGGATAGGAAGCAAGTTTCGCCCCTATTCGGCCAACGTGGTCAAAACGAGCCTTCCGGAGTACCTTCTTGAAGGACTTGGCGGCGGAGTTGAAGGCTTTTTTCGTTGTGCGGACCCTCCTGGCCTGCAGTTTGCGGTCGCGAGCTAGGACCCAAGCTTGGTAAGCTAGCTCCTTTTTGGACTCAGCCAGAGCGCATTCAGCATTATACCAAGGTCGGGAATTGTGACCGAGCGGGATGTCGGAGAACGGAATAAAATATTCCATTCCCTGCCGTATCACGTCAGCTACCGCATCCGCAGATTCAGAGGGATCGCCCGTAGAAAAACACACTTGCTGCCATGGGTATGATGCAAAAAAGTGCCGCATCTCATCCCAGTCTGCTGTCACGTATCGCCATACTCGCCTCGTGCCCCTAGAGGTGTTGTCGGGAGGAGAGCAGGTCGACACGGATTTCACCACACAATGATCGGACGAACCCAGCGGAGCCGAGACCGCTATCGAGTGCTTGTGTGGATCCGATGACAACAGTAAGTCCAGACAGTTGGCTTTCTGTCCATCAACATCAGGTACCCGCGTGGCCTCGTGCACCATCTGGGTGAGATCTAGCGATAAAGCAAGATTGCGCGCCTCTCTCCTAGCATGGTCGGTTTCCTCATAAGGGAACAGCCACTCTTTGTGGTGAGCATTGAAGTCCCCGAGAAAAACGAGCTCTGCAGTTGGGTACCTTTGTTGGGCTTTGTCTGCCGTCTCAACAAGGTAATTCATGAGCCTAGTTGTCTCAGCGTCACCAGTGTGCGACCGGTAGACACAAGAATAGATAATTTTATCAATTCCAGTGTCCACCAGGAGCCATAAGACGGAAAACCCAGCAATTTCAAAGCAACGGAGGCACCGACAGCAGATGCTGTCACGGACATACACGCAGACCCCGGCATGCCTCTTGAACTTGTGGTCCAATGAGTACCCCGGGTAGTTAAGGTATGCCACGTCCGACGGTGTGGCTATCTGCGTCTCCGCTAGGAAAAACAGGTGTGGCTTTGCTGTCTCAAGGTGGTAATGGACCGCATCGAGGTTTGAGTGCAATCCTCGAATATTAGTGTAGTGCACTTTGAGTGGGAGGTAGTGCTGCCGTAGAGAAACCTTTTTCTTTTTAGCTTTTTTCATAGTTTGAGTGTTGGGGGAAAAACGGAAAAGACGAGACGCTGTCCGGTTACCAGGTTACTCACAAACTAATCCAACCGATATGGGAAACTCATTTGGAGACTGCGGGGACGCCCGAACCCCCCCGAAATACGCCACTGGGACCTCCCTTCCAGTCGCCAGCTGGCACGGTGAAGCATTCCGGGATTTTTCGCTAGCTGGCGGGGCAGCCTTTCGCACAGGGCTAGTGTGCAATTGGGCCCCCATCTATCTGCGGTCGGCCACGGCAGGGACCGTGCTTCGGATCCCGCTACCCTCCAGAATGAGCCACCCGGTACAGCCTCGTTCAGAGCCCAAGGTCGGTTTCGAACAACGCAACTGACTTCCCCATATTTCCCAAAGGCACTGGTATTCCCACGCACCGACGAAACACAGCAAGCTGCTTGACGCCAGACTCCGGTGGGATGGTGGTCGCAAGCCAGGCGGCCCCTTGCAGGACCTACCACCGCCGTATCGAAATGGTATGACCGCCATTTGTCGGTTGACTGACTGCGCGGAAGGTGGTTACCGTGGCATCCACCAACCCGGGCGGTGAAGAATTTGTTTAATTACTCGTATATTATTATGTCAACAGTTTCATATACTTTTCAGTCATAGAAAGAAAATAAATAGAAAAGAAAATAGTTCGGTAAATGGTACTAATTAATAATCAAGAATAAGAATGTACGAAATCAAAATCAAAATCAAAAACTATTTATTTCCATAAGATGTTATTTAGATCCGTCATTACATTTTTTTGGGTGAGTTGACTAACACAATGGCGGAATTTGTGGAGAAAAGCTCACCGAAGAAACTCCACAGTAATCGCATCTTTTGCGTTTCCTTTTTTAAATAAAACATTGTCAGTTACAATATTAATCAAATCAAATCAAATCAACAACTCGCTACAGTCCACTGCTGGACTATAAGCCTCCTCCACTGATGTGGAGGGTTTTGCCATAATCTCCACGCTTGGCAGGCGGGTTGGAGATCGCAGATTAAAAGGTAACTGTATCAGAGAGCGCTGCTGCCCGTTCCCTGTTCAATGTGTAGTCCCTAAGTCGCCTCTTACGACACCCACAGGAAGAGTAGGGGTTGGTGACAAATGTATTCTACTCTGCCGTCACCACACGGCCTAATAATTAATGCTAATTATATATTGAAAAAGCTTGCTACTCAAACAATCTATTCCCATGGACATCTGTCCTCTATGTAATCAGATATCCTATAGTAACCTTTTTTATACAATTTCTGTTTTATGATTATTTTAAACTTGTCTAAAGGTAAGTTTTTAATATCAGTAGGGACCTTATTGTAATAGCATATACAATTACTTTTAAAATAATTACTAATTCTATGTAGTCGGCTGACATAAGCAACCAGCTTGTCTGTATTTTTAGTATTAAAATTGTGTATGTCACTGTGCTTCTGAAAATTACTTATATTTCTTTTTACATACACAAGATTGTCATAGATATATTAAGACACAAATTTCAGAATATTGATTTCTTTAAACTTTTCCCTCAGTGACAAAAATCCATAAAATGCCTAACCTAATGTATAAATTGCACGAACAACCCGTGTCTGCAGAATAAATATACTATTAGAATTTGCAGCATGACTCCACAATAAAATACCATAGGTTATTAGACTATGAAAGTAACTAAAGTAGACTAGTCTAGCGGTGTCTATGTCGTCGGTAAGAGCTCTAACTTTTTAACTGCGAATTTTCCTGAACTCAGTCTGTTCAACAATTTATTTATATGAGGATCCCATTGTAGTTTGGCATCTAAAGTAATGCCCAAAAAGACAGTCGAATCTACAAGGTCCAATCTTTGTCCTTTTATAAATATATCTGTAGTTACCGGATTCACATTGAGTAATACAAATTTAATACATATAGTTTTATTTTTATTAAGTAGTAAATTGTTAACAGTAAACCAATTCACTTTACTATAGATAGCATTGTTTGTTTACGTCGTCATAGTTAGATTGTTGTCTTTTAACTTCAAATATCAAAGAAGCATCATCGGCAAACAAAACTAACCCATGTTTTGCTTTAACAAGATAAGGTAAATCATTAATATATACTAAAAACAAGAAAGAGCCATTAACTGAACCTTGCGGGACACCTATACTTATTGAAGATCCGGGTGATCTTTATTAACATCGACCATCTGAACCCTATCTGTTAGATATGACTCCAAAAGGCCAAGAGCGTGATCTTTTACACCATAATGACGTAGCTTCCTGAACGTACGTATAGACTAATAATCATAATCGACGACGTATGCAGGAAAAGCTACTCGTATAGCGGGCAATCAACTCCTTGACGTACCTACTATTAATACTCTTTATGTCCGTTCCCTTTATAAAGAACCATAACGACTTTTCTGGCTAAAACATTTTTCAAATTGACTAATAGTATTTTTTTTTTCTTGAGTCCTGAAATGTTTTAAAGGAATCACAAACAGTGATACCCTACATGTGATCGAGTCCAAACGGATAAGAAAAAATAAATGAACCGGGTGTCACCTAAAAGAGATTCGGAAAAGCTCGTTATTCTGATAAATTGCACCTCTCAGTTTATTTGGAGACAGTATTCGCGCCATTCCATCTCACTTTTTCTGCTGACAAATTGATTGAAGACATGGCACCTTTTTGAGAGCGTATTTCTGATAATGTAAATGTGTGTATGGCAGTTAAGTAAAAACATTTAATTGAAATAAATTGGCAATATAAACTAAAACCTTGTAAGGGATTATCTTTTTTATTTCCGAAATTTTTGTGTAATGATACCACATAAATACTTGATAAAATGTTAAAATCGAGAGTAGTTTCAAAATAAATTTCTAAAAAGACGGAATAAAATTATTTTAAAATGGTTTTGAAATATCTCAAGTTTACAACGGAACATAAACTTATTTTGGAAATTTATATGAGCTGATCGAGATTCTTATCGTGTGACTAATATAATTAACTAATTATTCATCTTTTGGCTCCGATGTATTAAATTTTGAAAAAATACTGGTTGGTATAATTAATGTTAGATTAAAGCATGAATATCCCTCCTTCTTTTCACTGTATGTGGTATATTGTACCTTCTTACTTATACACTTCTACACTACACTACGTACACTTCTTACTTATATTATAAAACAAAATACATTATATATGTATTATTTTGTATTTTGACAAACAGCTAAACGGAGTCCCATTATCTCTTAATCATACCCAAAAATTAGAGGCTCGCAATTTTCGCAGATCACACAGAACGTTTACATTCCATTACAAAATTTATTCAAGCAAGACACGAAATCCCCTTAGGAAAGTATTAGAAAAATGTAAGAGACTGATAAAGCTCATCGTTAGTCTGCAACGTTCCCGGGAGTGTCCGCTTTCGAGATATTTCACGGTATTTTAACAATTTTAACGAGCTAC
The DNA here is from genome assembly GCA_951230895.1 of Carpatolechia fugitivella. Classification (NCBI taxonomy): domain Eukaryota; kingdom Metazoa; phylum Arthropoda; class Insecta; order Lepidoptera; family Gelechiidae; genus Carpatolechia; species Carpatolechia fugitivella. The sequence goes on along the minus strand of OX579648.1, from coordinate 9,126,729 downwards.
CATATTTACTCCAATGCACGGCACTCTGAGGATACGTCCATGTAATCGACAACCCATATTCTTTAACGGGATGCTTGAGATATGATACGGGAAGCAGAACCCTTATTATGCTTCTATACGTTTTGGAGATTTGGCTGACTGATATAAATTTTCTGTCTTATGATGTTGGACATTTTGAATATATTGTACGAGCAGAGGCCAAAGATACAGTTTTTTTTTTAGTAGACTTGCGTTCATAGAAGCTTTTATATTGTTTGTGTTTGCGCGGCTGCTATAGATTTAACAACGTATGGGGCCTTCCTTTGTCGACTCTAAACTCTATATCACTGACAGCTTACTGTTACAAAATGTGTAATTGCTAACATGGTATAGCACTGATACCTACTGATAAATAAAAAAAATATCGTATCCTGACCTGGTTCTGTGCTTGTAGTTTGGATCATCGGGCAACCGGCCTTGCAGATTCAACCAATCAGTCATTATGGAGGGTCAAGGTTTTAGCTAGCAGTAGTGGACTGATTTGTGGTATAATCATATATTATAATGATGAGAAAATTAAAATTGCTATACTTACTCTACTTTTAGGTTGTTAGCCTGCTACTTTTTCTTTCCAGGAACATTGTTATGCAAAGTTCGTACAGTCTTTCATTTTTAAAATGAAACTTTGCCGGGATTGTGACCATAAATCACAAAATACTTCCTGATTTCCCTCGTGACGTAATTTTCCGATGCTTTTGACTCACGTACGGTGATGTATTCTGTTTACATAGCTACTAAAAAATATGAGAACACTACATTTTTACTAAAAAAAAAAAACTGATTAATTAGTGAACTAACAAACAAAAAAAACGAAATATAAAAAATAAAAGCGAATCACCATTTCATACACACTTCCTTTATAGTATCTTTTCATTTCTTGCTCTAATGTGATAAGTATTATTAAAGTACCTCGCGGAGTAAAAAGAAAATGACCATCGGACGTGAGAAGCAACATTCTACATCACCTGGGGGCCAGGTCATCAATCTGGGGCCCTGGGGGCCAGTTTCAGAGAAATGGTCTTAACACCCTAGATATTATTACACGGTGGGGCAGCTAGATAATGGGATTTGGTATTATTTTATCTATTTGACTCGCCATAAAACATACACACATAAAAATTGTCTGAGTGTATAATAAAAAGTTATTACAGTTTATATAATTATTAAATTAGACATAGATTAGACCACTTTCATTACATAAAAACAATTTTAAGCTCTCGTAGTATAAGCTTTTATCTACATTAAATATTTACACATTATTTTTCTCCTTAGAATAAAATTTATGACATCAGTGTATTAGAACTTATGTTTCCTTTAAATAAGATAAAACTAAGAAGCGAACATACCAACATGCCATATTATTATTATATTTTTAATAATTTTGATACGTGTTATTTTCATGGAATTTAAATAAATAATTAATATTTAATAAATATTTATTGAGCAAGTATGTAGTGTTTTGAGAACTATAACCGATTTTGTGCCAAACCAGGATAACTTGAATAAAAAAAAAATCATCACCATAAAAATCTAAAATAATATGCCCTCACCGAGGGGCTCGGGCCTATCCTAAATTAAGGCGACTAGGCCTTAGACTCAATAATATTGTAATTATAATTTTAAAAATACATATTTCATTATACAATTTATACATACATGTTTAATAATTTTTTGGTTCGTGGCAAACAAAGTTTTTATTTAGTAAATAAGTAAGTAAAAACAATGAAGCCTTAAATAAACTAATAAAAATTTATGTTTTATCAATAAAATACCGTTTGTACCGTTCAATGCTTGTCCATTTACAGTTCATACAATATTTATAGAACGGCACTCTCACTTTTTATTCAACGACTCGACTGTTTTTCTTCCACTACTTTTTGCTATAACTTATTTATTGGTGTTTATTATTCGCTTGTTTTTGGAAGATTTCTTTTGATCTATTTACTAAAATACTAAAAGAATTGCTCCTAATGGGTACAAGTTACGACGAAAAACGTAGCAAAGTAGTAGGCACCTCGTAACAACTTAGCTCAGAATACCGCCACTTTTCAAACTTTTTACCACTTTTTTTGAAGAAAATAAATGTAAAATAAGCACATACTGTATCGACTGACATTTTAGTCTGTCATTACTCTTAATAGGTGCATGTTTTCTTGCAATAATTAAGGGCCGTCGTATTATGACCATAAAAGATAGCAAATAAAAAAATAAACAACGTCGAATAGTATTCAAATTTAATTGAAAACACTTATTCGTTGAGTTACCACCGAAGAAACGACTTATTTCTGTTATCTCGAGCACCCTTTGTTCTAGATACTCGGAAAGTAGCTTCGAATAGAGCAGTTACAATTTCAACAAATGGACTATAACCGTTCCTGAACGGTTGGCAATTAAATTTTCGGTTAAATGAGAGCCAAGTGGAATAACTTCGTAAACATTATCTCGAAACGTTCAATGGCGTCATAAAAAATAATGTCATATCACAATTATATTGCCTAGTCCTTAAAATTGCGCACAATACCTTCTCACATCTAAAATAATTTGTAAAAAAAATACCTTATAAGCCACTAATTTTTAATGAATTGCGGATATGTGCAGAGTCTACAAGTATTTTTTACATTACAAATATTCCGTTATCAGCTCACATAAATCAGTTCGCATAATATATTAAATGACAATGATTGTGTTTAGATCGTCATATTGCTTACAAACAATAATGCTAGAAAGATGAAAAAATAATTTCGACTTTACATTTTTTATGGGAGGTTTTAGTAAAACATAATGATCATTCGACTTTTGATCCATTATATTGTAAGAAAAGTTGCTGTTTTTTATTTATTTATTCAACGTATTTACATAGTATTATACTAAGACAGGAACCCCTAGGGTTTGTAAAGCGAATGATATGCATACGCTCACTACTAATTCCTATCTTCGTTCATCTGGAAGAAATATTTTTTAATAACAAACTTCATCAGCTATTGGCCAGATTAGGCACAACTTCAGTGGCAGAAAATATTTTTTCAGAGTAATTATACGTAATGAAAGTCAAGAATGCTCACTGACTAAAAATAACCGTTTTCCCCACAAACAAAGTTATTTGAGTACAGGGTTAAGTTGCAAAAAAAAGTTGTTTACGATGAGCTGCCACAATCGCAGAATGAGCATTTGGTTTTGTGCAAACCTTTTCAATGCAGGTACAGAATTGAAAATTGGAATTCACCAGTCCGCTGAGAACAAACCGTATTACCGCGGATCGCACGGTGAATCCCATTTTCACAAGCCAGTTCGTTTTTATTGCGCAAATACTGTCTTGCTTACGTTTATATTTACTCTTTGGAATAGCTGAGAACTTTTCTAAACAATTACAGTTATTTTTTACTCATAAATACATCTTTTAGAAAATGTTTTAGGCTTTTCAACAAAAATAATGATAAACAGAGATTTTAAATAAAAATAAAAATATTATTAATTAAAATATAAAACACAGTGCGCTTTCTCTCTTTACTCTCAGTGAATAGCTCAACCGGCGCGAGACTTTCATTTATCTAAGCTCAGAAATTATTTTAATTATGAAGATTAAAATTTTGTTATTTCTAGCTGTCAATGCAAAGAACGCAATAGTGTATAAAGAAATAAACCAAACGTTTTGGGTTTAGCCTCATTTTACCAGTTAAACAGATTTCTTTGATATTACTTTCAAACTATTTAAGTGGATTATTGTATGTACTAATAGCCTTTTTAGACCCAAAGGAATAGCGTAGGCGGCGGCGTAGCGGCACAGTAGCGGTTAAAATTTACAAGACTCCAAAAACGACATCGGTATCTTCGCAGTATTTTGCATAATCTCAATGAATAAATTTAAATTATATAATTAATAAACCTGAGCGTTGATTACCATGTATGCTACACCTTTTGACTTTGGTTTATTTATTTATTATTCAGAAAAGCTTAACCTGTATTTTGACAAAAATTCCACATTGTATTTTTACGTATTTTATGGTGCAAATTAATGTGTGTGGCCTCGCGATAAGTCAGAACGTTCAGAGGTCAACACATTATAAGTGGTGTTTACTTAGGCCTTCTCGTTTAAAATTATATACAGCTTAGCTTGAAATATATTTTTACGTACAACTGTTTATCAATCCCATAGTACAAACATGCGTTGAGACTTGAATAAGTAATAGAAAGTTTCTACACCCATTAATAAAATTCATATTTGGGTCAAACGCAGAAAGACAAACATTAATCGACTGCAAAAAAAGAATGAATGAATGAATGAAGAAGAAGAAGAAGAAGAAAAAGAAGAAGTTCACATTCTTATTATTTTTGTTTTAAATCTTAATTTTATTCCAACCAAAATGTATACATCCAATCCAGGCATGAAAAAATGAATAACCAGAACAGCACCACTGCTGCAGGCCGGTGAGTTGCCGGCACAAGTCAGGAGTTTGTTGGATTTTTCGTGAGCACGAATGCCGACTGTGGGAGAGCACGCTCGTTACACGTCATTAAGCGATACTTTACAGCAGACGGCCCTCGAGACTGGCTACCCCCTACCACCGTATGCTTGCCTAGTACTTGCATGACGCTAGATTACTGGATTAGACCTTCCAAAAAGCTATAACTAGTGCTGTTATAATTCCAAGATTAATAACTATCTAGATATCTCCTGTAACGTTGATTATATGTCGCGTTATTGTCTTCTGTAGGAGGTAGATCAGTATAGTACATTACGATACGAGGATCGTAGGTGACAAATTACAAACGAGGAGATTTTTGTAAGCCCGAGCTGAAGGCGAGGGTTTATAATGTCACGAGTTTTTTTATAAAACATAAGATCCGTGTGTTGCACGACGTTTTTCAATACACTTGAAAGAAAACAGATAATAAATAATTAAAATTAAATGTTCAAGAAAGGTATCGTTTTTTTTTTTATACTGCAGGTGAAATTGATGATGTAAAAGTTGTAGAAACTAACCTTTATTATATCGTGCGCAGTTTTAGTTGCTGTACTATTCACATTCATCATTAAGTATCAACACTTGATCACTCTTAAAACAACAATCAATGTAATACAAATGAAAATTTATCAAAATTAGCGCCAACCTCAAAACAATAATAGGTTGCTTTTTTAAATTATGGAGAAAAGGCTCTCCCGAACATACAGCCTCTACGTATCAATACGTTAAAATCGAATTTTATTTTTATAATTAAAATATTACTTGCTGATAATATTTTTGATAAAATTTGTCTAGCAATTTGTTGACATTAAAAAATATAAAATACATTTTTCTTTGTAAGAATAAATTAAATTTATTTTTTATTATTAAAATGATCCTGGCTGAATAATAATTATAGGGACCGAAGAAATAAAAAAAAATGTAATGAAAATCGCAACTGTGCGGTAAATGCGTTTTACTGCCTTTGTAAGTTAAATTTTCGAGCAAGGTATATTGAAAATTATATAATGTATGGAAAACGTAGGAGAAACTTTTTAAAACTGTAGTATATCTTGCGACCTCTTGTTATGACTTTTCTCTAATAATCAGCTGTATAACATTTTATTTTTTGTTCCTTATTTCGCTGCGCTCCAATGAGTTTTTTATCTAAGTTCACAAAAACTTTAAACTTGCATTTTCTTTTTCTTATACCAACTACGAGTAAGTTTACTGGTAAAAAGAATAATTATAGGAACTGATGATTCAAGTCCTCGTTTTCTTTACTTCAATAAAGTTGATGAAAGCAATGTCACAAAATTTCATTTCAGATCTAGTGTCTTATAGCAAGGGAGGTTCGTAACATGATTTTTGTCAGACTACCCTACATATGCTACATTTAACGAAATGCTACGAGCTGCTATAACGAATATGTCATGTATTAATTAAAATTAACATTTTTGTAATTAATTTAGCTATAAGTTTGTCGGTACGGCCGACCAAGTAAGGTGTTCACCACCATTGTCGATAGTTGCCGAAGAATTTTAAAAAAGGATTACAATTTCTCGGTATCTAACAGATCAATCTGCAAACGTCTTATGGTGATAAACAATTTTTTAGCCGACTGACGTAATTTGGAGTTTGGCGACGGCAAGTTTTAATATACTTTTACAAGTTTACAAGTTTTGTTTAAACTTGATTTTTAAAATACTTTATTTACCAAGTACCTGAATAAAGTATTAAAACGTCGCTTTATTAGTTTTTTGCAAAACTTTTATATTCATTGAAAATACCTACCTAAGAAGCTAAGTAAATGTGTAAAATCAACTTCATCAAAAGGCCTGGCCTAATTGGCGGAATAATATAGACATTTTAATCATCTATCTAGTGATAGTTAGTTGAGAAAATTACCTGCGGTGTGTACTAAAGTATAAGCAGAATTCACTTTTGTATAAAATACATACGAATTCAAGTGGCAATTTTGTTTTTGTAAAAGTACTCTTTAATTAGTAAGAGTACAATAGGCGACCTGCATAAGCCCGTATTTAGAGTCATGGAGGACACTTTTATCCTCCACCTGTCTGAGAGACAAAATAAAGAGTCGTCCAAAAAAGTTAATTAATTACGTATGCAAATTGACGAAAAAGTCGTGCCGTAGCGAGTGCACGGGACGGGATAATGAGATTGTACGAGCCGCGGAGAATCGTGATTAAATCATTGTGATGGAAAATTCTAAGTTAAGTTTTCTCATTTCTACCTACAGCATTTCCCTGCCTGGTATGATGAAAATTTATTTTATTAACAAAATAAAATTTTTGGTTTCTAAACTTTCTCTTTCGAGTTTCTAAATCTAATTTTACTTTAATCGATCGAGCGGTCCCACCTCTACCGTTCAGTTATAATCACTTATTAGACCTGAGTATTAGAGTTGCTATTTTCTTTGTACAGTTTGGCACATTGATCTATTAAGTTTACTTATAAATAACAATTTAAAACATAACTTTCTGGACACAATCAAAATTATTGATGTTATTAAAAGCCATTTGAGAATAAATATTGGAGATGTTTTACGGTTTGCGTCTGAAATCAACAACATAATTTCACGGTGTACAGTACAATATCCAAGTTCATAAGATAGTCAAACATTCAAGCTTCTTAAGGGTATTGTTACCACTTGTGGGTTTCCATGCTCTTCGGAGCACTAAATATTTAACAAATTGGTTGGGAAGGTAAGTTCAAGGCGCCCTCTGACCACACTCCCTTACACTAGCGGAAGCGGGGAGCCTCCGACCCAAGACTGAGCAGGTATTAAGCTCCTTAAGGATTTAGTTCTTAGAGCTATTCTCGTTACTGATACTATGTTAGCTTCGGATTTAAAACTACTTAAAATCATATCGTGTATTGTAAGATTGACCGACTTCTCTCTCGACTTATACCTAAAATAATAAGTTACATTTTATGTTCTACTGTAGAGAATATTCAAAGGCTATCAGAGGACTCATTATCACCTGGGTCACTTAGTAAGAAAGCATACCCTTTACGCGTGTAATACAGACTCACTCTCCCGCAAATTGCATCGCTATACTAAATAAAGAAGACTACTAATGAAGTATACTAAATTCTTTATTCCCTCTCTCTTTCTCAAATTTAAGAGCTATGCTCTTAGCGGTGGAGTAATTGTCACTTTTCTCTGTTTTACGCACTTGATTTAACATCTTGTAAGACACGACATTAACTTTTTCCTTGATTTGTTCGAAATAACTTCTTCTTGGTCTTCCTCTTCCTCTTTTTCCTTCAATCTTCCCTTCCCTGTTTCTCAAAAAGTTTTCGTGTCTTATCAAGTGTCCTATCATCTTCCCTCTTAATTTTTATTACAGTTCTATTTTTTTTTTTTTTTCGGTTTCTAATGTCGACAAATGACCTGACAACTCTAAAAACTAAATGAGTGTAAATGCAACCTCATTAACGATAGTACCAACCAGGCATACTTATATAAGACAATGCATACATGCGGTTTCAAGTAAAATTATTATTCAAAAGTTTGGCTGGTAATGCTTTTATCTAAGTAAATGTAAAGTTTATTATGTATACCTTAGAAATTTAAAAGGAAATAATCTGAGCACAAAGTAAAGAAATCAAGTATAAAGTAGAAGACAAACATGCAAGCACGCAAAAGCAGCATCTTTGGAATCGAGTTAAAAACTTGAGTTGAGTGTTCCTAAAAATGTTGATTGGTTTAAAAAAAGCAGATGGATGTTTTGACTTTTTACTGTTTAATCGCACACATTTAGGAACACTCAACAGTAGTGGCACCATTAGGTTCTAGTTTTTATCCCCATTCCAACTGTAGGTGTAGAGAAACCATTTTATACAATACAAAACAGATCGAAAATGAAGCAATCAGTTAATATCTTCATGAGAACTGTTCTTAAAATTATAATTTATCCACGCACTGGGATCTGATTTCAATTTAAATGGTTCAAATGGTTTTGAAAAATACTCTATTCTTTTTTTTGTCTTGTGAATGCAATTAAATTATAGATTGTCGCCCTGTCTAATAAATCCGTTATTATCAAAATTTCTGGTAAAATATGTAAATACCCTGCTCTAGTTACTTTATGGTTCTATCTCAACTTGCCACAGCCTTTTCTACCTGATGTCTAAAAATATCCATTAGAGAAGATCTCATTCTTACATAATTCGGTATTATGTAAGAATGAGATCTTCTCTAATCATAATAATCTCTAATTATAGGTGTATCGCTGAAATTGATAAACGACAAAAAAAATTCTCCTCAATATTTTTCATAAAGAATCGTATGTAGGTAATTAATACATCTTTTAATGGCATCATACTCAGTAGTAAGTTTCACTTCGTTCAATTACACTAGAAACACTTGCTACAATCGAGTCAATTTTTCACTTAATTAAGGCTAAAGACCACCTTAAGCCGTTAGGAGTCGAGCTATAATTCACGTGGTACCAAAAGCGTAGGTTGTAATTAATTTTCTGGGGATTACGGTACAAATGCCGGACTAAAGAAAGGGCCGCCCAGGCCGGCTGACAACCTTGTAGAATTAAGCAAAGTAAGCGAAATTAAAGCCAATGTTCCTTATTAAAGCACAAGAAACAATGTTGGTATCTATTGAACCGCTCTGGGCCTGTATTATTCCAAGTTACATAAAAAGATTATATACTCGTATAACATAAGACCGTTAATTCTTTTACTTTGTATGTACCATTATAATTGCGTTTGGAAATTATGTTATGCGCTGATAAAGTTAGAATGTTAACTTATATAGAAAATTCATTACTTAGATGTGTAAGTAAAATTTATATTTATTCAAGTAATTATAATGCGAAAAAACACAACAATAATCAATAACTAACAAACAACAACAACATCAAACAACAACGACAATAATAAGATTATTATATATAATATTTATTCAACATTAAAAATATACAAATGTATATTTACTAGCCTTTTCCACAAATTACCTATACAATTAAAGTTTTATTCGTGTGTACATAAACATTTCAATCATTCCACTTCCAGCTGCAGGCTCTCAACAGCTAGAATTGATTTCAATATTAGCCGCGCCCTTACAAGGCCATAATTTCGTAGTCACGAAAAAGGAGTATAATATATAAGAGCACTATGTTCAATACAAACAAATCTGAGGCGACATACGCCTGAGTTTCCACTGCGCGCTGCGAGGAAGCTTTCTCCACCTATCCACTATACAAACAAGGACGCCCACAAAAAAAAGCGTTTCCATGCAAATAGGGGCAAATAAACCGGGTGAGAGTCGGTGGAGCGAAGACTTAAGGAAACTGGAACGAGTCAGTAAACTCCGTGAGCATGCGTCAGATTCAAATGCTCTTGCCACAGCAATTAGTTTATTACTTCGTGCGAATACAAGCTTGTACAAAACGAATAAAATAAAAATAGGAACTTAACGTGATTCTTATATGGATTACAAAAAATATATATATAGGTCAGACAAAATTATATTTCTATGTTAATTGCGTTGTAGGTTTTGGCCTACTACAATAAATTATACCAAGTTTTTACAATAACTATACCAAATGTCAAGTACCTTACCCACTAGTGATATGACTGCTTTTCTCTTGAGATAACGTTCTAGGAATCCTTACCTCGATGGTCCGACTCTCTCGCGAGATCGCATTTTCGGCGACGTTTTATACGCGACGCATGCTTGATTCCCACTATACATATTTATGATGCCTCCGTTTGGCAACGTGGGAAGCAAAGAATTTTATGGTCTCTTACATAGGTGACCCACAGATACGAGGGTCTCTGCTTTGTTTATGTAAAAAGTATCCTGTACTTGTTTCCTAAAAACGCTCAGGCCATCACGTTTGCGATGGGATTTGAATATTTATAGCACGTATGGAAAAAGTAACGTTGTTTTGTTGAACGTAAAAGGCAGGTGATCGTTGTCCTGAAAAAAAAAATAGAATTTATTGCATAGTTCAAAGGCGGGTGAGTTCAAAGGCTTTGAAAACTAGTATTAATTATATTTTCGTGGATAACACTATAGTTATGATGGCTACTTCAGTAAAAGACAAATTTTACTTAAAAACCTTATCTACGAGTATGTAATATAAAAATGTAAATGTCAGTTTGTTTCTGTTAGTTCAGGTTTTACTGATAATCAACCTGTTTTTGCGTGTGCTCTGAAGTTCAGTGGTACACTCCTGAAATTCATACAAAGATAGATTGCCACCCAAGGATGGACCTTTTTTCAGGTCTTTTACCGCTGGGAAAACTTCTCACGGGTAAGTACAAACAACGCGAGTGTAGCAGCAGCTGTGTTAATCACTTACTCGTATGTATCTTCAATATTTCAGGATTAGCAATCAATATTCCTACGATAGCTGATCTCATCATTATGCATACTCGATCGATGCACGCCAAAACTCCGATCGACTAGATCAAGAATCGAGATAAGCCAAGCAAACATTTTCAACTTTCGTAGACGTGGCAAGACGAATAGTTAGTTCACCAGAGTTTGTTCAATCAATCGTAACTCGATGGATTGTGTTCAGTTGGCAGCCAAGTTCCTCCTCGGCTGCTACTTGTAAAACATTCGCCAAGTTAGTTGTTTCAGTCTTTAGAAGAAATTTAGTTTGTATTAGTAAGACGCAATTTGTAAAGTTTGTATTTCTTACTTACCTTCTTAGTTCTCTTACAAACATAAATAATGAAACTCAAAACAATTATATTCATATTTTATTGCTCATTTTTAGATACGACAAAATAAAAATATAATTTATTACTTCATGAAATAAAAAAAATTAACAAGTTATAATTTTAAATAGTATGTATCTCTATTTAGGTATAATATATCTATAGATAGATAGATACATACTTAACTTCTCATTTGATTTGTCTACTAAGATAAATATGGCTATCTAACTTCCTCCTACTAATGATAATTACCTGCTTCCATGTCGATCATAACGACAAAATAATCAGGTATTGTGTGTTTTACACAAAATTATGTGGTAGAACAGTTTGTTCATTGTTAGTAAGCCATCAGGAAAACTCAATCACAAACGGAAAATGTTACGGCTATTTTTTAATTTTACTGTGTGTTACAACATTGTAATTCTGTATTTTATTTTCATTAATAATGCAAATTCTAGTAACGTACCTATGAAGGATGGAAATTATGTAAGTAATTATTTCCTATATTTTCTGGAAATTATCTCGTCGTCGTCATTATTTCTGCTGAAAGTCGACATAGACATATCCAAAATGACCGATCGCGGCACCAGCGGTTTCTCGAGACCTGTTAGTTTTGACAAAAAAATATAACTTATTGTGTTAAGATCAAGATGTATGAAATTAAGTTTAATCACAAACTTTCTATAAAAACTTAAGTTATTGTAAATTCCTCTCTTTCTTCAGGGTCCATACAAAATGGAAAGTAAGTACATAAAACAATGCAATGGTCCACTATTGACAACGATCCACAGGGAGTTGTCATTAATTTGACGTCGTCAAAACCATTCACTATTGATCAGGTAATCAGAAGTTTAAGTGTACCTCAATTTTCTGATGTTCCATTTTGGTTCTTGACTTAATCTCCTCTCATTAATTTTCTACTAATTTCAACAAGATTTTTTTACAAAAGCATGTACAATCATCTTCAACGACTTTTTTATGTGCTCTAATAATTATAAGGGTTGTACGGTCAATGACCCACCTTACAGATCCTGGTGTCAGAGTTGCTGCTAAAACATAATGGTTCAGCCTGCAATGTCTTAACCAAACTGGGAACTGTGGCACAAAGTGATTTGACATGTTACCTGATTACTTGTATATTGTTATGTACTATGATGTTAACACATGTATTTTTTACAGCTAAAAATAACTGTTCATACTATTAAAGAAAACAAAAAAAACTTATTATGGAGTTACAAAACCAACAAACCTTGCCAACACTTCGCATTTGGTACTGTGTTTACGCAGTATATGAAAAGTACTCAAACTTGTAACGTTGAAAAGGTCAGTGGCATTTCAGTAATCCGTCAGCTCAACGCCGCGCGCCGCGCACCCCCATGAATGACTTATTCCGTTTACATCGAGTCCCGGTAATGTCAATTCCGGTGACGTCAGGTTTGGTTTCGGTAGCGTCAATTTCTTCATTAATTTAACCTTTCTGTGATCGAAGACTTCAACATATTCATCCTCTAAATTTTCTAGAATTCGAAGTAGTTGCCCTATCGCATGATATAATCCAATAAAAATAAAGATTTTTGATGTCTTATAGCTTAAATTCGTCCATCCAAATTAAAATAACCTTGTACATACTTACAGGGTGTAAGTACTGTCACTTAATGATTGGATACAATCAGCTCACGATTCTGAACCATTTTCCACTGAAATTTCAATCCTGTTTTCTTTATTGTGACTTTTTATTCAGTTCCATTACATTAATTTAACATAAAAATATAATTCCCATACACAATACACGCCACCACTTTTTTATAAATAAAGCTAGCATCTATTTTTTTGTAAATAAAATTTTAAAAGCAGCAGTGTATTATAAATTGTTTCCACAAAATTATATGCATTGTATCATTTTGTGGAAACATGTAACTTAGACCCTGTTTAATTTTATTTTGCAGGGAACCTACGCGATTGAAGTCAACTATGAACAAAGCACAAAAATGTTCTTGGGTTCGTCTTTTTTCTATGGAGATTTTTATTTTAAAATTGTATGTCTCGCGAAACAAGGAAATCTTCTATGTCTAAACACTCGCACTGTACTATCTAAGCCTGATAAAGAAGCTTGAATACAATGTAAGTACTGTTATTTTCCCATTTGCCTTCAACTTATTTTTGTTAAGTACGAGTATAACATGCATCAATAGTTCAGCCCATTTTAGACCAAACCTCTAGAATAAAATTTAAAAAAATCCAATGTGTTTTTTATGGTTCAAACTATCTCCATTCCACATTTCATCCAAATCCATTCAGTAGTTAAGGCCTGAAAGCGGAACAAACATCCAAATATACTTTGAAATTTATAATATTAGTGTGATGTGATGTGAATAATATGTGATTAGGGCATTATAAAAAAAGTTGTGTGCTTAAACCAACAGTCTGAAGTCACTTCCGAAGAGTAGGTTCGACTTATTTCGTTGTATAACGTGACTTGCATTCCCAAGTAGGTTGTCAGTGCATAGCATATCAATGCAGAGGGAGCAATTCACGAAACCATATTCCTAACTATTATATTTTTTTTTTCTATTGCTGATGTGATTATCAACATACACTACACATATTAACATTTTATGGACTTTATTGATACACGATACACTAATACCGCTACACTAGTACTAAGTTCTCTATCTTAATTAAATTACTCAAATATATCCTCTTTATCATCATCTGTCATATGTTAAAATCGACAGTAAGAACAATCACTTTAAAAAGTTATTTATCTGTAATCGATGAATTCATGCACCAGCGTCAATGACTCAACTGAATTTCAATCAATCAATCAGACTATTGCAGCCGCCACCAGCTGAATTTACGTAGTAATAATTATCTAATCTGTGGCTGAACTAACACTGGCATAGGACGCTCTGCACGGGGTTAAGTCTAATGACGAGTCACTGCAAGAGGATAACCCCTTTCACGGGTCTCGAAGGGAGAAGAGCAAATTGCTTCCGTACTCTCATTAATTCTACCTATGTATACAAGTATTTCGTGTTTATTTCTAAAGTGAACAGGTATTATAATAAATTGTTCCATAGGTAAGAAAAATTAAAACCATGAGGCCAAAACTACTTAAATAGGAAGTGATGTTTTCGAAATTGATGGATTTGTATAATTTACTATTTACTAAAAATTAATAGTCATAACATATTTTTAAAATAACAATAATAAAATAATGTATTAGGAAATGTGAAAAAATCACGGTAGTCGTGTATATGATGAATTTAAAAGAAAAATCATCAACGACATGTATAGGCTATACAGGTTATCGAATAATAGATCAACTTATAAAATATGTACATGAACAAGTACAAGTAAGAAATTCGGTACAAATACGAGTATAGAAAAATATTTTGATGAATGTTAACTGTCTTAAACGGGAAAACTACGGAACCCTACACTTTGCGTGATCCGACACGTGCTTGGCCGGTTATTTTAGATATAACCTAAAAATACATGATGATGATGAATCAATAATTCAAAGCAAAAATCCTAATAAAAAAAACTAATATTTATATTATTTCCTTACATTTTATTGAATATTTCATGAAATTTAAAAAAATTAGAATTAGAAGGAAGAATAAAATAAAAAACATTAATTACATATCGCGCCAAACTTCTAGATCGCTCTGAAGTTGCTTCGCGCATTGCGCGTTGTCGCTTTTACCTATATTTTGCAGTAGCAAATTGAATCGTGCCGTGTTTAGAGCGATCTAGAAGTTGGGCGCGATCTGTAACAATACACAAATTAAATAAATATATCTAAAATATATAGGCTAAAGGCACCCTAAAATTTTCAGCCAAAGAGTATAAATAATGGAAAAAATACTCAGATAATTGGAAAAAGTATCAGGTTGCTTTTTTAATGATCCTCGAAAGGAAAGAATAAGTATTTACCATTAGATTTTAGAAGCAACAATTGCAATATGCATACTGATACTTGTATGTATCATTACTGATACTTGTATGTGGACACAATTACTTCATTGTTTTATGCACATTGAACCCGGAATAAGGATTGTCAACACACCGCGTGCGAAACTTTGTAGGCACGTCTTACCAACTCGGGGCCGCAAAGCGCTGCCTGTCACTGTAAATCCTAAATTAATATGAATCTCTAATTTGAGCAGCACACGTGGTGCCAGCTCACAGCTTTCCAGACTCCGCCAAATTGGATACACATGTGCACCGAACACCACCGGCCTGAGTGAGATTGAACACCCCTGCCTGTTAATTGTGATCTTGTGAATGACTATTGCTGTAAGAAGGAACAAAAATTCTTATTAAAATTAAACAATATTGTTCTTTGTATACATTTATTTCGTTCAATCAAGAAGCGATGGTATATTTTAGTAGCTGATGCTGAATACTGTAACCTAATAAACAAAGATCGGATAAGGTTAACTATATTTACCTTAACTATGCAGCGGGACATCATAAGAGCTGCTCAAACTGGCAATGTTTAAGGAAATACAGAAAAAATGTTTATTTTGATGTAATTTTAATTTATTTTATATATTATTATTGGTTTTATAGCTTGATTTTATTTAAACGCCAGACGATATGTTTATACATTAAATAAGGACTGACTTTAAATTAATTCAAACAATAATTAACCATTATGTACGCAAATGTATTTTACCTTATTTGAGATTGCATAGCATTTTTTTTTAAGACGAGAGCCTAATTATATTTTTGGGAATTAGATTATATGCTTGGCGATAAGTATACACTTTTTAAAAATTAATAACGGATAAGATAAGAAGCGATTAAAATATGAATACCTACCTAATTGTTTAATAACTTACCATTTGCAGTACGCTGAAGAAAGCGGGTGTAAGCGTGTGCAATTCATTCTCATTAGAAGAGACGCGCGCGCGCCGCCTCATTCATAACTAGATGAAATCACGGCATAACGCGGCACACGGTTGAAGCAACAGTTCTAAATAAATATTGGTAACATAATATATCAATGTCATAAAATCCACCTATCAGGCTATCAAAGCTTAAAAAATCATACAGCAGTAAAATATAGAAACGGTAAACCTTCTCAAATTAAAATCAAAGTTGGAGGTTAAGGTTAAGATCAAAGTTGTTGCGGCAACCACTAGAAAACTACGGTAGAGCTCGAATCTTTCAACATCATGAGCGCGCAACGAAGACTTGCTACGATATTTTCTTGCTACGACGTAGTCACTGGACAAGTGTCTACGATACCAAGTATATTTTACGATACTTCTACTACTTACAAATTGTTTAATTTATATAACTTGTTTCTTGTAAATAGTATTTAAATAAATATCATTAAATGGCTCTGTCAATCAAATTTATATCTAATTCAGTCAACTCGTGAAATCTGTAATCCAAATACATAACAGTCTTACTTTTTTAATATATATAAGTATGGTTCTAATTGTGAGCCGAGTTACCGGAGTAGCACTCTCAGGCGAACATTCTGATGAATTCTTCCACATTGTGGAAAATCCTAGCAAGTGCAGCTTGCTCTTTTATGTGTTCTACTCTTCTTGTTTAATCTCGTTTTACTATTCTTACGAGTTACGTGGCTTTAACTTACTGAAAAACCTTAATAAAATGTAAATATTTTTTGAAGCGAAAAATACCAAAACACGGATGTTTATCAATTTGTATTTTGTAATCTTAAAATAAGATATTCTATAAGCAGAGTTTTTTTTATCATTACATTCACATTCTTTAACAAAAATATTCTCTTTTGTGTTAATACACAAACCTGAAGAAAATTAAATAAGTTCACTATACAGTAATGCGTACTTAGTCGAGTCTCTCGGAGTTATTTCGGCCTCCTTGAGCCATAAATCCTTTACAGCACAGGTGCAAGAAGGACTGCCCGACTAATTAAGGTGGCCACGTAAATCGACCCCCTCTTAAGTCCGGCTGAGCTCACGATTTTCAGCAGGGTTATATTATTATTAAAATAACCAGTGGTGCAGTGCGAAACTACGTAATTGTAAGATATTGCTAGCCAGGACTCGAGGCCTGCAATATTTTATTACTACATATTTTATTGATAATAATTAAAGAGCGTCGGTGGTGTAGTGGCTAGGGACGTTGTTCGGGAGACGCGGGTTCAGTCCCCACCTCGTACCAATGTGTTTCTGAATTTGAAATTCATATGTACGTTTATTCGACGCTCTTACCGTGAAGGAAAACATCATGAGGAAACCAGAACACTCTTGCGAAGAAATTCAAAGGTTGCGTGTGTAGTCGACCAACCCCACTGAGCCAGCGTGGTCTACTAAGGTCTAATCGCCAATATTCAGGGTAGGCTCAAGGCCCTCGTTGGGGAGGTCTAATAATATGAGCTTTTGATGATGGTAATGATAATAATTACTATTCAGTCAATTTTTAGCAAGATATTTTAAATATATAGATAGCGCGTTTAAATATGACCTTTTAATTTTGATATGGGCAATCCCGGAACAGGCATGTTCTATATAAGCGAGCCCTTTAAGCCTCGTCGTCGCTTCCCATGCATCAAAAGGTGTATCATTACTTTTATAAGTCACGTTAGCTGGATTGCGTAGTAGTTTTTCTTGAATTATCGATTCAGCATCACCATTGGACAATAACTGTTGTTTATATTCGTTAACATGATCATTGGTATCCACGTTAGGCATATATTTAGAATCAGTGGTATTAAGAACGTCTCCAAGTGTCTTAAGAACAAAATATCTACCAAGAAATTCAACAACTAAATCATCTAAGTTAAATTTTCTTTCAGATTCGATTTCGTCATAATGTTCTGATGAGTTTTTTACAGGGCATGCACTCGGTATACTCCATAAAACCATTAACAAACACTATTAAACATTTAAAATACTGAGTCATTGTGAAGTATATTCAAAAATTATAACAGTTTATTTATCTTATTCAACTCTTTTAAGTTTTTCATTTAAAATAACACTATAAAGAGTCATTTCCGATTCCTTGAAATGCCATAATTTAAAAATCAACATTCTCACTAAAATTTCTTTAAAAATACGTTATATTATTCTAGTTTTATAAAATAGTTCATTTAGTTAATCATACATTATTTTATTGATCAATTACTTATTCTCCTTTATAATTTACTCCAAAAACAACCACTTTATCTGAATCTAAAATTCATACTGCAAAATCGTCTACATTCTACATTCTAAAAACACTTGAGAATATTCTGATGACATAATAATTAATGTTATGTATGATTTGTGTTGTTAGAGACAAAAGGATGAGCAAATCTGTTATTTGTTTTAGTACGAAGCAGTAATTAAATGACAGACACAAACAAAATAATTGTTAGTGATAAAAATCATACTTCGTACTAATATTACTATACATATGAACATATTTATTTGGATGTTTAGATGTTTGTTCCCATAAAGTGAGACTATAGTCAATCAACACCATTCAATCCATTGAAACCATGCAATACATTTTTAGTTATGTGGTGCACGGGATACCTTCACTGATAGTGTAAAAGGTCCAAACCAGCCATTTCCATCACACAAAAATTTCAGCTTATGTTCGACATCAAACAAAACTTCAAGCTCAAACTCAAACCAACTCAACTTCAGGATCTTTTCACGAATTTATTTTTAAAACAACAAGTACCGGTGAAGCGATACCAGATTCAATACAGCCTTTGTGAGCTCCGCAATGGACCGATTCGTATGAATAGTGTCCGCTTTTTGACATGCAAAAGAAAACATCACAGAGGTATTTGTCGCGAGCACGAGTGTTTTCCGACCGGAGTGCCATAGGGTTACTTCAAGCTACCTGCACAATAGGTTAATTTAGATCATCGTCGTATTTATATAAAATAGATTTAATAGATTTTTTTGATGAAAAGTGATTTATAATGTTAAAACTCATTTAAACTATATTTATTATAATTTTAATACTATGGAAATAAAATCATAATAAAGTTAATAAAAATAATTAAGAAATAAAGAAATACACCAAAGTACTTCTACTTCTTTACTCTACTCTACTTATTGTGTATGTAACTGTAAATGTAGTTTTTGTATTAAGATTTTAATTTTAAGTAATGGTAGAGCCCTCTGCTTGTATTTTATATTGCTGTGCCCTAACGGGGCTTCACAATTAATAATTTTAACACCTTTTCCTACTACCACCTAAGTACCTAATTAATTGTGGAAATGCAATAAATAAATTTGAATTTGAATTTGAAAATATATTTGTTTCTTTAATTTAAGAACAAGCAACTATTATAATAATAATCTGTTACAATTAAAGCTATCTGTTTGGTAAATAAAGATATTTTTACTATTATTATTATCTCTGTATCCATATTCAACTTCCTCCTCAACACATCAACTTTTTCTTCACTTGATCCATAAATGCACCTAGTCTGTTGTGTTTATCTACTCGTAACAACAATCTTACAATAACTATATTGTCATTTTAATTGGCAGCTCACATTAAATTTCTATTTCAAACAAAGTTTTAATAAATAATGTGATTTATGAGTCCTGATGCAAGTTCAGACTTCATCCGATCAAATGAACTAGTTACAGACCTACATGATTCTGATAGTGATATAGACGCATCAAACTCAAACCAACCTTACCATCTACGTCTTAACGCTGACACTTAAGCACTGCAGAATTTGCCAGTCGGTGCATGTACGCGGGGCTTTACGCTTGTATGAATATTGCATGAACTGTCCCATGGGAGGTGTCTCCGGATAAACGCCCGTTTTAAAACGTAAACGCAGGAAATTTTTCAGTGACACTACAAGTTATATGGGTGCTTTGGAGCACCTTATTCAGAGCGATAAACTAGCAGCACTCGCATAACTAACCTGTACGCTTTTAGATGCAAAATAGGTGCATTGGTAAAACAGTATATTTCACCTTATCTTCCTGATGCGCTGCATATATATCCATTAATAATGGAATGTCATTATTTACAAATAAAATAAAATTCTATTTCTACAAGTTAGGAACTAGCTAGTTAGGAGGTACTGTCAGGTGGACGTAGCCCTTTGAAGATGGGAGGCACTCGCTTCTAGCGCATAAATCCGTAGCTAAATAATGACTCCAATATTAGATTACAATATTTTTGTATTATCTTTTCTTCATTTCCATCCCTAATCCACACCATTATTTTTTTCAGCCAATCATTCTCTGACTCACTACGTCTAATTAGCTTTTTTACGATATATAGGGCGAATATCGAGTGCCAGCAACAACAAACAAAGGGAAAAGTGCGCGGAGACTGCATGTAACCAATGCAATCTCCACATCCCTCCTCCTACAGGAAAATGATCAGCCGATCACAAAAGATAAACCTAACTAATTACCTAAAAGTGCGTATAATATTTCATTTAACAAACCCTATGATTTGTACAAGAAGCCATAGCTAACAGCTACCTGGTGGAACAACGTTTCACCAAATACGAATAATTAAAACCACGCCAAAAGATTATTCATTCAAGTACAACTCATGGTACACTACATGAACCAAAAGAACAATAAATAAATTTTGAAGAATTAATAGAACAACTAACAGCGACACAAAACGTTCAACATAATATTAATATTGGACCATGCTGCTATAATTGACCAACAAGAACAAACGAAATTATTATTATGTAAAATCAGATAAATCAAATTATGACAACAAAATCCCATCAACATAATGAACAAACTTTAAGTGATCGCACCTAATCTAAACTTAAATATTTCAACCTAAGCTAAGACAAAAACAAATGAAAAACGCGAATACAAAGTCTAAAAATCGAAGTAGCGGCAGGTCTGGAACAGGAGCTCAGGCCTATTCGTATATGTAGAAAAATAATGATCACCTACACTATGCGTCACTTACGTTAAATATTATCCGAATAACAAGATCTTTTCAAACTGTGATTGATCTGGTCGAATTCCCTGACCCGTTATTTCATAACCAAGAACGGAAACTTTTTCAAAACCAAATTTGCACTTACTAGGTTTAAGTGTCAAATTGCATTCTTTAATTCTATATAAGATTTCATTTAAAGATAAAGAAAATTCTTCAAATGTTTCCCCATAAACCAATATGTTGTCAATATAAACAATAGCATTCCGATATTTCATGCCCCCTAAAACACTATCCATAACCCGCTGGAAAATCGCACCACTTGTTTTAAGGCCGAACGGCATGACGTTAAATTCATACAATCCCGAAGGGGTAACAAAAGCAGTTTTATGCTTATCAGATTCCTTGATTCTCAACTGCCAATATCCACTATTTAAATCCAGATCCGCAAAATATTTGGCTTTAGCTAGATATAAAATTATGTCATCTATTCTGGGTAAAGGATATGAATCGGTAATTACTTTTTTATTCAATGACCTATAATCAATGCAGAATCGCCACGTGTCATCAGGTTTCTTGACCAAGACAACCGGGGATGCATATGCACTTCGCGACTCACGAATGATTCCATTTTCCAACATCTCACTCACTTGTTCCCTAATTATACTGTGTTGATGGTGTGAAACTCTATAAGGAGCTTTATGAATAGGAGTCTCGTCTGAAGTATTTATTTCAACTTCCATTAATGAACATGCCCCTAAATTCTTCGAATCAAACGCAAACTGCTTTTCATATTTGCCCAGTAATTCTGACAACTTACTTTTCTGATCTGATAATAAAGCATCAGAAATATTAAAATTATTACATTTCGTGTTATTCGTTAGGATCGTATCCTTTTTTAAATCGTCCAAATTTTCATTTATTGATTCTACCGTATTGAGAAAATAGATATAATCACCTTTCGGTAACGGCAATAAATGTTCGGACTCAGTCCCGGACTGAACATAATCAAGTGAAAACGCCGCGATTTTTGTATCATTTCTGAACCATACCTTATTCCTATCCAGTTCAATGAACTGTTTATCAAAGTTGACAATGGCCTTTACTGCATATAAAAAATCCTGCCCTAAAATTATATCAGGTACTAAATCGCACACAACAACAAATGCATGATTATAAACAATGCTATTTATTGTAATGTCCAATATAACAGAACATTCAGCTAATAACCTAATCCCATTCACCGTACGCAAACAAGAGGCGTTATCATTATATGCGTGTGACGGAATGAATTTATCCACTTTTTCAAGAAACGAAGAAGAAATCACAGAAATTGTGGCACCTGAATCAATCAACGCATTATGCACTACACCGTACAAATCAACACAAATAATAGGAGAAACGGGACGACTAAAATGACCGTCTACCAATGTAGTCCCATTCACTGGCGACGCTGAAAGTTTGGGTCATTACCCCGTATATTTCCAACGTTATCACGCGAACCGCTTCTTAAATTATACCGGTTTTGAGTGTATTGGGGTCTTGACGATCTCGCATCATTGCGGGGTCGGTTTGATCCAAAGTTAGTAGTACGTGGAGAAGATGGACTCCTCGGCGGCCAACTAGAAGATCTATTTTGCGGCGTGGAGTATAATTCCTGCGGTGAGGCTTGCGCACCACGCTGCCCAATATTTTCACTGGGATAACCATCACCCATTGAATTCGTATAACTGCTGGGCTCGCCACATCGAGTCGAGGTTATCTTCACTGGCAACGATAATTCAGTGTGTGTGGCCATAAAGAGCATCGAATACTCCATGCAGGTTTGTTTGAGGGTAGCGAAATCTTTGTATAATTGAGTTCCGAAATTACGTTTAAAAAAAGATGACATACCAGTCAAACATTGCTTAATTATTATTTTCTGGTCTGAAATCTTAGCCTTTCCGGCAAGAGATTCCACACGATACACATAGTCCATCAGAGGCTCATTATAATCTTGACGAGACTTATAAAACAACGAAGCATGGTCTATAGGAGACGGGAATTCTAAACAAATCGCTTTTTTAATATCCTCATATTTCGTAGAGGACGATTTTGTCAAATTATAATAGCTGAGAGCCGGCCCACATAGATAAGTGGCCAACACTAACGTTTTTACATCGTCACTCCAACTATTTATAGCGGCGATTATCTCGAATTGCGAGAAGAAGTCCTCCGCGGACGAATTCAGACCGTTATACTTATCAGACATAATTCAACTTTTTTTAACAAAATAATATCGATTGTACATCACCAAGGCATCAATGCAGAGAGACCTTTCCATGGTATCTCATCATCATTCTAATGGCTGCAATCGCTGCATTGGCCATCTCATTCAATATTAATTTCTTTATTCACAGTCTTTTCTTAGACTTTTTTCTGGAAAACTTAATATGGTGCATAAAAAGGATTTAAGATTAAACACGTCTTCCTCTGCGTCCGCGTTCAGTCGAAGCTAAACAAAGGTAACAAAATTAAATTGCTTCATAGCTGCGATCCGTGCTGTGATATTTGCTGTTGATTCTACAAGGCAAATAATCAGGCAAATAATATAGCAAAGAAAAAAAAATACGTAACTGGAGGTACCGATTTCTTCATAAGTCTACACCATGTCAGGTGGACGTAGCCCTTTGAAGATGGGAGGCACTCGCTTCTAGCGCATAAATCCGTAGCTAAATAATGACTCCAATATTAGATTACAATATTTTTGTATTATCTTTTCTTCATTTCCATCCCTAATCCACACCATTATTTTTTTCAGCCAATCATTCTCTGACTCACTACGTCTAATTAGCTTTTTTACGATATATAGGGCGAATATCGAGTGCCAGCAACAACAAACAAAGGGAAAAGTGCGCGGAGACTGCATGTAACCAATGCAATCTCCACAGTACCTACCACGTCGCAAGCAAGAGAAGAGGTTCAGTCTTGGTTCAGTTAGCTTGATATTATGTTTGCGTTTTCTCATAATTCGCTGTCTGTTAGTCTGCTGTCAGTGCTTGTTTTCTTGTATCTCATTTGCCTCGGGCTACTTTGTTATTTTCCTTGCGGTTGCCCCTGCCCCTTTCATTACGTTACGTTTTGATTTGAGAAAACAACTGTTCCAGACATGTTTATTTTGGCTTGATCAGTGAATATGAAACGCTCATTGTTTGTTTACTGGGATAGATTATGTTGCAACACAAAATGCTTTCAACGCCATATTATTTTACAGTAGATATTAAAAGTACCTTTTTTATGTTATTTTTTTTTGCGTTTGTTACTGTGTATATTTAAAAAACGCTTTAATTTTCTTTTTCTTTTTTATGACCATTTTATTTTCTTAGTTATTGAGAAATATAACGAATTCCACGAGCCCCTGTATCTCGCTTCTGTGGATTACTCCAAAACCTTCGATAGTATGGAGCAAGCACAGCTGCAATAAGGCTCCTCTCTCCAGGTCCAATTTTTACAATAGAAAAGGGCGTGAAACAGGGAGACCCCCTTTTCCCTAATCTTTTCACTTGTACCTTGGAGGAGGTGCTTAGGAAGCATTCAACACCTTGGCAGTTTAAAGGAATCACTATCGATGATAAAAGTTTCGCGGACGACATAGTCCTTATCGCATCCACATCAGTTGAGCTCGAACAAATGCTCCAAGATCCGAACACGGCAAGCCTTGAGAGTGGACTTAAAATGAATATGTCAAAAACTAAAATAATGACTAACAGCGTGAGACGGTCGAGGTCGACAGGCAGGTGGTGCACTATGTCGATGAATATATTTACTTGGGCCAGAGAGTCTCCTTCAAAAACAGGCAGTCGAAGGAGTTCGACCGTCGAGTCGAAAAAGCCTGGTAACAGTTCTGGTCCTTGAAACAGTTTTTGAAGGGAGAACTTCCTCTCTCATTAAAACGCAAGTTTGTCGACATGTGCGTGCATCTTGCCCGTCCTAACCTACGGCTCACAAACATGGTCACTTACCGAACAGCAGAAGTCCAAACTCAAGGTTTGTCAGAGAGCTATGGAGCATAGTATTTTGGTTGTTAAACTGATAGACCGGGGTTAGAAATACTGCGCTACGTTCACAAACTAAAATAGCTGATGTGGACCGCAAAACCGAGAAACAGAAATGGGATTGGGCTGGACATGTTAGCTGTATGCATCCGGAACGATGAGTAAGAGTAGTCACCCAGTGGAGACCTTTTGACGGGAACAGGCGTCGAGGCAGACCCCGTAAAAAACGGCGGGACGATTTCGACAGGACTGGTGGGAGATAGCAGAAAACCGTGACGAGTGGAAGAAAAATGGGGAGGTCTTTGCACAACAGTGGGACCTTTTAGGCTAGGCCTAATTTATTTTCCTAGCAGTATGCATCAGCCTAGACTTAAACCTAGAGTAGGCAAGTCCAGGATAAACTCTGTGAAAACTTGTCGTTTGACAGTAATAAGTCCGCTCCCTGGAGCTACAAGTTATCCAACTTCTCATGCCCTCTTGAACTCTTAACTGCAATCTACCGAGCTCTAACCAATTACATATAGTCCACCGAGTTGCAACTTTTCTTCTAGTCTGCCAGTATGAATTATTAATATTCTTGAAAACTATATAGCATGAAATTTAAATTGTTATACAAAGACAGAATTTTTCTATTATAGTAGTAACTGACTGAACTTTTTGCTCACATTTCACCAAAATGTTTAAAGAAATGTGTGTGTCGAAGAGTTTTTAGGTGTAAATAGAAGAAAAAAACATACTGCATATCCAATTAAAAGGGCAAGCAAAATGATAATTCTAAATAAATAAAAAATATATAACAATAATTAGATACGTGTTTCAATTTGAAACAGACATGTCATTTAGATCACCAATATGTATCGCTTTTTATAGAGAAATGCAAAGGTTATGTTTCATCTTTCAGGTATCATTCCTTCTCTTAAATATACTGAACAAGGAGTACTACTTTGTTTTAGCGACCCCTAAGTACGCGCTCCAGGCTCCAGACACCCTTTTAATCTCCAAAGTATATGGCTATACGAGTAATTTAGATCCTATCCGAGGGAACCATTGAATATATGGTGAGATAAAGGGTTGTAAGTGACAAAAACGTGTAAAAGGTAGGAAATCCCTGCACGGGGGAAGATAGTTCATCAAAGTGGATTCTTTGAGGATTAACAACCCTGTTCAATAAGAGTGAAAAGAAGCTCATTCCTATCAAGTTCTGTTTGTACTTCTAAGTGCAGGACTTTCCAAAAGCAAATATTTCAAAAATTGTGTTTTATATTAGGTACCTTTTTATAGAAAATTCTGTTTACTATAAAATTTACTAGAAGATAATTTTACTGTCAGCGCAAATGACTGTTTCGTTTTCGAACGACAAGATCCCTAATTTACAAATACAAACCAAACAAAACGTAAAAGTAGAGGCAATTCCAGAGTTTCCATGTAAAAAACAGGCGGAATAAAAAAATAGACTCGTCAATACAGAGACAAACGAGCGAGTGACGCTGTTTCGGATCAAATTCAATTTGCGAGGTGCGAACTGAGGAGGGTCCGATGCGAAATGACGTGAGGGCCGCGCGCCTCGCCCGAAACGAATACGAATAATAATTTGGCCGATACGGCCGTTAAAAATGCATTCACAAATGGGGTTTTTAAAACTGAAGAGCAATTTTTAAGTGTACCTTTATTTCTGATGACCTAGTTATTTTGTTATTCGATAGCAAGGCCGTTTTATGTTCTTTATTTCGTGAGCATGAAAAATTGCGTATTATGTATAAGGATGAAAAACAAAACAGTTAGGAACGAAATAGACTCGCACTATCAGAGTTTCGTATTAAACTACATAATAGTCGATAGGCTGTACATTAAGAGATTTTTCCATTCAGTATTAAAATGTTTCTATCATTCTTTTGAAATGTAACATAATAACAATCCATCAGCAAACTCATCTGTTAATTCAAGAACTAACACTACCTATGATAAAATATTGTTTTAGCCCGGAAAAAAATTGTTGCAAACTGGTCAAACTTTGCATGCTAAGAACTGAAGGCAAGTTAATAAAATAAAGGAAATATTGGAAAATTCCAGTCGCTTCACAATCATCAAGCATTTTATAAATCGAGAATTTTTAAGCAAATGTCAATCTATACCTACATAATAAATTAAACGATAACTTTGCTATATTTTATACCGAAAAATGTTTCTTCCAAAAGTTACTTATCTTTAATTGGAAAGAAAACAAGTTGCAATTGAGCAATTTGGCACCAACATCGAGGATTTAAAAATTCTGGAGGCGTAGCCCATATGGGTCGGTGCTAAGAATTTTTAATTTGCCAAGTATGGATCTTGTCTGATTGTAGCATTAAGGCAATATCACAAATAAAATGTAAGCACCATATTGTACTAGCAAATTTAGATTTATTCCATTAATACCTACAGCTGGCAACTTCGACATTGTTGTCTGAAGCTAACTTCTGCAGGCATACCAGCTTAGTTAACTTAATTAGAATTTCCTCTACTGCCGACTAAAATGTTCGGTCTAAACTATTATGGTTGCGGCCAGGGTGCATACGAAATGGTTAATAGTAAAAGTAGTAACTTCGCCGAGTTCAGAGTAAATTGTTATTAGGGTTTCTAAGTTCTACAAGGACCAGTTACTGTAAGTAAGTATTGGGTTTAGAGCTGGCGCATAAGCACGCAGAGCATTCTGCCGTAGCGGGAGGTGACTATTTATTCTCATCTTTCTTGAAATAACTTTATTCCAAAACTTTTCTTATGTGATCCGTAAACTAAAGCGTCCAGCAGAAAAACTGAAGCTTTTGTCACCAAGTGAGACGTCATTAAACCCTAGAATGCATACACAACGTGGCTATATACGCCGCCGGCCCAAGAAGATACTTGTGTGAAAAGGTGAAAACTTCCTCTGTCTCAGAGGTCTTCTATAAAATTGTTCATAAGAATATAATATCATAGTAAAGTAATGCATGTTGTATAAAAATCCATGACAATGAAAATCGTTGTAAGTACTGAAATACGATTTTTATATTTTACTAACTCACCTACTACATGATTATTGTGGTGTTAATTACCAGCAAGCAATCATTTAATACTCACTCAATGCAATATGACTTTTTAACACCATTTTTAATTCTTAGTTTATTGGTTTAAGCACCCAATGACCCCTGAAATGAATGACAGGATGTGAGCCCTGGTTTTCGGTGTTACATAAAATCTGCACGCGTTTCAGAATCATTATGTCGAAAAAAATAATGATAATGTTTGGCCATATTCGAACGGATCTCCGAAATTGTCCTACACAGGCTAAATAAATCTCTTTTAATACCGTGATAAGGGTGTTATTACCATACAGTTATTGCTTTACGCGAAGCACTCATCGTCAATTTTATCATAACTGTGACGTCACGTAATAAGGACAACGCATACAGTGTTCGTTTAAGGGTTATTATACATTGCCTTTTTAATCAGACCCATTGAATTTTTTATATAACATAAATAAAAACTTGTACCCCGTTGTCTATTTGCCACACTCATAATGTAATAAAGTGCTCCAGTCTTTGATTTGATATTGTTGAAAAGTTTTATACCTTATCTGTCTAGACTAAAACATTATTTTTATTATTATCACAAATTGTAACGAGAAACACTGTCTTCATAGTTTTTACGCTTATATTGAATACATTAGCTTAGAACATATACTTATGACTATGTATGTAGTAAGATAAAATAATATAATGTAGTATTCAACGGTCATGTAATAATGAAAAAAATTGGAGAAGTTACAAATACAACATTTTTAGGATTAAATTTAGATAACTACTGTAGTTAGAAAGATCTAAGTCAAAAAGTCAAAGTCAATTTTTTTTATTCAAATTAAGATTTTTGCAAATCATTTTTCGACGTCAAAACTATCATGGATGGCGGCACGTTCACTACCAGTGTACGCCCTCTGTGGAGAATCATTTTAATAATATTTGTTCCAGAATAAATATATTTATTTATGCATTCAGAAAAGTTAGTCAAGTTGTCTCACTAAAAGCAGCCATAATTGCTTATAACGGCTATGTAGATTCGACACTACGTTATGGAATTTTGCTGTGGGGTAATTGTGTAGATATTAATAACATATATTATTTATAATACAAAAACGCTGTATAAGGGCTATGTTTGGATTCGGTCAATTTGCATCGTGCCGTCCATATTTTAAAAAATATACTTCCTTCCTATATATATTCGAGATCGGTTTAAACATCAATATGTTTTTCAATTACAACAGGATGTAACAAATAGAAACCAAAATATTTTAAAAATTTGCATATATAACCTGTAAATTTGTCTTCAGTCTTTAAAAGTTCTTTTACGGTGTAATATACATACTTTTAGAGATTTACAATAAGCTACCAGACTCATTTAAATATATTACAATTACTGCCTTCAAAAGGTAACTGGTATCGTACAAAGAGTATTTTTTCTTCTATCGTAACTAGTTACGAACCTCCGGTTTCGGACGCGGCCGGAGGGAAAAAAATGGCTACTGCTGCTTGCTTCTATAGCTTAAAATACTTTATGTTTATGGAATATTAAACTATAGTTATCCGTAGAGAAAGTAATTTGTTATTGTTACCTTTAGGATAGTTTCATTATAAGATAATTTTAAAGTTTATTTATTTAGTTTTTTAAGTAATAAATTGTATTTAATGAAAATACACCTAAAAAGGTAGGATTTGGAGATTCCAACCAATTAGCAAGTTTATCTGCAAAATTTGTTACCTTTGTATGTAAGGTCGGCCAATAAATTGGTTTACCACTCTGAAATTGAATGAAAAATGGTACACCACTTTCTTGGTCGACCTTACAATAAAGATTTCATTTAATTTCATTTCAACGGAACATATTATACAAATTTTGTTAGTTTTCGGAGACGACGTAGATAATTTCATTTTTCGATAGCAATATAGCTAATTAGCAAAACTTTATTTTATTTTGACGGCCCTGTAGCCTAGTTGGTAGTATGCCTGCCTACGAAGCACAGGGTCGCGGGTACAAATCTCACATGTAAAGCACTTATGTTTGCCTTATGTCTGGATGTTGTTTATCTATATAAGTATGTATTTATCTATTTTAGTAATGTACAAGGTGCAAATAAATTGTCTGATACCCTGTTATTTATTTAAGATTTTTTCTTTAATAATTCTTTCAAGTAGATATAAACTTTTTCTTTTTTGAGCTTAATTATCATCAGGAATTAGCCCAAGAGGCATTGTACTTTAATACACACAATACAAGTGAAAGGGCTCTAATTCTGCCGATTCTCATCTGCAGCGTCATCGTAACGAGTGGCAATAAAACATGTCTACACACGCCGGTATAATTTCTTTATCTCGCCCCCGCAGCTCCGCTTCCATTTGTCGTTCTCATCATAAATACATTGGATGAAGCAAGAAATTTTTGTACTCGATGTAGCTGTAACATAACTTTGTAGGTATTTTGAGCCGACAAATCTGTCTCCAGCTACAATAATGCAATGGCGTACGCTGTGTGGTGACGGCAGAGTAGAATACATTTGTCACCAACCCCTACTCTTCCCGTGGGTGTCGTAAGAGGCGACTTAGGGACTACACATTGAACAGGGAACGGGCAGCAGCGTTCTCTGATACAGTAACCTTTTAATCTGCGATCTCCAACTCGCTTGCCAAGCGTGGAGATTATGGCAAAACCCTCCACTTAAGTGGAGGAGGCTCATAGTCCAGCAGTGGACTGTAACGGGCCGTTAATGATGTTGATTGATATACGAGTCGTAACAATTTGCTACGCTCTGATCCTAGCAATTCCACCGCAAGGTGTATGTGATTCGAAGCTCAATTTAAACTGCGTATTGAGCTCAAATCAGCATATTATTTCGATAAAATGTGAGTTAAAGGTTTATTTGACAACTATTTCATTAAGAAAAACAAACGGTTGCTCCTGTAAGATATATTTTATACCCTTAATCAGAAGACGTTTGCTAGGGGAGCCGCGATATAAATTATTATTGCGCGTTTCTCAGCAAAAGTTTATATTTATTTGTTATCAGTATGAAGGTAGGTTAGCTCAAATCTAAATAATATATAACGGTTTTTACTTAACACATCATAACCATTTTTTAAAAGTACTTACTATAGCTAAGTTTACTTAATTGTAAGTATCATATTGTATATTGTGTGGCTAGAAGCAATTCAGTTCTTATAGGATTTTTTTAGGTCCTAGCTAGTTATATCGCTCGTTCTCTCTGAAAGGAAACTAGCCGTGAATATTTTACTTCATATTAAAATTTTATGTTCAATTTCACGAAAGATTACTTCAAACCAGATTGAAGATTTGAGTCGTTAGCCCTGGATTTTTATTTTCCTCTTAAATTCTCTATCAAATAACACCATTATTTTGTGAACCGAGTTGGGTCTCTGTCTCTGCAATGGCGACATATTTGCGGGCTATTTATTTTACAACTACATTTAAGGCTAAAACATACAATAGTTTATTTATCTGATTCTAACGGTAAAAGAAAACATTGTAAGAGATCAGAATAAAAGATCAATCCGTACTGGGCCCGTAGTGTACATAGTTAAGTGTTTAAGGCTCAAGCCCCTCAAAAGGAGGAGACTAAATTTACATGACGCTTCGCGCCGTGATGTACAAAACAAATATTATGAAAATTACTGTAACTGTTTTTTTTTTAAGATTTATCATCCGATTTATAGAAGTATGTATCGCATGTGAAATATTTATGTAGATGTTTATAAATCATATGAAGCTAATTTGGTTTATTATTCTCGTAGTATAAATAAAAAACAGAAAAAAAAACATCTTTGCACATTAGCGCCTACGTGTGTATTGATCGTTTTCATCCCTTGGTTAACAATCTTAATTTTGTTCTTAGCAAGCAATGAACTCAAAACTGACAATATGTTTCAGATTATCCCATTTAAAGGCTCATTGTATAGTAAGTAGGTATAGCGTTATCTGCGAAGAAGCTCGGAACCCTCCGTTTATTGTAAAAGTTTAATAGAGAACCGATCCGTGAACGGACCAATCAATACTTTATTGTACTTTTGCTACCAGAGCGTTTTAGCGGAGTAAGACAACACAGGCTTAGTGTAGACTGTAGGCTTTAACTTTTAGTTGGCAAACTGTTAAATATTTAATTTGATGGGCTGCTTTAGATAAGTTCCATTGGTGCATTAGTCTTAAAATAATTTTATTTGACTACTTGTATTTTTTAACCAATGATAAAACTCTGTACTGTTGTGTACTCACAAAAATAGATAGAGAGGGGTTTTTAAGCTTTTCTGAAATATTGCAAATTCCGGTCATTTTAAGGGTATACTGATAGACAAGTGACGGCTTGATAATCAGATAAATTTGATTTTACGGGTATAAAAAATATTAAATTGTTGCCAGCCGTCGCGTCGCTACAAATAAAGACACAGCTGGCTGCAGCAATATCGTTCTGATAAACTAATAGATTGGATTCAAAATATTAGTTTTTACATAGGTAGGCTTACCCTCATTATTAATTAGAGACTTCTTGAACAACGCGTTTAATCCAATTACCTAACCAAAGAAAATGAAAATCATATTTTACCTACATGAGACGTGTAATTAAGATTTTCGCACAAGGATTCCTATTCCTTTATCCAACCAAGGAAACGTTTAAAAAATAAAGCCTAAACCTAGAAAGAAATGAGTCCGTCCTTTTCATGAAAGGTTGGTAAGGGAACGCGCATTTGGTGAATACCTAGGTTACTTCAGACCTATTCAGGGTCTGAATTTCAGAGCATTGCTACCGCGTTTCAGCACTTTCCGGCTGCAACTCCTTTGAAGGAAATTTCGAGGTTTTTTTCGACAATCAACTCGTGGAAACTTTTATGTTGAAGACTTTAAGCTTTTAGATGTAAATGCTGCTGTTCTTTGGAGCGAGTGAAGATTGGGATGCAAGTACAAAACTGAGACTCGTTTTAATGGTTTTTAGTGCTTGTAAAATTTTTCGTGGAAAGTACAGTTTCCTTTAATCTTAATCTGCTCTCCTGTACTATGTCTTTTATTAAGATTTTTATATTTACTATAGGATTTTAGATAATATAGAATTTCCGTGGTCACTGTTAGGGCTTTTGTCCCCCTAGTACACCATGGCATGGTGGCACCTTCGGCCACGCAACTAACAAAAGTGACCTAGTGATATTATTAAATCGTTTTTTTTTTTTCAAGAGACCTAAGTTAGGTAAACAAACCCATTTTTTTATTGAATTATATTTACTTACTTACAGTTCTTGCTCTTTTCACAACATCTAATTTTTAACTACACAAAGTCAGCAATCTGAAGGAGCAAAAACTCTCGTGCCTTATGGCTAAAAGCAGCTTAAAAATACTATAAATCAACTGAGAGCGATGTCTCAAACGGTTCGATTCTCACTCATATTACGTAAGACAAAAAGTTTTGTAACGGATAGCTGTGTTCAACGGAATTGGCAATACCGTACGAACCGGGATCCCAATAGTTCTCAAAAAGGAATTCCACGGAGAGAAAAATTAGATTTGTGAAACTGAAACGTGCTAGAGTTGCTGAGAGGTAAAGAAATACGGGCGGACGGTAGTCTGAGGATTACTCGCGCAAAGTATACACAGGTAGGTTTCCTTTTAAATAAGAAAGTTGTTCTATTAATGAATAAACAAAAAATCAAAACCTTCCTCGAAAATTGTAGTTATGACGGCAGTAAACTGTGCCGAGAGTGGCATTTATCGTATTGGTGCGGTTTTCTGTACATTGTTTTATTTTACTCGTTCTGTTCAACCAGAGTCGTTTTATAATCAAAATATAATTATCTCAATTTTTACTTGCAAAAAAGAGAAATAATCAACTGAACTACAAAGCAAAACTTGTTGAACCATAAGTTTCAGTAGCAGTTTCATCAAAATCTTAAATTCAATCAATCAGCCTATTGCAGTCCTGCTGTAGGACGTAGGCCTCCCCAATGGCACGCCAAAGCGCACGATCACCCGCTTTCCTCATCCAGCCACCACCAGCGACCTTCCTCAGGTCATCAGTTCACCTGGCAGGGGGGCGTCCCACACTAGCTCCGGGAGCAGCCGCTGAAGTTAAAAACATCAATAAACATGGCAGGAAATAATATATTATTTCCTTAAGGAAATTTACCTAGCACTAGTCCAATCGGTCATTGGATACTGCATACCAATCTGGGGTGGTGCGGCTAAAACAAAATTTCTACAGCTTGAAAGAGCGCAACGCAATCTTATAAAAACAATGCATTTTAAAAAAAGGAGATTTTCTACTAAACTGCCAGAAATCAGTTAGAAAGTTGTATATTGTTCATACAGTCCTAAGATTACATAACAATATGACATATGATCCCTCGATCACCCAGAAAAGGAGAAAAGATATTGCTGCTAATGTTCCCAATACAAAGACCACCTTTGCTAGTAGACAACTTTCCAAGCGGGCTCCTCGCCTATACAATCTCCTAAATAGGGACCTAGATATTTATCCACAGCAGTCACGCGAGTGCAAGAAACGTGTTATTGCATGGATGGAGACGAGATCTTATAATGACATAGAATCTTTACTCGATATTGATTGAAGTCTGGTGGTGCTATTTATTTGTGCCTCTACAGCATTAAGTACAGTACTTGATACAAGAACCTGCAATTATAAGGCTAACAATACAAAAAACAAAACCATTAACACACACACGTGTGGTGGAGCTGCTGACTGGTCAGTGGACAATAGAGTGTTAATTACTCTATTGAATACGGAACCGATCCCAAGACGAAGTCGTCGCAGGGCTGACCACTCAGCAGATCCTCTCATACTCCCGCACACACACACACACGCACACATGCACACACTAAATATGGAGGAACTGTTGACTGGTCAGTGGACAATGGAGTGGTTTTTACTCTGTTGCTTAAGAACCTGATCCCAAGACGAAATCGTCGTAGGGCTGACCACTCGACAGTTCCTCTCATATTCCCGCACACACCCCCCCCTCATACACATTCTCCCCCCCCCCCCCCCCTCACACACACATACCAAGCGAGATCTTAGGAATAGTTCATATTTATTCTTTAGTACCTTAAGTTATTATTACTTAAACTATATAATATGTACAGCCTTAAGCTATAAACTATAAATTAATAGATAAATAATATGTATTGGGAAACAGTTACAATCTCATATCATATTATATTACTGTATTCAGATGAAGAGCGGTGCCTCCTAACACAGGCCTATAAAGCCTAAAGGGAGACACCAGCCCCTTTGTAATGGTAGAAAACTGTTTTAAAATGAAATAAATACATTTTTATTTTTATTTTATTTTATTTATTTACACTACGTTTCCCGAGACGCGGTCTCCATTCGAGAACCCGTCTGCTCCAACGCTCGTCGGTTCTTCGACAGACGTGGCCAACCCACTGCCACTTCAGCTTGCTACACTTCTGGACGATATCAACCACCTTGCTCCTCATACCAAGCATAGATCTTTCCATAGCTCGCTGAGTGACATGTAGCCGGCGGGCCAGCTTCACCGTCATGTTTCACATCTCGGCTCCGTATGTCAAATCTTAAATTGTAGTAATACCTGGGCTGATTGATAACTGGCCGAAACGACGAACTTAAAAAAATGATACGCAAAAAAAAATATTACATTATATTTTGGCATCTTTTTGAAAATAGAACGCCAAATTTGAATTTAATCGAACTGGTGGAATTTGTTTGATAGGACGTAGAACTTTCTCTGTCGTAAATTTTCTTAACAATGGAAAGAAACGAAATTCGTGCGGTGATAAAGTTTTACATTTTAAAACAGAAAACAGCAACCCAGATTAAAACCAAGCTAGACAGTGTTTTAGGTAATTCTGCTCCTGCATTGAGTACAATTCACACCTGGGTAACTGATTTTAAACGTGGAAGACAGAGCTGCGAAGACGCCCACAGGTCTGGCCGTCCAAATGAAGTCACGAATCCGGACATGATCAAAAAAATTCACAAAATTGTATTGAATGATCGGCGCTTGAAGTTGCGAGAGATAGCAGAGATGGTGAGCATTTCATCTGAACGCGTTTTTAATATTTTGCACCAACATTTGGGAATGAAAAAGCTTTGCGCGCGATGGGTGCCGCGTTTGCTCACTGTTGACCAAAAGCAACGTCGAGTGGACGATTCATCGGAGTGTTTGGCGCTGTTTAACCGAGATCCTAACGAGTTTTCGCGGCGTTATGTAACAGTCGATGAAACCTGGATACATCATTATACTCCCGAGACAAAAGAACAATCTTAGCAGTGGACGGAGAGCGGAAGACCTGCGCCGAAGAAAGCAAAAACGGTTTTGTCGGCCGGAAAAGTGATGGCGACTGTTTTTTGGGATGCTCGAGGGATTATTTTAGTGGATTATCTGCAAAAAGGAAAAACAATAAATGGAGAGTACTACGCAAGCTTGCTGCAAAAATTAAGTGAAGAAATCCAGAAAAAACGACCACATTTGGCCAAGAAAAAAGTTTTGTTCCACCATGACAACGCACCTGCACACACGTCAATGGTTGCAGTCGCCAAACTCCATGAATTGCGGTTCGAATTGCTACCGCATCCACCCTATTCCCCGGATCTGGCCCCGTGTGACTTCCACTTATTCCCAAACCTGAAGAAATGGTTAGGTGGCCAGAGATTTTCATCAAATGAAGAAGTCATTGTTGCCGTGGACGAGTATTTTGAATGGTTGGAGAAAACATTTTATCAAACTGGTGTAACGGCATTGGAGAAGCGCTGGACTAAATGCATCGAGGTAGAAGCAAACTACGTTGAGAAATAAATTTATTTTAAATAGATTTTTAAAGTTTTTCTTTGTTGTTTCGGAAACTTATCAATCAGCCCTAATATTATGGTCTATTGCAATATTTAGAAATCATAAAAAGTAGAACAACCAGAAAGAACCACTCCACTTGAAGTAACAAGAAAGAAGTTCAGTGTCCAGTTATTATAAATTTCAATGAATCTAAGATATTCAAGATATTTTTTTTCAATAGTAACGACGCCATCTCTCCTTCAAACAAAATCAACAACTGAACTTCGGAAGACACCGACTAAAGGGGTCTTATCTAAACGACGACGTTACTTGAAAACGAGACCTTCTCTCAAATCATTAATTCGAACAAAACTTGAATAGACTAATAAATAAGTTTTACAAGCAAAATTCTACTGGTTAGTAACAGGTATAATTTAAAAATTATATTATTATACTTTTTTACCAGTAAGCCTAACAGTGCACCACTATCAATACTTTTTCAAAAAATCTTTTTCTTATTTTTGGCTTTCGTAACGCGGCCGCAAAATAAGTTATTGCTGGACGAAAGCACATTTGAAGTCCGAGTTGCAGGGGAGGACTTTTATTGTGTACGAGTCCAGCAACAGTTATTCGGCCGAGGCTTACATAGTGCTTTCCTCTGAAGTATGCGAGAAAATTATAAAATACTAATCAAAATCAAAATAATTTTGCATTCATTGTTATAATATTTACCTAATTTAGTTATTTGTTAACTCCATCATAAAATTATTGTGACAATTACACACCGCTGTATTGCGCGCTTTTCTTTTTAGGGTTCCATAGTCAAAAAAGAAACCTTATAGTTTCGCCATGTCCGTCTGTCTGTCTGTCCTTCCGCGGCTTAGCTCAAAGACTCTTAGTACTAGAAGACTGTAATTTGGCATGGATATACATATTAATCATTCCGACAAAGCTGAAGAATAAAATCTTTAAGAAGTTTTTATTTAGGGTTCCTCTTGTACACGTGAAGTGGGGGTTATTTTTTTATTCACGGCTACCTTATAGTGTGAGGTATCGTTAGATAGGTTTTTAAAAATAATGGGGGTTTGCTAAAGCCATTTTTCGATGCTAGTGTACGTTTTAGAAATATTTTGTTTTCAAGTGCTTATTTTTGTTAGAGTCAAGTGTAGCGAAGTGTATTCCACCGATAAGAGCACAGCTGTTAAATGTTTTAGTGTTTGTCTACATCTCTCGTAGACCTTTGCTACGCCGTAGCAAGCATATTCACTGTTTTTCCACATATTGGTCAGAAAGTGCAAACACATGGCGTTCTGCGCATCTTCCGCACTTGTCATTTGGGCAATCATACCCTCAGAGGAAATAAAAGACGATCGCTGCGCTCCCTGACGCGCGTCAGAAATCTTTGATAATACCCACCCGATTGTACAGGCTCGCTTAGGGTGACGCGCGTTCAAATTGTTTGATCCATAGACTTAGTTTTTTTTTGCTGCGCATCTATGGTTTGATCACATCCGAAGTATACACTGACAAGCGTCATGGATGCGTTTAAACCTCAGAGGAAATAAAAGACGATCGCTAAGCGAGGCGACACGCGTCAGAAATCTTTGGTTTAAATATAGAATTTGAATGCGCGCCGTTTGTGTTTGAAGCTCAGAATGAAAACTTCGTACGGAGTGCAACGAAGGAGTTTTGTTTTTGAGGTTTGAAACGTCCATTTCCAACCCAGCGATAACGATACACTTCGTTATAATTATCAGTAACGAAGAAAGTTCTTTATTTAATTATTATTTATTAATAATCGTGCAAATGATACAAGTGTGGGTTTAGTTCAGCTTTATATGGATAGGAGACAAAAAGAAAAAGCTTGTTGGTATAGAATACTCTATAAATATACATTACTTAATCTTGCAAGTGACGACTTCTTCATTTACGAGTCCCGCGGGTCATGGTTTAATTATGGCTTAGATAAGCGAACTGGAACGTTTTTGTGAATTAAACAAACCAGCTCCTTGAGAAAAGTTCTAACTAGATAATCTTTATAAGGGTCGAAACACACTCCACTTAAAATTAAATACTTAGTGGTTTTCAAATTGTACTAAATCGTTTTTAATATTGTATTTTATAGAATTTTAAGATAATATAAATCTAATCTAACTGTAAAATATAATATTTTTTATATGCAGCTGACGCCGAAGTTAAGTATTTTTATTGCGGCCTGATAAAGTTTATCAACACAAAATCACTTGGAAAGAAAACTTCGAGTCCTCGTGTTTTGTTTGCAAAGTCATCGTTTGTATCGCTTCTTTTCCGCACTTTTTTTTCACGAGCATCAATTTTGTTCTCTCATTGTGTATGTGTGTTTTTTTTTAAATAGTGATTCTTTTTACGTGTGGATTTTAAGGTCGATAGCCGACCTCACATAGATAACTTAGTGTCAAATTATTGAGCCGGCAGATCTCGGTGACGTTATGGCTCATGTAACGATAATTTGTTCATATGCCTTCCGAAGCACGGTAAAACAATGAGGTGATTTAGCCAGCAATGTCTAAATCAAAGCATTATGATTTGAAACTTAAAAATACAGTGTTTATTGTTCTTGGTGAGTCTCTGTCTTTTTTATAGAAGTGGAAGGAAAACTGTTACATTTCCGTTTTTATCTCCCTTATGGAAAGCGGGAAATTTTCCGCCATCGTTTTGCAGTGTCGGTATTATAAGATCTGACTGAACTTCACAAATAAGAATATTAAGAAAGAATTTCAAGAGTTTGTGTTGAGTTAGTGTTTCTTTAATGTAACATAATATATTGCGTTACATAAAATATTATTAGTAGCATAAATTCACGATATCCTGCATAATTTTACATTACTTTGTAGGAAGAGTTTTGTTTTTAGTGAGTCACACAGCCTCACATCATCGTCATCTTTACTCTCCCGTGATGAAGTTCTTCGTTCAAATCCCGGTCGGTTACGTCGTTGGTCCGAAAAGTAAAATTATTTCGTTCTTTATGTTGTACTTTAAAACTATTAGGCTCCGGCCTCGATATCAATGGCACGGCGAGCGGGGCGGCGAGCGGGGCGGTGATAGATACAACAGCAGACTGCAAAAACCTTAAGTCATCGAGTAGCACAATCGAGTTCCCGTTTGTAGTAATTTTATTTATTGTATAAATTAATCAATGACAATTTTAATTAGTATTTCAGCAGTTTTTTTTAATTAAGGGCCAATCAATTATATTTACTTAATTTTATATTGAAAGATCAAAATCTCAGACCAATGGAGCGTGAAATCTTCGGATGCTCCTCCAATATAGGTCCGATATTTTTGTGGGATTGGTACTTGATGAGATAAAGTTATTGCAAACATTCAGTATTTCTACATTTTACAAATACCACGTACATAAGGTACTTTTTTCACATTTATAATATTCTAAGTGTATCTAACAAACCTTATAAAAAAATGTGTATAGGTAAAAATGGTATTATGCAAACGTATCTTTTTAAATTGTATTTTTATTTGAGTGTTCCTTTCTATTCAAAACATTACTAAATCAGCATGTGACACAATGATTTCAGTGTTATACCATTTATTATTAGAACCATTGCAACGAACGGTTTATTTAATTATTTTTTGTCGTATACTTTTGTTTCGTATATTATTTAAAACAAAATGTTACAACTAATACTAGTAATACCAGTATACTCATTGGTACTTGTTACGTGGTAACTCTCTTAATGAGCGGTTGTCAGTCACCGCTCTTCCGCCGCCGCTGCCGCTCCGCTCCTCTCACCGCCGACACCGAGGCCGCGGCCTTAGTCCCGGCTATTGGGCGTTTTCTTAAAAAATTGTTGTTATATGAGCCATGTCAGGAGTGGCTCAAGAGGTCTTTGGCTCTATAGCTCTAGCACTGTGTGTAGTCATCAACTTTACATATAATCCAAGAAGATTATCAAAAAATATGAAATTATCCGAGTACTCATAAATAAATTATTACTTACTATCCGCCCGCGGCTACGCTCGCGTTGTGTAAAATATATCCCGTGAGAATAAGATATTTTCCGTAAAAAGTATTCTATGTGTTAATCCAGGGTACAAACTATCTCTATTCAAAATTTCATCGCAATCCATTCAGTTTGATTGAGAGCGGAACAAGTTTCCAAACATATTTTACATTCATAATATTTATGTGAAGTATGTCGCAATTTTCAAAAGCAGCTTTACCTTATCAACTATTAACAAACCCCAAGTCCGCACTGAAATAATTTTGCTTCTAACAAACTCCATGTATTCGCGTTGCGACACACCTTAACGACTAACCTTAATTTAAAAAATAACCAACAGGTATTTTTCCAGCTTTTAAATTTTGAAAACAGATATTTTACCTCATAGTGAATTTAATAAGTTTAACTTCGAATTTAAAAAAGTTTTGTTTTTTTTTTTCAATTCTGTGTAAAGCTCATCTCAGTTTATGTAGATTATAAAGAAAGGACAGTAACACATAGGGTAACCGGATAATTGCCCACTTTTTGGAATCACCTCAGTACAAAAATCAATATACTTTATTTGTAATATTGGCTGGTACTTTGGTTTTTATCTATAAATTAATGATAAGTAAAAAACATTATCTTTAATATTTCCAGAGTATTAGAGATTCTTGCAGGGCTCTATTTTTAGGACATCTATCCCCTATAGCCTATTCCATATAATTTACGTTTAGGATAAACGCCCCGACGAGAAACAAGGTATCTATGCCGCAAATACTTTGAACGCATTTTGCTTTCCTATGCAAACGCACAGAGATAAATATGAGACACGGTCACTAAGTGATAGTTAGAGAATCTTTCGATAGATTAAAAAATGCATGTGATTCTTCTGCGAAACCAGAGTAATCACAATCGGGGCATCCATCTGGGTTTTACCCTATTGTCTTAAAAGTATAGAAGTATAGGTTAAGGATAGACATAAGCTATTATGTTATTATCCATTATTAATAACATAATAGCTTATGTCTATCCTTAACCTACTCTAATCCCTTCCGGGTTTATCTGTAGGGGGATGGGCGTTAGTCGCACGCAGTGCGCGTTTTACATAAATAATTAGGTACAGTCAACAGCACATCAATGCACATCGCTCCCAAATCGTTCTGCATAAGAGCGCTCTCAGGATAACATGTTACGGTTGAAAAAGTCTATCCTTCTTTTACCTTGGTGCAGTAGGGTAAAAACCGCAGCATGCTAAACTCTGGACTTTCCATTAAGACTCGCAAATGCTCAACGTTTCTCCAACATTTTGTAAAACATACAACACTGTATGTAAATTGAAACTTAGAAATGTAATAAAATCCAATAAACAGAAATGACATGGAATGGGTACGGTGGGGTACAAAGGTTTAGGTAAAATTGATCAATCATGCATGATTGATTGATGAAAATTCCGGTGTTTTGGTATTTTACATGTTTGAGGCAGTTATTGAAAGATCATGTAGTTTAAATTCTTATATTTATACATAGACTTGAAAAGAAAATTAACGAGAGTATTTTTTCTGTGAATTGCTAATAAAATAAATCTTGAATATAATAAGACCGAAAAAAAAATTCTTTAAAAGATAAATCTCTACCTATATAGATAATTTTAAGAATAGATCCTATCTCCTCTACGCAGTTTGTCAGTTCTACATTTCGCAAACTTATTTATTTTATCTCTGAGTGAATCTGTGAAAGCATTTTATGCTCGCCTCCTTGCGCTAGTCTCGACTAGTATTGTACGAACACCGAATGATCGCGACGGGAAATAAACGTGGGATAGCCAGGTGCCTAACTACTATGCCAAGCTACTTACTTAACGTATAGTAGGTGCCGATTAAGTGAAGGATACTATTTATAAAAATATGGCTCGCTCTTTAGTTAAATGAAGGAAAGTATCAGTTTATTTTATTTTTTTAGAAAGTCAAACTTATTAAAATGTTTATGTCATATTAACAACTAATACATAATATACACCGCAACAACCAGTGATAAGTACTGTTAAACTCACGAAAATACTAATAGAACAGGCAGTATTAATTTTTTTCAGTTAGTCCAAAATTTTTCATTCTATGAATTTGGTAATTACGTACCCCTATCTACTTAGTTGAAAAAAGTATTTAGTACACCCGGACAAAATACATAGCTCACCCTTACAACCTATAAAAAGGTTGCAAAAACTTTTTCAAATTTTTTTCCGTTTACACTTTTAGAGGTTCTTATAAATCTTAAGTAGCTATCAACTTTGTATCTTCGCAAGTTTTTATCATTACTCACTTTGATGGAGGTTAGTTCTGTACAGACAGACTTCTCTGATCGCTCAGGATTTTAGTTTCGATCGTTTTTGCCAAAAACTTTTATCCATGTTAAGCTATAACCGTAGATATATCTTTAAAGGTGCACTTGAATAAATTATTTATAATTAAGAGCCTCCTGGCTGCTTTTAAACGTGCATGTGTGCTGTTAGAATTTTAAAATATATCCGTGTGTAACAATGGGCATGTAATTTCGTGAATAGGATGTAATACAAATTGTCAGGGTAACTGAAATTGTTTAGAAATATAATTCAATGTTGTTTGCTTTTAATATAAGGTTCAAATTTTATATTTTACGTATTTTAATATGTATGATGTGCTGGGCATCTTAACACAGTACCAAGAAAACAAGACTTTAACGCAATGCAGCGAATGCAAAAGCTAAGTTTCTTAAGACAGACGAAGTTTAAATTCAAATTTAAAATAATCTTAAAGTATGCTAATTTAATTAAATATTTAAATACGTGGTTTTGGTTCAGCACCTTACCGTATCTACATATTACATAAGTAAAATGAACCTATAGTACTTTGCACAACTCACGCCATTGGCAAGGTAAACGTAGAATGATGTCCACATTGAGCGCAGTGATGATTGACGTTACACATACGAGTAGTTTACTCGCAAATACACACACACACACACACACACACACACACACACACACACACACACACACACAC
This sequence comes from Carpatolechia fugitivella, assembly GCA_951230895.1. NCBI lineage: Eukaryota > Metazoa > Arthropoda > Insecta > Lepidoptera > Gelechiidae > Carpatolechia > Carpatolechia fugitivella. Next base: position 9,082,769 of record OX579648.1, on the reverse strand, counting down.
ACACACACACACACACACACACACACACACATACTAAGACTTACTCAATTTTAATCTAAATCTACGTAATTTTCGATTTTTTGACAAACTTCAACGTTTTATGTTCTATATTTTATATTAAACAGTTACTTAGCTCATTCATATTATATTTTTATGTTTAATTTGTATTTTACTGTTACCATATTGGAAGAGCGGTGCCTCCTAACACAGGCTTAGAAGAAGTCACCGGTCACTAATGTATTAGTACATTATTAGTAAAAATAAAGAAATTTTGTAATTGTTAAAAATAGGTACATGATAAGAGCCAAAAACCAGGCTGCTCAGACGTCGATGTCGAAGAGTAGACTGACGAAAGTTTATGATAAAATTCTACCTTATCATATTAAAATAGTGTATTTCACAGTATGCTTCCTGAGAGAAGCCTTTGCCTGACTTTCTTAGTTGATTCGGCTAAAGTGGAGATTTTTATTACTAAATACCTGAAAACTGAATTAATTTACCATTTAAAAACAGAAATAACGTAAAGCACCTAGACAATCAGATATTAAATTGCGAAACGCTGTAATTTAAAAAAAGAAATCTATTAAGATAAAACGTTTCTTATTTTCAAGGCGAGGAAGTTTTATGGTTTGTAAAATATTGAGGACATAAATAAAGAAGCTGTCGTGTATTACAGCACGTCCCCACTGTTTCTACCTACAGCCGTATTTCAACCCGGATTCTCTTATTCCCGGAATAAGAAATGAATGCAAACGTGGATGCTTTCCGAAGATATAATAGGGCAGGAGTTTGAATAATACGAGCTGGGTGAAAGTTAAGTCTTTGTACGTTAGTAAAAAAAATGTTTCATAAGTATTTCTTCAATTTAACAGAATTCGTAACGAATTAGTGTCAGGGGTCAGGAAACACCGCTCGCTCTTAAAAAGTATTCTTATTTATAATTAAAAAAAAACGTTTATAACGACACAAATCCAATCACAAACAAATCAAATCAAAACAAATTAAATAATTAGAAAATAAATAAGTAATTAAATTAAATTAAATATTAAAATCAAAATTAGAATAAAAAATTATAAAAGTTCAAATTAAATTAAAAATTCTGATACGAAATCTGCGTGTCCTTGTGGAGGTGAACGCCTAATATACCTATAACAATCCATCAATGGTTTTTGCTTAGAAACATATTAATTTCTCAAGAGCCAACTTTATGAATTGATTTTTGTACTGTTTTTTTAATATGCTTTAAGGAGCTTGCGAATCTCTCATACATAATATGCATGCATAAATGTCTAACAATTACGCTCATATTTCTAAAGAGTGGGGCAGAGCTTTTGTAGACTAACTTATCTAAAAAAACCTTTTCGTGGTATAACGTTTTAAACACTCCCACTCTCTTTTCACGGTATAAAGCATAATGATAGATAAATACCTTTAATGTTCCCAATTCCTGACACAGAACGACAAGTTACTACTTACAGAATACTCTTATATTTTTACAAGGAACACAACAAAAGATTGTTGTTTTTACTTAAATACCTACTATTTTACATTATACTAATTTTACTTATTTAGCAGAATAGATCATACATTACAATTGAAACATCAACCTAAATCCGAAGGCACATTTTCTACACGTCGTCGTCCCTAAAGACAAAAGAGCTACGTATTTCCCATTCAAAAATAAATCTTTCCCAGTAAATCCCCATTTTCTCACAGACATGACGGACAACTACCCAAATGGGTGTCCTAAGAAAACACGGGAAGGCCGAACGGAATCCTGATTTCGTTCCCCGCTCTGTGATTTGTCCACATTTGATTGAGTTTCCAAACGCTTGATTTTTTTGACCAAGACCATTTGTGAAATGGGTCTGAAAGGGGAGCTTATTTATATTGGCAGAAGGTTAGTAGTAAAGTGAGTAAGGGCATGTGGATTTATGTCACAAAAATATCTTGCAGATATTAAAAGACCAAAAAAAGGTTAAAGTACTGACTGGGCGGCGTCGCTAGTTAGGCAAGTCGCAACCATAAACATTAAATTTTAACGCATCGGCGGTTTAATTCGACAATAAAACAGCACTTTTACAATCACTGCACTTACTGCCACTGCCACATACTTCATTTACTTTGTTGTTACGAATTTCCCGATTTTACAATGTTTTTAGGTATAAAGTTTACGTCAAGAATAAAACATAAAGTAAAGAATAAGACATAAGAATGTAGGTCTGCTGAAAGATATTTCTTTATAAATAAGCAGGCCTGTTATGTCGTTTTTTCAAATGTAATTGTATTTTTGTCATCTATTGTGTACAATAAATAGTTAAATAAATAAATAAATAAAGCAGTTCCTTTACTTATTGCTCACACAAGTGTTAGGTTAGGTGGCCTTATTGATTCATAGCAATTTCTTTCAGACAACCTTACAATATAATCTTTGTAGTAGAGCCAACGTTCTTCTGTCTTTTCATTTTGCATGATGGCAGCTGCAACTACTAAAGGTTTTTGTTTGTCTTGCACAAGAAAAGAAAAGAGGTGTATCACAGACATTTATCACCAACTCGCACAGATGCGCGACTGTGCATAGCCTCGTGCGCATAGCAAATAATTATTTCTTCTGTGCAAATAACAAAAACTGTTCTAAAACAAATAACTTTTTATTTCTTGTGCCTACATATCGCAGTATCAGCGGTGTACCACAGAACTCCTAACTAGAACTTGGAGGAACTCGTATCGTATGTTTGTATACTCCACTCGTGACATTTCTTAGATTTTATTACATCAATTTGCGAATACGATGCCATAAAGTTAATTAACAGCCCGGGGAACACCTCGCAAAATTAAACGTATTATATCCGTTGTTCCCAACCCCAGATTACCGTCTCTGGTTCAGTGCGTGATAAAAATACTATCAAAGAAAAGAGCTACAAAACAAATAAAATAACATATTACTGAATACAATTTACAGCTGTTAAAAAAACAAGAATTTGAAAGGGTTGAAGTCTATTGACAAAGTCTGGAAACCAAAGAACTGGAAGTAGTCTTTGTTTTAGATATTAATCTCAAAATTGATCTACCTTAACTATAATCACTAGAATTGAGAATATTTGATTAAATATCAACGAATATTTTTTTTTTCGGGTTAATTTTTAATACTTTGTATAAGCAGTAATCAAGCGAGTCAAGAATTTAAAAAAGAAAAACAATGTTTCAAACTACCCTAAGAACACGCCACAGACATCCAAAGTCATAACAAGTTCGAGCAAATGACTTTGTCTTCTTAAAAAGTATTTTAATTCGATGAAAAGAGCAAGTTGAGGGAAGTTGGGACGTCTCGCCCTCCGGCAATACGTTGTAGGACAATTTGCATTTTTATGAAAACGTTTTACGACTAGGCTAGCCCTCTGCTCTTGAAATGAGTTTTGACTGAAGTGCGACCGGACCAAAGGATCAAAAATCTAAGTTATTTAGTCCAGATCATTGTTTTTTCTTTAATAATAGGATAATAATAGGATAGTAATAGGATAAGTCACGACTACTTTTTTGTTATACTCGTAGAGCTTGTTCAGTAACTACCTTTCCTTCATAAAATACGTTTCATCTTCTTCTTGTGTGTGTAGTGGTAAACAACCGACCACACAATTTTTGGTGTCATTTATTGAACTACCAAAGGCTGAAATATTGACTTAAAATAAATTCATTGGTCTAAATAAAAGCTTTTCAACATGTTGGTAGTCATATACCAGAGTCATAAAATTAAAATTTTATTTATTGGGGTATTAGTTGTTACTCGGGAAAAATGGGAAGCCTGACATTCTTTTGAGACACTAGACTTTTTGGGACTCGTCAATGATTGTGTAGCACAATGGTCATTAAGTTCCGCATCAACAAAACGCTTCAGTCATCAACAGCTCATATACGTCCCCACCGAGGGGCTCGAGCCTACCCTGAATTAGGGCGATTAAGCCTTAGTCAACCACGCAGGCCCAGTGCGAGTTTGTCGACTTCACACATAACCTTTGAATTTCTTCGCAGGAGTGTGCAGGTTTCATCACGATGTTTTCCTTCACCGTAAGAGCGTCGAATAAACGCACCTATGAATTCTAAATTCGAAAAGACATTGGTACGTAACACAGCGCTTAAAAACCTGAATTTTATAATACACTGAAAACATAGTCATGAACACGAAAGCTATCTTCCCACTTAGCTGCAGTCTCCAATAAATTCTGAACATCGTCGTCGCACACTCCAGCACTCTTGATACATTTCGGTCATTAGGCGTTAATGAATAATTTAGTTAACGAGTGAGTCCCTGTTATTGCCTGAATTATTTCTACCTTTCTGCTGCAAATACCATCCGCTAATTGCTGTCTGACTGAACTTACTAATTGCTTAAGTTCACGATCTTGGCTCTCAACTTAAAGTGGTCGACTACTATTAACGTAAAAATAGCCCGACTGTTTTGAAACTCCGTCCAGTTCATAATTTACATGATTTTGAAATGAATGAAATGAAGATTAATACGCACTTGTATTGTTAGTACCTACTCGCATATCTAAAATAATTCGATTTTTAAATAACGTTATAATGAATTTCATCGAGCGACTTTGATAATATTATAATTCAAAATGGGTCAGTAGCAGTATATTATAAATAACAACAAATAATAATAACTAACTGGCCAAGCACGTGTCGGGCCACGCAAAGTGTAGGGTTCCGTAGTTGTCCAATACTGCTTAGACACCTGTTTAAGACAGTTAACGTTCATCAAAATATTTTTCTATGATATAACATGGATACACCTGACCATGTATACACAACGCGAATTTCTTACTTGTACAAGTATATACATTTTAAAAGTCGGTCTATTATTCGTTAACCTGTAAAGCCTACTTGATATTGATAATTTTCCTTTCAAATTCATCAAATACACTACTATCGTGATTTTTTTAACATTTCCAAATACAATGGTTTCGTTGGTAAGAGGAGGGGAACACTTGACTCTTAACAAAAATGAGCACTTGAATACGAATTATTTCTGAAACGTACTCTAGCATCAAAAAATGGTTTTAACAAACCCCTTAAAAAATCCTATCCAACGATACCTCACACAATAAGGTTGTTAGCATAAAGAAATTACCCCCACTTCACGTGTACCAGAGGAACACTAAAAAATATATTTTTTAAGATTTTATTCTACAGCTTTATCGGCATGATTAATATATATATATATATATATATATCCATGCCAAATTACAGCCTTCTAGTACCACAGAGTACTATAATACTGGCGTCTAGTACTAAGAGTCTTTGAGCTAAGCCGCAGACAGACAGACGGACATACATGAATCTAAGGGTCGGGCCACACTATTCGCCGGCGATCGACGGTTCGCCTATACAAAACGTGCGCAAAGTATGGAAATCCTTTCGCCGCATCGATGCCGTCGACAAATGTGGCCCGACCCTAACGGGTTCTATGTTGACTACAGAACCCTAAAAAATTGCAATATAAGATAAAATTTATTTCAATAAAACTAACAAAAAAAAATGAGACCGTAATGATGGTGTATAGGTATATAGCAGTGCATAAATAACGTATATTACTTTGAAAGAAAGTTAAAATAATAATACAATAGTACATGAACTACGTTATAAATGTTAAATATCTGGTATAGTCCAAAAGGTTCTAGAAGCAGCGGAATTAAATTTTGATGTCGACTGACGAGTTATACTTAAGTATTAAAATAGCGTTAGTACAAAAGCTGCGATGGACTTCATGATGATGTCGTCATAGAGTCGTTCTACTTTCTTGGTCTGTAAGCTTGTGTCCATTCACTGCAGTTTCTATTCCACTCGTATTTTGCCCAGTTTTACATTTTCAGTCTCGTCTTGTCGTAGGCTTTTGTGTCGCTAGACTTCTTCCTTTATTTACTTAAGACTGGCATGTTTAAATGGACTTTAGAAAGAAAACGCTAAGAAAACTGCTTCTTGAACAAAAGTTGGAATGGAAGTAAAAAGTAATTCAACTGAAGTTGTACTACAAGTTTTGGTATTATACCTTAAAATATATCTAGACCAACTCACATCCAATTAACAAAGTAGTAGAGATTAGTTTAATGAAGACTCGGAGAATGAAGATTAATGCTCATAATATTACTAAAGTTTCAAAAATAAAACATGGTTAAGGTTTAATGCCAAATGCTTTGTCTGTAGACAGCAATCAACAGCGGCCCGTTACAGTCCATTGCTGGACTATGAGCCTCCTCCACTCAAGTGGAGGGTTTTGCCATAATCTCCACGCTTGGCAGGCGGGTTGGAGATCGCAGATTAAAAGGTTACTGTATCAGAGAGCGCTGCTGCCCGTTCCCTGTTCAATGTGTGGTCCCTAAGTCGCCTCTTACGACACCCACGGGAAGAGTAGGGGTTGGTGACAAGTGTATTCTACTCTGCCGTCACCACACGGCGTACAGCAATCAAACATCGCTAATTCGATCATCGAGTTTTGACAAATTCATCATTGTTTTTTTTTTATCTGACCACTGTCTTAATACTATACTGATTTGTATTATATTCACTATACAAATAATTAATGTCGTTATAACAGTTTCAAACATGCAGCAAGTTTGAGCCACATTATTCATTTACTCTTCCTTCCTTCGCAGCAGCTGAACGGCTAGATCTTCTGTGAGTTACAAGTTATGTTACATCTCTAGAGCTCTATAATATCATAAAGATTATAATGGAGTAATTATTGCGGTATTACATTAAGCCCTTCATACACTTTAATGAATAAAATTAATAATGCAAATATTAATATTTTGTAAAATTGGTAAGTATAACATGTGGCAGGACATGAGGTTCAGTGTAGCATGGAACATCGCAGCATGACGCGCGTACCCAAGCTAGCGTATAAACTGTTGGGATCCCTGTATACATTTATTGAATTAAATCGCTTAATTAATCAATAATAACAACGCACTGCTTCAGATCCATAACCAAGAAAGTTAGTCTAAAGTATAGTAGTAGTTGCGGGTCGAATTTAGCATGTGTTAAACGCTCTTTGAAAGTACATAGGTATATAAATGAAAACAATAAGATAACAAAACCAATACCTACGAGTATTTTCTAATACTAAATTACACTCGTTATGTACGGTCTGTGTTTCAATAATTAGTTGAAATACCCAAGTGGTCAGTGAATTCAGTCCATATAGATTCGTTGATTACAATGAAACACGGTCAAAGCAATCAAACATTAATCTAATGTTGAGAGCCGAGTGAGTTGTTTCTGTTGATTTCGAATTGTTCGTTTGTCTGTTATAGCAGTTTGCTGCATTTGAAGTGTCACTTTGATCAATCAGTGCCAAAATAAAAATGAATGTTCTTCGGAGATCTGAACATTGTGTTGTGTCCACAAATTACAATTTTAATTGTACTATATTGACGTCCTTTTATTTTATTACATACGTGTTGTGAGTTTAATTGTATAGAATAGAGTATTACTCAATTGAAAGTAAAAAACATATAACTGACTTGACTCGGAAAGAAAAGTCTGCTTTCCACTAAAGAATAGAAAAACTCCACGCTAACTCTTCAAAAACCTTCCAATTTATTTCCGTTCAAGAAAATATTACGCCAATAGAGTAGTACAAATGTAACAAGTCCATAAGAAATAGTTCCTTGAATCGTGGAGCTGATTCAACATAAAACAGAGATCTTATTTAATGGTGGATAGCCGCTAAGCGGACTCACTGTAAGCTGGGATAGCCGTGTATGGAAGCTACTTATTTTACGCCAAGAAGAAAAATCTCATAGGAAAAAGTAGGCACTGCAGCTCTCTTTACACCAATCATAAAAAGTTGCGCACACAAATATACGGGTTAAAACTAAATGAACCTTAACACTATAAAACCAAAAGGTGAAGTTAAATAAGTAATGGTGAAGATGAGATTAATTTGTATTAACAATATAGTAGATTATGGTAGCATAGCTTGCTTCCATTTTTTTGTCCACATTAAACGCTGTAACCCAACCATGTACGAAAATATTTTTTTTACATATTTAGAATCAGCAAAAAATTGTGCGTCAAATGAGCCCAATCTCGTTGCTCTACAACGATTTAAAAAATCTATGCATTGTAAGTAAACTGCTGTAACCCACCATAAAACCCTCATTTTTTGTTAATCTGTTACTTCGTTCAAGGTTATCAGAAATGATAACCAAGCGAGCTTTATTGAAAACATTATTGTTTCATCCAATATTAATAAACATGTTTTAACTCCAGATTTCTAACGTGTTTGTTTAACCCCGTCTGCGCCCGCTACATTGCCATATTTTAGAAATAGCGATTCGGTCAGTTATGGGAAAAAATTACATTTTACTGACTGACGGATTAAAGCCACCTCCATACTAACCAGTTTAGAGCGGAAGTCCACAGAAGGATTGAAAGGAGTTTATAAGAAGACTCTCATAGCTTGTTGCGGGTTATTGGGAGGGGCAAGGCGGGGCGCGGGGCGGGTCGGCCCGGATCAAATTAAATTGAAGACTAAGCGAAACCGCGGGAAGTGACCGCTCTACATTTCTGCTTCGCTGTTATACTTTGAGTTTGAAAATCGCGTTCCGATGGCTATTTTTCTATATTTTTTATTTCTTTCAATATGTCGTTTGGAAGTTTCATGCCAGCGAGCGAGTGGATGAAATTCTGTTACCTATCTATTTATTTTGTTATAAGATACAGTATAGATATAGTTTTTTCATATCTATGGTTACCCCGCACTGGGTCAGCGTGATTGACTAAGGCCTAATCACCCTATTTCAGGGTAGGCTCGGGCCCTTCGGTGGGATGATGATGATAATGATGATGGTTAATCTATGAATTTACTTCATAAGTAGGATAGGCCATTTAATAATATTTTCACAGAAATTGTTCTCTACCCAGAAGCATGGATTATACCTTAACTAAGTTTTCTTCAGAGAAATTGTTTTTTTTTCCTTATTTTACGATTCATAATCTAGAAAACAAAGAATTTTATTGCTAAGGTTGCTTCGTAAACACGTACGACAGTATTCAAAAGGATAGTGTATCAGATAAAATTAAATAAACGCGAACGAGTTAGGGCTGGTAATGAATATAAATGGCCCAACTCGCAGAATCAGGGCTGACACCGGCCTGGAACTCCGACAAAATAAATCACGCTTAGCGAAGTTCGTTCCTAGGTGATAGTATTAGTGGAACTAGCGACTATTATCATTTGATAAAAATCAGGCACTTAAAAAACAAAGAAACGAACAAAACTATATTCAAGGTACTTTAAAAATAGCCCACCTATTAAAATTGGCTCACGTCAATAATAAAAAAATCCATTAAATAAAAAATTTTTTGGTCTCTCCATACAAAGTGAAACTCCCGACCGACCCATTTTGTATGGAGAGACCAAAAATTTTTTTGTCACAGGAAATTATTTTTTCGTGAAAAGTTGTTCAGTTTGACGGGTACTATCACTACACGGCGGGAACAAAACGATGTAAATTTCATGCTGTAGACAACAATTATAGTGAAACAACAACAACAATTTTATTAAAGTTTAACATTTGACGAAAATGTGTTGATGTGTATTACAATAAACAATAATATAAATTGAATATGTATTTAAAAAAAATGTGCATAGATTGACGCACGAACGGTATTTGCTTTTTATGATTCAAAATAATTAACACACCTTTATTTACCGTGACTCTCAAAATCAAGTGGCCTAGGATTCATCCATAAACAAATTAATGAGGTACTACTATTCCCTTTCCATAGTTAATAGTATTTTTCTTTGTATGTTCACTTGTTTCAAACTACGTGCATCTTGATCGCAGGTCCCTTTTGTACCAATCTTTTGTACGAGTATCTCATTTTATATAGCGTGAACGGAACCAGAGGAAAATAATTGGGCATTGAGTCCATGTGCTTGAAAAATGGGTCGAGGATGACCCGAATCAAGCGTTATCAATTTCGTGACATTTGCATGTAATTAGATAAGGCGTTGATAATAATTATGTAGTACTTGACCTATATAATATTATGTAGTACAAAATAACACATGCCTAGGTACTGGTTTGATTCTGGCATACACAACTGAAAAGCAGACAGCTGATAATTACCTATACCTAATATATTACTTAAATGTATACTACGTATGTATTTACATACTTATATTAGATAAACAACATCCAGACACAAAGCAAACACAAGTGCTCATCAGACGAATGTTTGCCCTGGGCGGGATTCGAACCCGTGACCCTGTGCTTCTGACATACAACCGACTAGGCTACGGGGCCGCCAATTGCGCAGTAATAATTTAATTTACTACCTTTATACGTAATAAACTTTTCTATATAAAGGAAACTCGTGTTTGTGGAAAAACGATTTGTTAAAAATTCCAATATTATATTGGCACTTTCAAACGAGATTCGGTCGTGGAACTAAACGAATTTTATGAAAAATGGGTCAAATGAAGTGGAACTTCGAGATTTTCACACACATTTGATATTCTTTCAGATATACGATGACTTCTATTTATTTTTTTAAGTTAATTTAACTACACCGAACACCTACCGCAATGTTCTTTTCGTGCTTTGGATGATAGATTCATTACAAAATCATCCTACCGATATGCTCAGAACAAAATACGGCGACCGAATATAACGTAAACGAAATAGAAAACTATACTAACCGTAATCTGAAAAAGTTCAGACATTTACTTTCATCAACATTAATATTTAAGGTAGGTGAATTCCGATCTCGTTACTTAAGTTAAAAGTGTAGGTGAGTAAACCTAAAATTTTCACTTGATTAAAAATAAGATAACTTTACGTCGAAAACAACTAACCAAAAAATATGAATTTTCATCGCCAAGCATACCTACAACATAAAAAGTAATAAAAAAGCAATGCATTTTCCCGTTGAACAGCGACACCTGGGAAATTATGAAAATTTCCACTGTATCTCGCAAGCAAGACACGTTGCCCAACCAAATTTGAGAACTTTCGAGAATTTATTATTTTTGTCTATTTTACCATTGGACAGGTTATAATACGTGAAGTCGAAAATATTGCGAGCTCATCTAAAAACTTGGATCATTAGGGATTTATGGTAATAAGTGATGAGGATGATGATAAAATAAGTCTTATTTTTCCTCTAGACAAAATACACGCTGAAATATCACCTACACTCACTTTATACCATAATGATCAGTCTAGACACTAGAGGGAGCATCTAAAAAGTTGTCTATTATCCTCCATTGTACTAAGTTGTGGACTGCGGTAGGTGTTGTCTTCATATTGGTTGCGTACGTAGTGCATGTGTATTTATTTTCGGGCATGCGAGATTTACACTTTAAATAACACTTTCACCAATTTGTACGAAGGTAGCTATAATATTTTGCTTTTGTTTGTTAAATAAATACGTACGTAAAAATAAAAACACAATGTAAAAAGATATAGGTGATAAAAATACTTCAAGCCGACTTGTGCGTGTGCTATATTTAGCGCAAAGAAAGATAGGTAGCTAGTAAATGGCCTCTATTTATACAGTATATTAAACTTCTCCTCCTAGCCGTTGTTGCAAGGTTTTTCAATGGCTATACTCGTAATTTTCTATCTTTACTTAAATAGACGACGCCGGTACTATCCAAACAAGGCTCGAAAATCTTTCCAATCTCAGTAAGTTCATGTTCTGAAGTGCCATTGTATCAGGGCTCGTGTACAAGGATTCGTCAAAAGCGCTTGTTTCATATGACATCAACGAGAGTCCTCGGAGATGGCTGGAACCGTATTCTGAATATTTTTTCTTACACGTACCTAAAAAAAAAGTATATGCTCAAATCATTGAGGTAAAAAGACACGAAAATCGAAAAAAGCAGAAGGAATACATTATTATGCAAAAAGTTACTAATAAATAGCTTGTTATTAAATTATTCAAATGTGATTTGCTATACTCGTACTATACTTACCAACCTCATCAAGTTCATTTTTCGAAATTATTGTAATATTCTTATTTTTACACGACTGTCCAAAAAGAAGCGTAATGTACACTAAAATTGTTGTTGTTTTTTTTTTGTAGTGAACAACCACGGAAATCTGGAGCGTACTATGTTTTAATGTACGTATGTATCTGAGTTTCTTACATACATTATGTGAGTTTCTTTATTCCACCATAATTGCTTGAACAGATTTTGATGTATGTATCGTTAGAATCCTTACATCATCCCGACTGACACTAACTGTAAATTGTTTGGCGGGGCAGTCGTGTTTTTTTATTTTTACATAATTTTGAATTTTCTTGTCTTTGAGCTATTGAGTAGTCAGTTGAAACATTTTTAGTAACTTCAATAGCAATCACATGATAGAGGTTGTTTTAAGTCAATGTCGCATTTGCACATAGGCGGTTCTAAATAAACATACAGTATTTGCCAATTAGCGGCAAACCTTTGTGTTTGCATTGAACTAACAACACTACAGCCAACTAAAACTACCGTCAATTTGAATGTTTGCTTAACAGTTTAGTGTAATAGATTTAGTGTAAACAATTGAATTATTAATACAGTTAACTCTGTAATTCTCTTATCTAAGACTGGTAATAAACAATCCGTTTATTCAAATACGATTTGCCGGAGTTACGGTAAATGGCTGGTGTTAGATGAATCCTTAATAGCGATTACATTAAACTGTTTGTGTCTATCTAATTAAGAACTTAAGATTAAACGAAGAAACACGCAAAATTCAATCAATCAATCAATCAACGGCCCGTTACAGTCCACGTAAAATTAATCCTTCTAATTCATTCTAGTATACTCTACAACAAAATAAAACCGCTTTACCTACTTTGTGCTACTATGATCAAATCATTAGAAAGACGAATATATGAATTGAAAAGTTCGGTACCTTATTTGATCAGCCAAACACGCTGCCACAGTAGGGCCTGATCGCCTAACTCAGGTTAGGCTCAAGTTAATCGCAGGGAACTCTATATGAGCTTAATAGCTCACAACAACAAACAACAAACACAACACACGACAACAACACAACACAACACAATGTTGTCAATGTTGTTGTTGTAAATGTTGTGTTGTGTTAATACACAACATTTAGTTATCTGCCGTATAAAGGCAAACAAGGTATTTAATTACGACTTAAGAAATTACGATAAAATTCAATGAAGATCTAACATAAGGTTAGTTTTAATAAATAGTATTTGGCACGTCTAATATTTGGAATGAGTTGCAGTATCCCTCGCCGCCGTACGCCGACATCACCACTAACTTGGCTGCCTTCACGCTCAGCAGACCAGACTTTAGGGCGAACTGGATGCCAAACTTGACGCGTTTGTTACTCTCCTCCTGCCAGCTCACGGCTCTGGGTTCTGTAATGATACCTCATTAAGCTAATAAGCCTCGAATTGAGAGCGCAGTTTTAAAGTTTTAATCTCTATGAGAATTTGTATATATCCTGTGAATTTTTACGTCTTGAGGTACGCCACAAGTGAATATTAAAAACTACGAGTCATTTAGGGTTGGCTCATTGGTGAGGACGTTATATATAAGCTGTTGATAATGATGATGACTTGTCGTATTATCATTAGGTTGATGAACTACTTCGAAACCTTGTTCTTAGAGTTAGCCTTTGACATGAGTCATGTTACACTATTCTCGTAGTTAAAAGCCTGCGTACCTTACGAAGCATGGAATCATAATTCTTTTCGAACAGTTCACTATCAAAAATCTTAGAAGTGCAACTTACTATCATACACCAATGGCATAATTTTCTTGTAAATATGTAGCTGCCTCGCTGTCGACGGCTTTGTAGTGATCGCCATGATGTAGCATGGAGGATTTGCGCAGGAGATCCATTTGGCCGACCTTCCACTCTTGGTGAGCACTATAATCATCGGTGCACCGCAGTGTATGGCTGCTAAGCAGGCTCCATGTGCAAGAGACAATGGAGGCGGTACTGGGATCTTTTGCTGTGAAAATATTTATTAGGTTCTTTTAATATGGGTTACAAAATCAAATCTAGCTTGTTATTCACGATTTAACCTGATTGCATTCAATTTGTGATAAACCTAGTTTGTTGGATTGATTAAAAGTTTTTTTTTATTTGATTATTGTAAAATTTATCGGCAGTTCGAATTGCAATATGAATTTGGTTTAGTAAACTCAGTTCCATTCACATTTTTCGCTAGCAGATACTAGTAACACTGAGCATTATTATATACGAGTACGGTAGTGTAGTGTATAGGGACTATCATGAACACTTGTTTGTTCTCGAATTTCTAATTAACATGGTGAAGAAAAACATCATTATTATCTTTAACTCTCACGTATTTTATTTATAAAAAATATTGTCAAGAAATATGAGTACGTGAATATTTTCACAGATTGTATGAAATTGACCCCACTACTGGGCGTGCTAGCATGGTTGTCTTAGGCCTGATCGCCTCTTATTCAGAGGGGGATGTATATGATCTGACGATAAGTACCCACCTCCGCTCTCATTTCAAAGTATGTACGAACATCTTCACCGTCATTCTGTCCGATCTGATCAATGTAAGCCATGGAACATATGATGTTGTAAACACCGTCTATTAATGCAGCTGAATTCCTATAGTCCTCCAGGAGGATACCGTCCAGGTTAAACTCCGATAACTTCGTCGAAATCGGCATGATCTCTCGAATTCTACCCACGTACACATCGATCAACGCTGGTCTAGATAAAATTATGGGTTTGTGCACCTATTAAAAAAATAAAGCATTTGCATAAAGTCTGTGTTGTTTTAAGTGGCAAATAACAAAAAATTCACCTCTCTCTGCATTATGTAAGAATGACAAAGTATAAACTAATCTATGTTCAAAGTAAGAATTTTTAAGCAAACCTCTCTGCATTTTGTGACCAAATATTTACAGTAGACCTGTACGGTCTTTTTTTGATCGTAAAAATCAAGGATTACGCCATCTGAAAGCTAAAAATTTACTGAAATGAACCACGCTGCGGATATTCTTCTGCGCGCATGTTTTATTGCAAGAATGAGAAAAAAGTAAATAGGTTTATGAATACCTCCACTGTTTACCTTAACTATATAATAAAGATCGTCTAACGAGTACGAGGAAATCCACACTAAAATCGGTTTTCGATACTTAGAATGTTTCTTTCTGAACGTTGTTAAGTCGTCCTTATTGGTGATGTCCTTAACAATTATTACATCAACCTAAAAAAAGCCAAAGCACTAATATAATTTTTTTCATTATCATCATCTCAGCCGGAAGACGTCCACTGCTGAACATAGGCCTCCACCAAAGGTTTCCAACGCGAACAGTCCTGCGTTACTTGCATCCAACGGCACGCCCAGCATTTATCCACCTGTCCAACACTTCGCCTTCTCACCCGTAGTCGCCATTTGAGAACCTTTCTTCCCCAGCAGTTTTCGGTTCGTCGAGCTATACGCCCTGCCCATTCCCATTTCAACTAGCTTATCTTCAGAGCTATGTCGATGACAATGGTATTTTTACGTATCTCCTTATTTCTGACTCGATCTGGCAGTGAGACTCCGAGCATAGCGCTCTGCATCGCACGCTGAGCGACCCTGAGTTGCTACTATTATTTCTTCTGTGCCCTGAGCTTGTTCATGAGACCAAAAGCGATCACGTCTAACAAGTAAACAAAGTCTAGCTAGGACTGAATACGTATTGTGGTCATACGCAACCCAGCATCCAGCCGCCGCCGTGGATCAAGTATATTTGTAAATGATTCACACGTGACAAGTAATCATTGTGAATTTCCTCCAACAGAAAACAAATTTATACATACACTCACTAAAATTCACTGCGATACGTACAAAATAAATAGCTGCTAGAAATCGCAGCAAATATTCACCTCGTGTAACTTCAGGGTAATGTTTTTCAATCAACTAGCGACAGGCTCAAGGATAAATGTACGAGAAAACCTGGACTGGCTGGCGTGTCAATAAACTTTTATTTTAAGCCCAGACCCAAGTAATTTTTGTTGATCAACAATTATAATCAATAATTTAAATAGATTTTAATGCTACAAATTATTATAGTAGGTTGTAAATAAGACTAGATTAAATATTACTAACATCAGCATCAATTTCAACAAACTTTTTAGCTGAAATAGTTAATGCTACTCCGATGGGCCTGTAGTGTCCCATTGCATTGTATTTCCTTGCTTCTTTTATTTTTTCTACTATATTTTTGTAGAACACTTCATCATGTTTAGTGCGATCAACATTAAATATATTTACTCCAACACGCCATAGGTAATATAAATCGAATGAATCATGTTCCAAAGTATCTGTAAATATTATCGTAATTCGAAAATGCCGTTCATTTTTTTTGGAGTTGTCGATAATTTCTTCTACAACTTAAAACTGAATAATTTGTAATTGTTTCAAAATTATAAGAAAATATTACTATACTAGCACTTTGCCCGCAACTCGCTTGCGTTAATAAAGTTTAACTCCGAGATGAACTTTTTAGCATAAATATTAGAAACAAGATAACTCTGCCTTCAGGCGGCGTATCAAGATAAAACATGCACTAGTTGAAAACTGCATCCAATTTTTTCATTAGTAGTTTTTGCGTGATGCGCGTACAAACATACAGACAGATAGACAGACAAACAAAACTTCTAAAAATAAATGTTTTGGCTTTTATTACCCCTATTTTTTCTTTCTTTGTACAAACATCTACCAGTCACAATTTGATTATTATTTTTAACTTGTGCACTTTATTTTTTTGTTTAAAACGAAATAAAATATTTGGTTTTGTTGCTTACGGATATTAAAAATCAAGTTCGTTTTCTGATAAATTACGTCGCTTGCTAGCTGCAAAAATAATCACTTATTATAGAATTTGATTAATTAAATAGGCAATTGTTCAAAAATAGACAATGTTTGCTTACGTTACAACCAGATTTTCTTATTTTATTAATTTTCCACACCATTTTCGTTTATTCCTTTTAATGTTTCAAGACATAGCATGACCACCGTGAATCAGAGCAGTCTTAGTTTGAAACCGACACATTACAAATACCTTGCAAAGTAAAGATGTTTAGAAAAAAGAACGGTACGGTTAATAAGATAAAGCCGGATAGGGTCAAGTGGGAAGATGAAGCCATATAATTTGCGTTTTGTGCAATAATTACTAATTGTTTTTTTAATGAGTATGCTGTTAATACTAATAATGTCTTATTGCTCATAAATGATGTTTTATGGGGATGCGGCGCCCATCGCATCCGTCGTGTGGGAAAGCACTCCAATTTATGTGCGTAATTAAGTGGAGTTTGCGTTCGAGCCAGCGCTCGGCACTTTCCAGCGGTAAATGAAATTTACGTACGCCTCCATCTTTCGAACCGTAAGTTTCTGGTCCAAGTTATTGAGAAAAACGGACTTTGTTTCTAAAGTGCATTCAGTCGTTATTAACCCTTTCACTCATAAATATAAATAAGAGTGCGGAGATAGGATCTGAATTAATAACATGGTACTACCACCAGATCGTCGGTCCACTTTGCAACGTTGGGGCCAAGTGCCAACTCACGCTGCGTCTTCCGGAAAATGCGTATAAATAATAATACTTAATTCCAGAGTTCGATCAGAGCGCAGCAAAGCAAACGCCGCCCTGATAAAAAGAAAGAATAAGAAAAGAGATCTCACGATTTACTACAGTAAGTGATTTTGTATAAAGTAAATAGAGTACCTGTAAATACAAAATCAGCAAATTGATTTATGGTATTCTATCGTATTTACTTTCATTGTAGTTAGAAGACAGTTTGTTTCAAATCTCTATGCTCTTATAACTCAAATTCCGCGCAAGGCTTTTAGTCTCGGAACGCAGAGAAAAGGGTGGCTCGAGCGCTGACTTTGCTCAATTACATTAATAATCTTTAGTTCGCTAAAAAACCAAGAAGGTATCTCTACCGTCTGTTACAAGTTCTTTCTGCACCTAAGATAAGCAAATCACAATACCTATCAGTGGCGAAGGGTCCATACAAGCCGATTCCCCTCGGCTTACCTTTCGAAAATCCGCTCCATCAGCCTCTAATGCTGATAGTAATTTACGTACACGCGAGCGCAAGATACATTAATATTTTTAATACAAAAAAGTGTGTCATTTAGATGGTAGGCCGCGCTCTTCCGGCTTACCGTTGTCAAAATTTCACCCTTTGCCACTGATACCTATATAATAGTTTCCTTATACTATACTGTGCTAATATTAACCTAGTACTAAAAAGTGAAATAGAGTGTTTTAGTCATAATCCAATCGTTTTAGAAAAATACACCTAGAAAATTTTTAAGTCTGTTCAAAAGTTCATAATTTCATTAGATTAGATAACGAACTTCACCAAAAATCTATAAAATAATTATTAAAATGTATCCAATCCTCAACAGCCTCATAATATAAATTCCCTTCCCACAGAATTGTCCGTCCCTTCAACAACGACGATGCCTTAAAATTGCATAAGAAACGTGCAAGCAGACTGCTATAATGAAGTAAAATATTCATCAGCCCCTGTCTGGAGATCTACCTTGTCTCACGAATCTGCTTTGAACCTATTCTGAATTTTAGTTAATTCAAAGTAAGAAGGAAAAAGCTGTTTAACTAAATATTAAATCCAAAAATAAGCAATTTCTATTAAACGTTATCTCCAATATATTATAAAAAATTCGATATTGATCAACGATAAGATTGCTAGCGTTCGCTTCATTTTTCAGAATAAAGGACAGATAAAATGTTTTTTCTGGAATACAACATCCAACATCTCATTTTATGATATGATATTGCTCGGATAGGGATGTTATTCGATAAAATTGAAGCTGTGTGTATCGTGATTATATACGAAACAAATAAACAAAATAGTAATTCATTCATATCACTGTAGTATGTTCATATCAGTATTTTTTAGGGTTCCGTAGTCAAAAAGGAACCCTTATAGTTTCGCCATGTACGTTTGTCTGTCTGTCTGTCCGCGGCTTAGCTCAGAGACTCTTAGTACCAGAAGGCTGTAATTTGGCATGGATATACATACATGCCGACAAAGCTGAAGAATAAAATCTTTAAGAAATTTTTATTTAAGGTTCCTTCGTCTGGTACACGTGAAATAGGGGTTGTGTTTTTTATTCACGACTACCTTATAGTTTGAGGTATGTTGGGTAGGTTTTTTTAAACTAATTGGGGTTTCTTAAAATCATTTTTTGATGCTAGTGTATGTTTCAGAGATATTTCGTTTTCAAGTGCTTAGTGAGAATCAAGTGTCCCCCCCTACTAGCGAAACCGTTGCACCTATATGGAAATGTGAAAAAATTCACGGTAGTAGTGTATATGATGAATTTAAAGGAAAATTATCAACATCAAGCAGGCTTTACAGGTTATCGAATAATAGACCGACTTATAAAATATACTTGTAGAAGTAAGAATGTCAACTGTTAGACAGGCACCTAAATAGTATTGGACAACTACGGAACCCTACACTTTGCGTGGCCAGACACGTGGCACGCTTGGTCGGTTATTTATAGTTATACTAGCTGTCAGCCTGCTGCTACGCTCGCGTTATGTATGATTTTCCCGTGGGAATAAAACTTTTCCTGTAAAAAGGATAGGATCATCATCAACGGCCTGTTACAGGATAGGATACTAAGTGTTAATCCGGGGTACAAACTATCTCCATTCCAAACTAACGAAAACGGAATAAACACCCATACATCCATACTTACAAACTTTCACATTTATAATATTAGTAAGGATTCTAGTAAAAGATATTACGATGAACCAGTCATTCAAATTCGGTACAAATACAATTAAACATTTGGAATCCATTAACTTACTTATAAAATAACCCATTAAATCCAATATTTTTATTGTTTTAGTGTGTGCTCACCTCTTTAGGGATGGGAGCATGATACAATACAGACGTTATATAATACCACAGAGATACTAATAATATACATAAGCAGAGTATCTCAAAAAAAATGTTTGGTTGTATAAATGTATACCTATACAAATTATACTGACTGGGTGTAACGACTAACGAAACCATCAAGACATTGTTGTGATCTCGGAGTAAAGTTGTGACATCTTAAGTTATCTTATAATGCCAAGGTTTTATCTCAATTCACTTACCTACCAAAAAACCAGATCTAGTCAGAATAAGCCTACATTTTCGAGTCGTTGAATTTTTGAGGGTCCATGGGAGCGGGAGCTTTTTTCAGATGAAAACTCATGGCGTTTTTAAAAAAAAGACTATGAGTATGTTTTGCTTACGATGAACTGTTGTTTTTTTAGAATTGCATATTTAACTATATTATTTTACGGAACACGTTTATTCACGTTGTGTAAGATTTCTCCCGTGGGAATACTACTTTTTAACGTAAAATATATTCTAGGAGTTAATCCAGGGTACAAACTATCTCCATTCCAAATTTCATCCAAATCTGTTCCGTAGATTAGGCGTGAAAGTGGAACAAACGTCTTAACACAAATAGAGATGGGCGGTGGGTTAAAACCCAAACCACCTGACTAGGTAAAAACCCGGTGATTTGGGTTTTAACCCGGTTTTTACCCTTAACAACCCATTTTTGTGGGTGTTTATTATAATAATTGATCATAAAATAAAAATAAAAACTTTATTATATATCTTGATGAAAATACCCTGTTTATTTGCAATATGCGCAACTTCAATAATGTGGAAAGCCCAAGGTAGCAGCCAATTGTTTTGTTTATGAGACAATTTCTATGAAACTTTGTTTAGAGTTTGTTTGTATTTGTATATTCTAGCGTAAAGCATATTACTAAGTTTAAGAAAACCTACACGCATAAAAGATATTGATGTATATCAGCGCTCCAGCCGCTTGACTCACATCGACTCAAATAAGTTCAACCGAATAAACATTTTTAAAATAAAACAGTAGAAATCTATAAAATGTCGCCATCTTTTAATGCTCAAGTGATTATCAAAAGAAGTTGTAATTACAGTTAGCTAGCACTACACTCACTCATACCTACACTGCATGCGAACGTGGCAAGTACAAAGGTAGGAGCTAGCGCGCACGGGCGACAAAAGTCACGGTGACAGTATACTAAATGATGGAAGCTTGTTATAACACTGTGTTGAGTTTAATCGAAGTTGACCCAATAAAGGAAAAAGTTTGCTGCCATCTCGGATATTGATATTACATAATTGGTACTGTTGTTTCTCTCGTTTCTAAACATAGTACCCTAAACCATGGTTCATGACTTACGAACAATAATGTAACTGAACATTAAATCTCTATAATAATCAAAATTGGCCATTGATCATCTAGTAGCAGATCCATACTACATTGTGAGAGTAACCCAAACTCTTTTAGAAATTTACAATGTGATCGTCTTTATATTATGTTTTCTAGCTGTGGAATTAAACATAGAGTCGCCTACTCAATTTCTATGTTATTCTTATATAATGATTCGTCCCTATCTCTCGTCCGAACACAGGAGTACCAGTTGCCAGCCGGCAAGCAGCCTACTCCTGATTACCCATGCTCGCTGACTGAAAGAATAAAGTCACCAAGAAATCCCAGCGACTTTATTAAGCAATACTAACTTCGTATTCTGAAAAGAAGTTTATTGCTTTTGCAATAGGAGCCCAGATTCCTGAAATGGATCACAGGGATTATTACATGATATGTGTAATTTAAAAAGTGGCTCCAGGACTGCCGTAGCGAGTCCTTAGAGCCGGCGACGGGTGTGTCGTCTGTAGTTCTGAATAGAACTTCTAGTTCTTAGAGGAACTTTCGTTGAGTGGCATTTACTCAACAGAATGATCAATAACCAAGTTTCTCTAATGATACTACCCGGAGACGACCATCTTAGCCCTACGCACCGGGACACCCTTTTCCTTAAGCTATGCCAACTGTATTGATAAATACGGTTACATAACCCCTCTGTGTCTTCCAATATACAGTCCGACAAGGGATCTAGTAATATCCAGCATTGACGAGGGGACTAGTTCTAGCTCCCTCAGCTGGACGATTACTAAGACCTTAGAACCCAAGCAAGGCAGCAGACTAGAAGCAAAGACCCGAGACGTACACACAACACAATACAGCAAACCAGCCATCAAAGTATCTACGTGACGAGTGAGAATAAACGCTCCACCAACGCGCTCTCTGTGAGTCACTTCCCACTCTGTCCTTCAGAATGCTCCTGTCCTCCCCTCATCACAGAGGTGTAGGAAAAAGGTTAAAATAATAGACAACCCCGAAGGGTTGTCTACAGCGGACCCTAGTCCGACCGGTGCGCCTTAAGCGATGGAAGGAGACCGAAGTCCCATCGTAGGAAGCCTAAGCTTCATGTTGTAGCCGAAGCTAGTGGACGACGTCCAATCGATACTAGCCGAAGCGTTCCCGATACGGCTGAGCCTTTATAGTAACCTTTTGGGAGGCTAATCCCGTCTTCCACCGAAGTGTCCGACGTATTGCGTTCAATGGTGTGTTTACAGGATAGTCCACACGTGAACCAGCGAGCCTCCTCCCCTTGCAACCATATGTGTCGATATTACATCGCACAGTTGATTCGGTAATAAATCATACAAGATGATATTAGCCAGAGCAGTCCACGTCCGGTTTCTCGTTCTCAATTAATAAACTCGTTCCAGTATGCCTCTTCACAGACTTATGCCTTGAAGGAAGCCACTATGTCCTCCGCTACCTCCACCATCGGGGTTAATACTTGAAAGACTATCATCGACACTAATCAGTCTGAGGTCCACCGCGCACGGATGTGGACAAGTCCCCATCCGTGGCTATGTATTCAAGTCGCTGTATGCGTCTTCGGTCAATCAGCGGTTCAGAGCTAGACATACAGTGGTAGGGGCATTCATAACAGCCCGATGGTTACTCCACATCTTCATAGGTCAGATACGGAAATCTCTCCACAGACTGGCGTCTTGAAGGTAGCCACTAAGATATTGTTAACTCCACTATCAGGGGTAAACTTAGTGTACTTATCACGCCTAGGATGCGACCCATACACCAGCGGTTCAGAGCTAGACATGCAGCGGCAACAATATCATAGCAGCGATAGTTATACCTCGTCTTCATGCGTCAGATAAGGGTCCTCTATTAGATGGTCAAATATTATTACATTATGTGATCAGTTTGATCCAGCGGCCGTGTCCGCTTTCATTAGGTCATCTAGGAGCGTCAACCCTATGATTCCCTTGATTTTCATTTTTGAACATCTCGGATGGGATATGTCATCCATAGAGGCATAATTAACCGTTCCCATATCAAACAGGCAGTACGCCAGTCTTCAGGGACCGAAATCCCATCGAAAGGCAGTGAGAGGCTGTGCAGCGCCTGCGACTTTAGGTTCGGCAATTATTTCACTTGGTTTTCCAAGTATAGACTTATACTAGTCTATTTTTGCACTTTGACAATAATGTCAATTTTCATGAACTTAACGTTCCGCCAGCCATCTATTCCTAGACGGCCGACTGCCTCCCACCATGTATATTGGCGATACGTATCGACGGTACGCGCTAGGTCAACAAGACTTTTCCTAAACTGGTTCGATATTTCTGAAACTCACAATGCAAACGTATCTCAGTCTCTGCACCCCAAATATGCATTTAGTTTTGCATTATCTCTTTTAGTTTCCGAGTTATTAATTTTAGAAATATCAAAAACGTCCAATACAAGAACGTATTAAATTAAAAACATTTATTACAAGAACATATTAAAATTCATTACAAGAACGTATTAAAAAAACAAAAATTCTCTTAATTCGTCTCATATCTTTTATTATAACTTTCTCTATGTCATACAACAGCCACACGTTGTTCTACATAGTTTTTACTTTACATTAGGGTCGTGGAGTTACAATAATTTTATCGCCATTTTTTTTTTATGTTTCTTGTTCAAATACCGAGATTTGCCCTTAAAAACAATATTTTTTGCAGATTTTGTGCTTTACGCCGTTTTATAAATTGCTTTGTTGGTATCTTGCTAAAATAGATGTTCTAAGCCCCTGCATTTACTGGCAAATAAGTGAAAAAATGTCACATATAATGTGCATACGCAAAATCTAATGATATATGGATACCTATATAAATTTTGTTATAAAAATAATAAACACCCGAATTTTCACCCAGTGGGTGGGAATAAATGGGTGTTTATCGGGTAAAAACCCAGCGGTAGGTTTAAACCCGGTGGTTTGCCCATCTCTAAACACAAACCTCCGAAGTTATACTTATATACATACGTATGTATGTACGTATCTTGTTAAGTATATATTATGTGCTGTTTGCATGTTACTTTCATGTAAAAAACTGTCGTAACTTTTGTTCCCAGCACACAGGTGCTAGACACAAAAAGATGAGTGTAATGCATCTCATGATAAACCGCGGAGTCCCGTTGCATTAAAACGCGGGCGTGTCTGTCTCTCTGGTTCATTATCCTCTGTGTCGCCGATTCTTTTTCTGAAAAAAAAATCGTAAGTTGAAAGTAGAAACTAGTTAATGTGGTTCAGTATATTACTTTTTTTGTCACACTTACTGAATTTGATACAAAATAATACATTAGTAGTTTGGTATGGTTTCGTTGTATGTAGTACAAAATGTTTGTTTGGTCGTTTGCGATTTAAATAATTCAGAACAGAAATTTCTAATTTTGACTGTAAACTGATTGTTATTTATATTTGTCTTCCAGTTTCTTTTTTTATGATTCGCATGAAATACATGGGATTCGGAATTTGGACGTATAATATATTATGCAAAACACTATGTCTTCAACAAGCGCACAAAAATTAATACTTTCTAAATTAAGGCAAACTCCGCCAGCACTTTACTTACTTTCATGCTCTCAAGGCTCGTTAGACACCGTACACATACTGTAAACGCAAAAAGACAGTTTAAGACTACTAAAATGTTCTTAAGAAAAAAGTCTATTTTTTTCGACTGTGGCGGAACCCTAGAGAGCTTTTTCAGTCGCTGGGTCTCACACACGTCCTCGAGGCCTCTCAAAAATTCATCGCCCGTCTGGCAACGT
Organism: Carpatolechia fugitivella; assembly: GCA_951230895.1. Classification (NCBI taxonomy): domain Eukaryota; kingdom Metazoa; phylum Arthropoda; class Insecta; order Lepidoptera; family Gelechiidae; genus Carpatolechia; species Carpatolechia fugitivella. The sequence continues at coordinate 9,057,695 of OX579648.1, read as the reverse complement.
GAATGGGTTTCGGCGCAGACGATTCTACACAACCTAGTAATCTGCTTACTAAGTAATCCTGGTAGTTCTTAGGGCTACGGCACCTTGTCGTGTTTTTTTGAAGAGCATTTTAGGTTTGTTTACGTTATGTAGATTCATAGTACTGTAATGTGTTTTGCTTGGCAACATGCGGCTTGTTTGGAATATGACAAACCTCGAGAGGCATGGATTAGTAGTCTGTATGAAAGTGTCGGTGGTCTAGTGGCTAGGGCCGCTGCCTTCCGTCCGGGAGACGCGGGTTCGATCCCCACCACGTACTAATGTGTTTCCGAATTTCGAATTTATATGTACGTTTATTCGACGCTCTTACAGTGAAGGAAAACATCGTGATGAAACCTGCACACTCCTGTGAAGAAATTCAAAGGTTGTGTGTGAAGTCGACCCTAATCCAGGGTAGGCTCGAGCCCCTCTAATCGCCTTAATTCACGGTAAGCTCGAGCCCCTCGGTGGGGACGTATATGAGCTGTTGATGATAATGAAAATGTTGATGAAGATCAAAAAAGATATGTAAATAAATTGATGCCTGACCATTTTCGTAATTTCCAGAGAACAAACTTCTTGCTGCTCCAGCAAAACGTAACAGAGTCAAGTATTTTAAAAATAAGTATTGAATATTAAACAAAAATAATAAAAAGATATACGACATATATGCCTACTAATCTATCCATGCGAAGCTGGGACGGACTGCTAGTCGAAAACATAAACACACGATTCCTTTCGAAATACATTTTCATTGTTAGTTCACTCACAGAGTACTATAATACTGGCGGTTCACTTCTGATTTTTTAAATACCTAAATAATTTATTCTACCTATAAAACTACCCGCTAAACGTTCAGCGGAATAAACTCATAAAAATAACATTCAATGTTAACAGCGTGTTTCTACAATGATCAAAAGAAACATTCTGTTTGTATTCAAACACACTGAAACATAAACATTTGTCTTTCTTCCGTTCATTTTAATACAGCGCCGCTGTACTTTAATTTCATCTAAGGCTAACAGAAAGTCTCACTTATATAAATATAGCGCTAAACAAAGTTGGTACTGTTTGTCTTCAAGGCTCTAGCTACTGGCATCAAGGTTGCCTGTGACTCGTATTTTACATGCCAATGGCACGCCAAAAGCACAAACCTCGGCTAATACAAAGCAAGCCAGTAAATATGACCCAACAAGCCTGTAAGTATCGACTACCAAAGTAGTATAAATTATAAATCTATTCCGTAATTATCGTTCTCAACCAACCATATGAAGGTCTTTATCAAAAATAATAGGTACACTTACGTGACCATTTATCGCATTTCACAAACACAACCCAAAATTTATGAACCTAAAGTCATAAACAAACATACAAACGGCCTATATTAGGCAAGCAGGTGAAATTAATTAAACGGGTGCGGCAAAATTAACCAGGACATGAATAATAATCAAGGGCCTCCGAGTCCTTTGCCGAAGCGTATGTGCCATCCCGCCTTGTTTATTCACTTAATAATTTGGAAGCCAAACATTTAGCCCCGAGTGTGACCCGCTCTGAATAATCCAAGATTTCGTTTGTTGATTGCATACTGTACTGTAATGTAAGTACCAACATTTTAATGGGGGTAATTGGTTTAGTGCAGTCCAGAGACCAACTACTTTGGTCATCACTTTAACCCAACTACTTTATATTATATAACATTATTGGTCAGCAACAATATAACCTCAGCAAAACGTTTGTTTTTATGTAAAGTAAAGTAAAAGTAAAAAGTTGTTTATTTCTTTAACAAAAGATATAACCTTACAGCTAGTGACAGGGGTCTCCTTTTAGGCCTACAAAAGCCTGTACCAGGAGGCCCCGCTCCTCCTAAATATTACATAATTTGAATTATAATATCCTATGTAGTAGGTAAATAACAACTTAACAAATATATTTTTGTGTTTTAATTAACATTAATTTATAACTATGAGTAAGAGTTACTAGTAAGTAAAATAAATAATATACTTATATATTATAAATGTAATTAAATAATAAAATAGATACATAATTATATACTTATATACATATGTAAAAGATAACATCCAGACACATAGCAAGCGTCGGTGCCGAGCACACCATGGGTCTCAGCCAGGACAGGATAGAACGCAAGCTCGCGACCCCGAGCCTCATAGACCTTATGTGGCCACCTAAATAAATGCTTTATCGTAAAAATAAAAATGCATCATCATCATCATCATCATCATAAACGGCCCGTTACAGTCCACTGCTGAAAAAATGCATACGAAAACAAAATTGAAAGCAATATGTGTCTAAACCTATACTTCACATCATATACCCGTTAGCTTCCTAAAATAATATTCATAAGGGTTTCACGTCACGTTTCCACCTGACGTTAAGCGATCCTCACATCACCGGAACCCCTCGAACCTTTCAAGAGGTTGACATCAATTGACCCTCGAACCATACATTATGGCCGAAATGATTTTCCACAAAAAATATCAAGTGAGTTTTAACGCCAATCATATTATTGTGGAAATAGGAAACGGATTTGTGCTGTCAATACCACCTTTCCTCTTTGCCGCGTGTCCACTTCGTATTTGTAAAATATTGTAGACGTGTTGACACCCAAGTGGGTAGGATAGGTTCGTAATAACGCAAACTTTACATGATGTCATTCATGCATGGTGTGAATAAGAAAAAAACATCACAAGATCCGGTACGTCAGTCTGTCTATTTACAAATAAACCTACATGAGGATAGGCAATAACACACGAGATGCGTTTTTACACCACTCTTGATTTAAATATGGCTTTACAAACATGGGCCAAATTCGTCCAATGAAGTTTTTAGCTTGCATCACGCAAGTTTCTTACGATTATCATGTTATATTTTATCTGCATCCGCACAACCTACTTAGAGCACAACATGGGGCTAATTTGGAAAATTACACTCGACTCATTAAAAGTAACAAAATATCGAATGTAGCGTAGATTGGACAACTTTAATTATTTTGACTACGCCCTTATGTAAGGATACTATTCTTCAAGAAAGATAGATTAAACAATTTAAAGTAGAAATGCAAATTTAACAAGATCTAGACCTGTAAGTACCTAGCTATTGCTAATTGCAACATTTTAACTGAATTCGGTAGCGTTTTCTTTCAGGGTCTCAACAAAGCTTTTAATAGGTCGTAACTCCTTAAGTATCGACTTAATTAAACTCCTCGATGTTTCTAATTAGAATTCGCTTGCCAACAATACTTTTAGTAGGAAAATAATACTGGCATTTATTTATTTGTAGCACATAACGTTCTGTTTATTCCCGAAACACTTGCAAAGCAATACTCAGTAATTTTTACATTTTTACATAAAGTTATTTTGCAGTTCTACGAGTATTATTATAATAATTTTGCAGTTTAATAAGGAAACAGAATAAGAAATGCGTCTCGTATTTATTTAATTATATTTGAAAACTTACTTTCATTAAAAGTAGGTGTAAGTAAAAGTACAATCCTTATAAAGTACTTTATGTAACTGTGCATAGCCAATTAGAACCTTTATCAGTTTTTTAAATTGTGATTTGAGTTCCTTGTATTACGCTTTTCTGAAGAGCAGAGTATACGAATAATCAGCGCGCGGTTTGATGAAGAGGTGTCGAGATGAAGTTAAAACAGACTTCCCTCTTTATTCAAAAGGTCGAGGACCCTTCAATGGGGGATAGCTTGTGGTGTCTTTATATCGCTTTTACAACTTTTCGTCTACTTCTTGTCATGTGATTTGTGAACTCACAAACCCGTCAGAATAACCCTAGTTCATAGCTAATATAACGATTATTTTTCTTAGACAAGGAATAGCCGAGAAAAAAGGCTTAACTTGCGGCTCGAAGCATGGATGTATCTTGAATGAATGAATTACACTAATATTATAAATGTGAAAATATATTTGGATGTTTAGATGTTTGGATGTTTGTTCCGCTTTCATGCCGAAACTACTGGACGAAATTGGTCTAAATTTGGAATGAAGATAAACTGTAGTTTGAATCAACACATAGGATACTTTTTACCGGGAAAAATCGTATTCCCACGGGAAAATCTTACACAGCGCGAGCGTAGCCGCGGGCGGACCGCTAGTGAATGAATATACTTTATTGCACACTCAGGAATAATAACAGAGTGGAAGTAAGAACAGGTACCAAATAATACATGTACGTACAGTTAGGCGGCCTTATTGCTTTCAGACGATTGACCACAGCGTTCCCACCAGGATTTGAACCCGAAACCTCCATAATTAATGAGAATCGAACGCTTGACCACTCTATTTAGGATCATTAAAATATACTTCTCATAAAAAAAAACGATACACATTGCATTGTATTGTATTGTATTGTTGAAGAGTGTGTACATTGTGTGTGTATACCTAAACATACACATTTTTCTGTTTTTTCTTACAAAACTTTAACTTGCAAGGTGCTTTGTTTTTTTTATGAGAAAAATATAATTATATATAAAGAGCACGCTCAAAAACAATAAAGCAGATCCATCGCTAAACAATTACCTATACATAACTAAAACAAAACAAAACAAAAACTTTTAGCCAGCACTAAAACCGCCATCTGGAATGGCAAATATCCTGCTAGTATGAACGCAGCAGGCAGAAAATGCTGACTCAACCTCTTGCCAAACTCTCCGGATCCGGAACCGACCCCGCACTCGACGCGCACACAAAGACCACAACATATTGGCTCAGGTTCGAGAACTCATGCTCTAATCAAAATTTTTAAGTTTAATATCCATTTCGTTTCTACAAGCTTTTATTTAAATTCACCTGTGTCATAGAATTAGTAGTAGTAGTACTATCTTTACTGAGCGTTACTATGTTTGGGACAAATCTTGCAACTGAATTTTTAAACACTTACGACTCTGAAATTTTCCATGCTTCTGATTACAATACACCAAAAATATTATAATTACCTGATGATGCCAGACAGTACTTTCTCCTTCGGAGGGAACCCCTCTCCTCCGGGACGTGAAACTTTCCATTTAGGATAGTAGCTCACTTACAATGGTACTCCTCAGCGCTTTAATTTGTAAACACAAGCTGATGAAATTTACTATAACTGATGAAAGAAAGAAGATGAACGATTGATATTATTTTGAATTATGAAAAATAACTTAAAATAAGGGCAGGGCGTAGCTCTCATATTAAAGAAAATTTTCTTCTTGAGAGAACTTATACTTATAGTCTGAATTTGACGTTTGACAAATCTAAAAATGTCTAGTATATGTCTTGTGCTAATGTGCCTCCCCTTCCTTATCCCTTGGGCGGATAAGAATTAGAATTAAGAAAATCTATTGACTTTGAAATATTTCCGTATGAAAATTAATTCGGTATAACATTGACCGACCAGGCGAAGAGAAATCTAAGTAGCCCTTTTCTTTTTTCTTTTTTCTTGACTACAAATCATCATCATCAATAGCTCATATACGTCCCCACTGTCCGTTCAGAGTAGGCTCGACTACAAATAAACAACAGCAAATATAGATAAATTGCTAGATTCAACTGATTGGATTTGTAAAGATTAGTCTAGATTTACATCACCAAATAATTTATAAAATTTCTAAGCTTTATAAAGATAGCTTATGATTTACATCTAAAAAATGTATAATGAGACAGCAGAATTATTAACAATGCCTGTAGTGCCAAAGTAAAGCAAAGCAAAATACAAAAGCGTTTTACATTTTAAAACGCCGTCTATCACAAGTGCAAGCCAGACATCATAGAATCGAATTTTCGATTTGACTTTCGAAAATAGAAAATCAATTCACATAAATTTCTAGGATCACGTCCCACACGACCACAGAATAAAGTTTTGCTAACTTTAAACAGACGACGGAACAAGCAGTATGACTGAGCTGTGTGAGGGTATCCGATAGCAGTGGGTGTGCCACGACAGATTTGTCAAGAGCCTGAAGACGACTGCGGGAGACGTCGTCGTCGTCTAATATTACCATTTAAACAAGTTTTATGTAAATCATTGTGATTTTGGGGAAATCCTTATTTTCAAGTACTGCCCCGTCCTAATCATAACCATCGCAATCGACATTTTTGGCCACATAGAGTTATTTATAGGCATATTCAGAATCAGCGTAACGAGATCTTGTACAACTTGAACCAATTTTTTACTTTTAATTTCAAGTGCGATGGTTATGATTAGGACCGGCAGTCTTTCTTTCCAAATATTAAAGGTGGGAAATTGCAAAGTTTGTGATATTGCTGTGATATTGTTTTATAAATTAATTTTGAATTAATTAAATAACTTTCCCTTTGCCGCTAAACAGATTCTCGGATAATGAGGCCAATACGCCCTACCTCAAATTAATTAACTGTCTGATCATGGTAAATTCGGTACCTAACAGGTATCATTTAATATTTATAACCACGTATTCAAAAATAAACCATTATAAATATGGTTGAAAGTACGTTCCTCTTTAGATTTAAGTTTTTGTGATGCAACTTATGAAAAAGTAATAAAATTTCAATCACTCAATCAGCCTATTGCAGTACACTGCTGGACGTAGGCCTCCCCAAGGGCACGCCAAAGCACACGATCACTCGCTTTCCTCATCCAGCCACCACCAGCGATCTTCCTCAGATCATCAGTCCACCTGGCAGGGGGCATCCCCCCCACGTTTCCCGAGACATGGTCTCCATTCGAGAACCCGTCTGCTCCAACGCTCATCGGTTCTACGACAGACGTGGCCAGCCCACTGCTACATCAGCTTGCTACACTTCTGGACGATATCAAATACCTTGGTCCTCTGCCTCTGTTTCGGGTTTTATCCCGTAGCGAAATACCAAGCATAGATTTTTTCGTAGCTCGCTGAGTGTTACATAATAAAATTTATAACATGTAATTTGTTTAGTTGTAGAATTTTCTACTTTTTACCCAGAGTTCCGATCAGGGAAATCTTAAAAATAAAGCGAATATTTATAACGAGTAATAACGCGTAATTTATAAATACGGTAGCCCTTGGGTCATTTTACATAAAAGCTGGTACGAGTATCAACAACAAGACTAATTGTAGAAACACTAGAGCTACTTACACTTGCTTGTAACAATGTTCAATTCCCTGCGCCCCTCGCTCTCAATAGTTTTCATATATCTTGAGGTTTATAGTGCGCTCTCGGCCCATAAGTTGGGTGATGTAAGGCGCGACTAACTCTCGGGGGGTTGTCGCTACGTATTCTGCGGTCTCCTGCTTCCTGCGCGGATACGGGGCATATTCTGGTCTCGGGTAGTTTGCTTTAGTGGAGCCGCGGTACTTAGTCAAAGTTTGTACCTATTACCTGTGTTTAAGGTATTTTATGCAAAAATAACTGCTAACAAATATCGTTCTTTGTATGAAAAAAATATTCAATGTATGTGTTTTTGGAACCCGAGAAAAATGTCTAAAGTCTAAATGATTAAAGTCCTATTGTTTAATATATTTCTGAGACGATTTATCAAAGCAAGTTTTAAGATTGAACGGCTTTCCGTTCTTGTGTTGGTTCGTAGCCATTCCGTAGCCGTAGAATTTTCGTAGCCGCTACGACTGCTACGCCGTAGCTCTTCTGTGTGTATTTAAAATAATCGCTAATTGAATTATTACTGCAAAATGTCAAATGCTATTTTAAAAATTGAAAACATTTTCTTGCTACCAATAACGTAATTCCCATACAGCGTACAGCCAAATTTACAGCCAACCAACCGGTTAAACTTTTAGCTATTTGTGTGGAAGTTTCAGTTTTACGCGTCAAGTTTTTTATTACGGGAACGAGTTCCCAACTCCGATTGCGTAACGATACGACTACATTCGCGAAAATATTTGCAAAAAGATACTAGCCTCGATATCCATCGATGTTTTTTAACTAACACGTTTAAACATAAATGAAGAAAAACTGCGCAGTGTATAGGCAAACGTTGTATGTTTTTCAACACCAAAGTATTTTATAACGCTAAGCAAGAATACCAGTAATACGCCCAATAACCGTTTTTGAATATCACCTTTTAAATCGAAAAAGTTCGAAATAGTTGTTTTTACTGTACCGTTTGCCGAGAGGATAGGGACTTTATTTTTTAGAAATTAAGTAGCAGTTCTCCACTAAATGTATCTCTACGAAATCGAGTTTTACCTTACGTTTGGTCTTTTCTATCTGAGATATCGTTTGCCAGAAAAAAATGAAAAACATCCAGACGGGTACAACAAAAATCAAAAAGTAAGTAAAGTTGAGAGTAAGACTCTTATTGAGGTTTAAAAGTGCTAGTGAGCTAGTAATCAGCATAAAAATATAGATTCTGAGAATAGAAAAATACTTTCATTTATCTCCTAAGTTGGTCCAAATGTCGCACGCAAAACTGCGGCTTTAAATATTTAATATTCCTCCATCGAATTTAAGAGCAAAATGGCTGGTAGTAAATATTTTATTACGCAGATGAAATTTGCCACAATCTGAGTGTTAAAAATAGAGTTCTCGATTCGTATAATTTACCCAGGAAAGGCCTCTTTTCACTCGTTCAATAAACTTTGAAATATTTTATTTTCTAGTCAGGGATTAATATATAAGTTATTTCTATAGAAGTAACTCTACTTGTTTATTTAGTATTATTGTACATGATTAATTAGAATTTATTCTTTTAGAAAGTACCCATATATACATACATACATAAAATCACACTCTCTTCCCCAAAGGGATAAGAAAATCTTTAGTTGGCTCCCGAGGAGCACAAACTAAAACCACGTTTGACAATATTTTTGGGTTAAGATTCGACCTAAATGTTATATTCTTATTAATCTTTATTCCAAGCATTTTTTTTATTTTACTACTACACAAGAACCAGTGCACAAAGAGTTTTATTTTCAGACATTTCCCTTACAATAATGCAAAAGCAGAATCGTTCTTTAGAAAATCCCATGACAGCCGACATACCCTTGGGTTAAGTAGATAACAAAATACAAAGTAACCTACCTGCCTGAAAATAGAACGCAAGGAGCCTCGAGCTATCTTTTTAAAACAGAGAGTCTGCGATGGCTACCCTGAGTGATTTATCGGCTCTTATCGCAAGCGAACTATTTAAATAATTGTCTTGATACTGAAGCTGAGTAGAACCTTGTTGGGAAAAGGTTAAAGATTGAGGAACAGAGAGCGATTCGATATTCAGAGAACGATTTTAAACTGCTATAAATATTTAACACGTCATGATTATAAAACATCAACAGAAATATAATAAATCTTGTTAATCTTGTTATTTAAGTAATTACAAAAGCCTTGTTTAATATTTGTCTTCCTTAATTACAGTTACTGTTACAAATCAAACAGACTGGAGGAGGTGAATTAATACCACGCCTAATTTTCTTTCTCTTTTTTTTATCTAAATGACCAATTATATAAGTACTTTGACGAACGTTTATTTCCTCGTCGAAATTTCACAGTGGAAACTCCTCTAATATCAAAAGGCTAGCTTTGGTGACCCACCGACCACTTATCAGCGGTATCCCACCGGCTGATTTATCGCCCCGTCCCATCGAGGAGGAAAACTATTTAAATGAAAATGTTGTCTCCGTGCCCGCGGCCACCGACTAGGCTCGAGCCGACCGCGACACACAATGTCAATTGAATTATTAGATCCCAGAGGGCGTGTCTTTATCTTTAGTTAGATGTGTCCCGAAATAAAAGTATATTTCTGCTTTTAACTGAACCTTTTTTTTGGTATACGGTGAAGTAAAACAAAAATGAAAGCTTTTTTTCAGACGCGCAGCTTGTGGTAGCGGTTGTTTGTATGTGTTCTAACTGGCCAACGTCGAAACCACAACCGCATGCAGGCTGAGGCTCTAAAAAAGGACACAATATTATATTTATTTTTTAACAGAAAATTAATAGCAGTATTAGAAAATATACCTCCAACCTAGAAAAAAGTAAGCACTTGTGTTTGCCTTGTGTCTGGATGTTGTTTATCTACATAGGTATGTATTTATCTATGTGGGTAATGTATATCAGCTGTCTGATACCCATGGTGCGGGCTCTGCTTAGTTTGGGATCAGATCGCCACATATTATTTTGTATATTTAGCAAGGTGTCAGGGAAAATAGCGTAAGAAACTGTATGAACTACTATACATTTAGTAATCTGTGGTTGTCGGTGCAGGTTGCACAATAAACTCTGTTTAGCTTGTAAGTTAGAATAAGTAATACCCTATTGTACAACCGCTTGATAAACTAATTAAAAAAAAATACAGTTCGGTGAATTAATGTAACTTTAACACCAAGTAATAAGAAGTGACTTAACATTATTTCTATCGAAAGACGTAGTTTTTCGTTTCGTCGTTCAATGTAAAAACAATTCGTTAGTTGAAGTCAGTATTATTGTCTGTTCATGAGTTCAGTTCGCTTCCCTCCGCGTCGACTTTCCAATTGAGTTATTGGCGGATTTCCCGCAGTTCTGTTCATTGGAACTCTCGCCTGCTTCTAAGAATAGCAACACTGGCAGTTACTCTCGCCTACTTTCGAAGAATAGCAACACTGGCTTTGCAATCGTAGACGCATACTCAATTCAAGATCTCTTTAGTTTTATTCATTTACATTTGAAGCTTGAATCATTTATAAACTAAAAAGAAATTTAATAATTTTAAATATAGGAAACTGAAAAGCTTTTTCTGTTTTACGAATAACGGCTTTTTTTCGTGGTGTAAAAACAACACAAAATTATTTATGAGAAACGCAGTTTCAAATTAATGGCATTGTAGATAAACTATTTCATTTTAAACATATTCAAAACTAGACATTATGGAATCCTATTCTCAAACTACTCGAGAGTTCCAATTATAATGAAACTACGCAACCCGTGGTGGCAGTAACTTGGTACACATTATTGTCAGTGCCATGTTATCACAGATGACTCGACGCAGTACATAATAAGCAAACACAGAACCGCACTCAACGAACCAAGTTGCCTGTCAAGCGGAGTATTATTAACATCGCTCGAATTCACACCATAATAATGAGTTTTCATAAATAGAGTCATCCTCAAAAATGTATGTCTATTTAAAAGTATGGCACAAATAAAGTACAGGTTGACATAACTGTCATAACTGTTTACCGTGTGTAAACTGCGATATGAGACAGCTCTTAAAACAATCGGCTGCTTATTTTGTGACACAACTAAAAGAAGATTTTTAAATATCATTTGTTTGCTTCAAAGCTATTTATGCCACGCGTAAAACATTGTTTGCAAATATTTTAAAATTGACTACGAAAACGTAAAAAGACACATTATAAATCTATTACATTCTCAGCATTGTCCTCTAACAAGGTTACTACTATCGGTGTCGCATAAAATTCTATTACTATTGTAGAGGAAATTCTAGTAGACTTAAAAATGAGCGTATACTGTACGTGAGTTCCCGAGACTGGTGGAGCACGGACATAAATTCCGAGACGCGAACTGAAGCCAGCTGTTCCTCTGTTTCGCCGAAATAAATACGGATTAGACGCGCAGAGTAAACCGTACGCGCGGAGGCTGAATTATTGATCGCCAGTGTACATTCCTGTGCAGGGTCGAAGTAAGTGCAGTAATGAGGGTCTATCAATACATCAACAGCTCATATACGTCTCCACCGAGGGGCTCGAGCCTACCCTGAATTAGGGCGATTAGGCCTTAGTTGACCACGCTGGCCCAGTGCGAATTGGTCGACTTCACACACAACCTTTGAATTTCTTCGCAGGAGTGTGCAGGTTTCATCACGATGTTTCCTTCACCGTAAGAGCGTCGAATAAACGTACATTATGAATTCGAAATTCGGAAACACATTGGTACGTGGTGGGGATCGAACCCGCGTCTCCTGGACGGGAGGCAGCGACCCTAACCACTAGACCACCGACGCTCTTCAGCTATCAATACAATACAATACAAATATTGTCATTTATTCAAAAGCAGTCTAACATACAAAACAGGGCTACCGAAAATAATATACAAAAGCTCAGTTTTTGAAACTGTAACTGCTATACAAAATTGACAACATCGACGTTGGTTTTCTATGTAACTTCTGAAAACATTCGTAATTTTTGCAACTTGATACACGGCAAAGTTTGCGCTTCCTTACCCAAAGAAGGTTTTTAACACAAAATATATTTTTTATATAAATATGAGCTATAAATTTGAATATAAAAAATATAAATTGTTAAATTATATAAAACAAAGAAAAACTACAAAAACAAACACAGCAAACATAACAGAAAAATAACAACAAGCAACATAACATAAAGCAACACTAAACAAGAAACATAAGACATCAAATACAGTTTGTGTGTTTGTGTGTTTGTGTATGTTAATACAGTGAAGTACAGTGTAATGTAATGATTGTTTCTTGACATAAGAAACAAAAAGAAGTGCTTTGTCATCACATCCTTTTTATCGCCCTATCTTCCACTCCAGAGTCCGTCCCTGTTCAAGAGTTTGCGATAGGCCGCCGAGAGTATTCAATTTTTACCATATTTTCTGTACATAAAAAGCAACGGCTCTCGTCTCGCCTGTTCATTTGTGACGCAGAGCCGATTCTGCCTGGATATTGAGGATTACGCGAGGTTACGACGACGCCGCCGCCGGAGAGATTTCGAACATATTTTCAATGTTATATGAATTTCGATACGCTGAACCAAACACTTATTTAGATAGGTACTTGTTTTTTAAAGGCTTTCTAGGTATAAGTGATCTTATTTTTATTTTCTGAATCCTTTGCTTAAAATAACTTATTTCTATTGGCTAGAAGCAAAAAGAGACTCATGCCTAATCATTTATAAATATTTATTGTCTGTCACACATTTTGTGTATGAAACATCTTGACATTTTATATTGAAACTAATTGATAAAACGAGTTTTCTAGTAGGGCGAAAGTTGTCATCGTTACTTCAGCTCAAACTTATAACTATTGACAAGTCCCGCTTGTTAGATACAAAAAAGAAAAGCATTTTTATTTGAAATTAAAAGTAAGTTGAATATTCAACGCTATCGCAGAACAAGTACTTTAGTGCGAGGAGGCCGCCCGAGCTACGTGCCAGCTAGATTTATACCGGCAGCGCTCGCTGCTCCACTGAGAATGGTTTAATTGATAGAGTTAACACTAGTTTACTTACATGGGTACGGTTCAGTGGTATTATAGTTTCTTTTTTTTCTTTCAGGCTTTTTTAGTAAGCTAGAGGCATAATGAAATAGATTTCTAGTTGTCTCATAAATTTTTAAACAACCGGGCTACACTCGTAACAATATTCATGTTAATGCAAATGTTTTTTTTTTCTAAAAATATCTCATGTAACAAAAGTGATTACTAATTAGTGATGTGATTGATTGATTAACCAAAGTTTTGTATTTTCGTGTTTAATGGAATGATTATTAAAGATTTTTATTTTCATTTGCCATCTAAGGTATGTCTTTTAAAAATATTTCAGGTTTTGGTACACTTTGTATATTTTCATTAATAAATCACGAGGTATTTAAATACAAATGAACTTAAAAACTTAGTTTTACAAAGTAAGTATATTGCCTTGCAACAAAATTACAAGGTAAACTAAAGTAATTAAATCGAAGTTAGTATTCATCGCAGTGAGTTAATTTAAAACGCTGAAGCTCTAGGCAGCGCGGACGCATATTAAATCAGATAGTCTTCGGGACACTGACGTCTTAAGAATACATGAAGCGACTGCCTGGAACAACTTTTTGAATAATGCGGCCTACTAAATTATTGTCAAAAGACAACCTTATTTTTGGATCCTGTTGGTCTACCGTCTAGTATGTCAGTAATACCTGTAGATATCGTTTTATAATGGTCCGCAGGATTCGGTCGATTTACATTGAATCTTTCAAAGTTGCAGTTTAAAAGTACAGCCGCGTAAACGGTTTACACAGTTAGCAAGCCCAGCTAGTTACAATAAGCGCTACTTGCTTGCTACTTTGCTTAATTTCAATACTATCGCGGAAGTTATAAAACTTTCCACTCATTATCATGCCCACGTAGTATCTAATTTGTTTTTATTTATTTTAATATACTTTGATATTTATTATATTATACCTGAAGAGGCAATAGATTTTATCTGTTCCACAAACCCTAGATCATTGTGTCAAAGCAAACGTCGTCTTGCATAACAAATGACAAGAGAGATTGGTTTCAAGCAATCGAAACACTCGGACCAGTGTCACTTGCTAATACTTCAGTAGGAACAGTAGATAGATACTATTTATTTCATTTATGTTATTATTTATTTAAAAGATAAATTGGTTTATCTTCAGAAACATAATGATATAAATTAATTTTGGCTATGACGCGCGATATAGTAAATATAAAAAGTGATGCAGACTTTTGTGTTTTCGATTGTTGACAGATTTAGCTTACATTTGCATAAATGTACAAGATTAATTTAGACAGAGCTTGAGTTAAGTTTTTCTTTCTCTTTATATGATGTTCTTCCTTCTAAAATTCCTCGTCCTATCAACTTTCACTCTCTTCTCACCTATACAATTTCTTCCTTTGTTCTTTTATTAATTAAGTATATTCAATATCATGATATTAAATTATAATTTATTAATAATATATCTATGTAAACTATTACTATGCTTTATCGTTTCTTATTTTTTATTTGGACTCTCCCATAAACCTTTGCAATTTTTCACCAAACATTCTTCTCGTTTGTGTTATGTTGAGTGAATACGTTGTCATTGGCAAAATACGTCCAAACTTAGACGTGAAGCCATTGAAAAAAAAAAGTATCTCTGTCATAAAGTCATAATACTTTTTTATCAGTTCATATATATAATATATATGTCACCGTAAGATTGTTAACGCCGTTAGTTTAACCGGCGGCTTTTCTTGCCATCAGAGCAGCTGTCGTCACTGGTAGGTGTCTTCCGTTTGATGAACGAAACGGCCTTGAGTTCCTGTTGAAGCTGGTTGCGCGTAGTCACTTCCGTCGTAAATGCCAGTCTTTGAACACGTCGGTCAAAACGAGAAACATGTGCCAAAACTGTAGCGATAGCAAGCTGTTCGGTTTTCAGATCTTTGATTGATTGATTGATTGATATATACTTTATTGCACCAAAAAAGGGGTGTACAAAGGCGAACTTAATGCTATATAGCATTTTCTACCAGCTAACCTTTCTGATCCGACCGATCTTTCCATCGTGACATGATCGAAGTCATCAACGAAGCAGCGTAAGTAGAAAGACACTCATTTTCTTTAGGTTTGCTTTCGGTAAGCAGTAGTTTCCGGACAGTCGTACCTTTGTATGAATAGCTCCTTAAAATCGCTCCATGACATCCCAGGAAAGGATACAGTTGACAACCACGTGGAAGCTTGCCTCTTCAAAGCACGGCTCAAAGCAACCATAAGCTGTGCGCCTTGAAGATGCTCATCGTTGATACACAGGTTCGCAGTTGAAATCCAAGCACGTGCATCAACATCTGATTTATCGGGATCGAAATCGGGTAATCTCAACTCACTCGACGAAGATGGTGTTTTCATAGCTCGAACAAGCGTCAGGAAATTCCGATTCTGTTGTTCCAGAAGCTGCTGCCATTTTTCATCGTTCGAAGCACGTGGTGTGGCGTCTTCTGATCCCACTTCTGATAACGACGTGACATGGGGATTTGCCTCGTCTACGGGGTCGTTCATGGTGAAGCTTCGAAATTAAACCGCTGTCTTCTTGCAGAAGACTGTATTTTAATGTAACAAATACGAAATTACAAAAATAGAACCGGATGGCGCAGATAACAACGGATAAGAAACGTGGTGAATTCGTTAAAGGGCTGGCTACCCGACTTGATGGTTCCGAAGCTTGATTTCAACTGTTCGTCAATCAATCCCGCTCAAACTCATTACACTTTAACATTGACTAAGCTGATGAAAGTGACAGTCTACCAACCTAACGGCAATTCCCGCTCAAAGTCAAAGTCAAAGTCAAAATAATTTATTTCCATAGGATGTTATTACATCACTTAGATCCGTCATTACATTTTTTTGGGTGAGTTCACTAACACAATGGCGGCTAGAACTAGTATTGCCACTTTAGACCTAGTTTTGTAGCACTGCCAGCCCAGTAGCGACCTCACCCAAGCTACCCGCTTGACGTTTCAGTACAAAATTTAAATAAACTTGATTGATGGTTTGATGGCTGATTGTCAATCGATGATTAGCTGTCAGATGTGGCGCCACTGTGCTCACGCTCCGACATATATATGTTTGAAAATTTCTTCAACCAAGCCCGGTTTTTTCGTTTCGGATTTATCGTTTGAAATGTTTAACTACCATACCATGTTCTCCCTGTTGACACCGTTCTCACTTTCGTGTATATTGTGGATCTTTACAAATTAAACACATTAGTTAAAACAAAAGACGATAAAACACAAGAGCACTAAGCAGACAGACGCGCAAAGGGCAATTAACGAGACACACACCGCCCGCATGTCAACTGCAAAAGTTCGCGTTTGTTGTACACGAGCAGCCTCACTCACGTACCTTCTGACTGTTTAATACCGGGTCACAGCACAAATACTTGCTACTTTTTATCGAATTATACCAGCATATATAAACAAATAGTTTATAGTATATTTTAAAAAAGAAATAATTAAATATTTAAAATATTCACCAACTATCAAAAACATTTTCTAGTGTCTTCTAGTAACAGAAAAAGAAAATCTTTATTCAAATCATGAAAAAAATATTGATACGTTTCGATATTACGAAAGACTTCTTATAATGTATTACATTACGTCATAAATTCAACAAGCTTCCAAAACAATAGCTCTGCAACTACAAAGTAAATTGCCCTTTCGTAAATTAAGAACACTCCGCCATTATGTATAGTTAAGAGTATGAAATGTACGTGAGCACGGAAAACTTTCTTTGTCGACGCACTCGAGTGTACTTTTTACAAGGATGTAAAATCGTGCAATAGCTGGATTTAGAAGCCATTTAATAATTTCGTATTATTTTTGAACGTACAAGCTACATTATAAATTATATCCACTGAAAAACTTGAACTTGACCCTACGTTTCGTCGCAAATATAATAATATGCAATTTTGCTTCTAGATTATAAAATTCAAAGACTCATTGATATCTAAAGGAATTCAAGTCGACGATATTTGATCAACTATGTTTAAAAAATGCATTTAATATGGTAAGTTCTAGTTTTACAACATCAATGCTAAGACGTAATGCAAGGGTTTAGAGATGAAAGATTAGCAAACCTTTGTTTGGTGCCCTTAAATTTGATTAGCAAAGTAAACTATGTGCAAGCGGCCAGAAAACCCTTTGAACTTCAATCGCGGGCTAATTTTTGTCTTCTAATCTTACCCCAGTGTCTAGTAGGGTTGGGTTTACTCATTTTAATCTATATTTTATTTCAAAAGGATAGAGTAAGCAAGAAAATTTGCAATATTTTATACACCCAGTTTGGTTGCCGGAGTTGGTTAAAAAAGTAACGAGAAAGACAATACGAATTCAATTGTAGTCGATTTTATTTTGTTTTTTTTGGCTGACTATTCGAATCATAATCAAGATCATATACTTATACTTTAACTAACATATACTTTAACTAAAAGTAAACACGTAATTTTCTTCTTGAAATTAGGTTTACAAAATGCTCTCATTACAAAAATATTAAAGGGAACTAACATCAATCATCATCATCTGTGGATAATTATTGTGAATCAATTTGCACTGGCACTCGCCTACTTTATAAGGGAGAATCTCCCAAAGTGTTTTTTGTTTGACCACAGTGTCCTATCTACTACTCGAACCCTTTATCGAGAATCGAACGCTTCACATATACCGCCCTATACTGCTTATATTTTTTTGAAGATAGCGGAACTAAAACTGTTTTTCCTTGGAGATACTTAATGGATGGGACAAACAAGAGTATTATGGCCAATATCTTACTTCACATACTGTCAGTCAATGTCCAAAAGCTACTTAAGTTCTAAGCAATTTGTGGCTTCCAAGTCCTTGCACGAAGTCGCGCGGTGGTCGCCTCAATTTAGTGCACTTGAATCTTAAGTTATGTTCAGCGCTTCAGGAGCTTCCTTTGGTTAAGTTTTGCAAGATTAAGAACACAATTTTGCTGTGAATTTATGGAACTTATAGCTATCATTACGATACAATCTCTACAAATATATCACAAACTGTTCCGCACTAGAACCGCGGGGTTTGAATAGGATGTTCGACTCAGGGTATGGTCGAGCCAAGACAAAGATTTATATGAACTGACAAAACAGCAATTTATTGGTTAACCGAAAATGGTAAAGTACAACTAAACACTAAAAGCAGGCAAACTCCCTTTTCCTTCCAAAAGTAGAAAATACTTTATGCGTCCCAGTTGGTCGATACGAAATGCTTAGAAAGTGAATTATCCACTAGGGAACAAAAGTAAATAAAATCCACCCCAAATAAATGGAGCTAACAACGTACACGTAGGCAATCATTTCGTTAAGAAAGTACGAGCCGAGTTATTTCTCTGGGGTGTCAGAAGCAAAGTGGGAAACTCCGGGAACTTGGCTCACAAATCACTATTATGTCAACTTGTAGTGGACTTTGGGCTGTTTGTGGTGAGTGTGCTAATGGTATGTATCGCAATAAATATTGTCTTCTGGAAAACAAAACGCATGCGCCTGCAGAGTGCTGAAAAATCCTTAAATATTTATATCGATACCATCATCATGAAGCATCAGTAACCAGTCAGGTATAATCCATTGAAATAAGATTTGATCTTGACTCCAATTTCAGCTACAGTTTACTTTGTATACAAAAATAATAATTTATTTGATACAAATACAACAACTTTATTGTGTACTCTAGATACATTTTCAGTTTGAGATGTGCAAGAAACTGTTGGATATGGCACAATAATATTATTTTTACCGATGATGACGTCACTATTGTGTCATGTAATATTGTTATTATAATCTGATTACTAACTTCCGTTTAACCTATGGATCAATCAAACAAGGTCGTGTTTGACCATAATAACTAGTACTGATTAAATTGGCACTATACAAATGGTAGGTTCTGATTTTTAAAACTGTTATATTTCTATTTATAATAAACTAGTTGACCCGGCAGACGTCCTGCCATTTTTCCCAACATCTACCCTACACCTACTCTACACCTACCTAGATATAGATATAGATAAGTTTTACCAACCCAACCAGCAGCCAGCCAGCCAGCCAGCGTGGTCGACTAAGGCCTAATCGCCCTAATACAGGGTAGGCTCGAGCCCCTCGGTGGGGACGTATATAATTAACTTACTGAGCAATTGTGTTCTTTTAAAAAAAGTAAGTATTTAAACAACAACTGTTTAATAACGTATCCTATTCGTAATAACGTGATGGAAATGTCGTAACACACCAAAAATGTGATGTATGTCGTATCCTTACTACCTAGCTGGTTGGTTTGATGTCAAGTCCCTAAGTGACACAAATAGAGTGCCATCTCGCGCTGCATGCAGGCAATATAAAACGTGCCCCCGACTTATTACCCAGACATTGCGGTGCCGCGGCTGCTGTGTGAACGTACCTACCTATTTTAGAAAAGTTAAACTTGGAAGTTTATAGAGATAAATTTTAAATTTAGTTCAATAGAACCTAATATGAGCATGGAGTAGAGAAAAGCCATAGAAAAGAAGCAAACAAATGACTGCGAATGCCTATTCATATGAATGGATGCAAAATAATACGTAACTACAACATTTTAATTTCGTCTTCCAAATTTTATTATTACCACTAGTTATAATATTATATTTTATTTATCACCTAAGCCCAAACACAATAAGAATAAAATAAATAGCTAAGTGTAGTTAATAGAAGTTACGAAACTTCGGTGGATCGTTTGAACAATTTTAAACTTTACAGACTTGTTTAAAAATTTTAAAAGAAAATTATAAGCTCTGTTCAAAGTATTTGTTAGCAAAGCGAAAACAAGCGGAGTCGAATACCGAAAGGGGAATTTAAGTTAAGAAATTCTCATTAAGAGTTTTAGTTTTTGAGAGACTTTGAATGTTTACTACATTAAACTTAATTACAGTGTATTTTTTTATTAATGGAAGCTTTGATCGTTATTATTTTAATTTACTACAAGCTAATTAAATTCAAGTTGTTTCATTCAGACTGAATAATTTTCTTTTTTATAAAATCTTTTCCTGGAACATAGGTTGATGGACGATAAAACCGGGCGGTCGGCTAATAGATTTAGTAAGTATGGAAGATGCATTTTTATTCTGCCAACTTATTTTCCTTTGGGAAAGTTGTTCAGTTTCTTGAACTGAACTGTCTCATAAGGCCGATTCACACTTTGACAAGTAGTAAGTTGCAACTAAACCCAGTTAAGTAGCAAATATGTACAAAATTCATAATAGAAATCCGGTCTATATTTTCTGCGAGTTTACCTTTAAACAGGCCCCGAAGATCCACTGTAAGAAATAAAGTGTTATATATTGATTTAGGCTTTGAATAGCGCCCTTTATGATTCCTGATAAATTTTTTTTTAAAAGCCTGAAAAGCCTGAAAATAAAATGTGGGAAACCATAATCCCATTGCCTGGGTAAAGACTACCCTTTATGTGATAACTACGAGTATATATAAATGTCGAATGTTTGTGTGTTCATAATTCTGTCTGACTACTTATTGTTTTTTATGTTGTTATTGTTTATTTATTTATTTGAAAATTAATAAATAACCAGTAATTATAAAATGAATTTAAAATATTTTTATTTAGTTTTTAATTTAGGTATAGGTATAGGTAATTTGCGTGAAGTAAAATAAAGCAAAAGATATTTAGCTCCCACAAATTAGTTCGACTCAAAAGGCACTTGTTCCCCCATTATTAATTGTCTTATTTTAGACAATTTAGCAAGAAGTCAACTATAAATAATATAAATCCTGTTAGACAAATTCAAAATCTCTAACATATCAAAAAATTGCACGACTTACCTTTCTTTGTTTCTCCATATTTTGAATAAAATTTGCGCAGACCATTGAAGTATAATGTAAATAGCTCAATGGCGCAGACACACAAAATCACCACTTTTCTGGACGGTCGAAATTCAAATGGCTGTCAGTGCAAGATGCGTTCGGATACATGGAATGTGCAAATTCGGAACTACAGAGTAGGTATATATTTGTGATTAAATTTTGACAGATAGCGGGATGTTCAGATCCAAAACCTGTCTACAGCATCGAAAAATATATGTGGGTAGCATACGTCCGCAGCCTGCTTAAGGGTTAAGTAGCAAGTAACCCCCTCCTGCCAGCTTGCCAGCTCTATTGTATCAACAGCTGATTCGTAATTTTTTTGGGCGCGACTTCTTTTTATTTAAGTATTATGTGCTTAATTTGTTATGGTAATACAAAAAAAGCTTACCTATTTATTGTATAGATAATTTATTTTTAACTCTAAAAATATTACGTTGTTTATTTTTAACGGTAAAAATCTTCCTATAATAACTATTTTACTGTGTTCTGGTTCTTATGACTGGCAACAACAACAGATCAAGGGCATTCCGAATCAGACTTTCAGCGCTGTCAGCGATCAGAAAAGCAAAAAAATGTATGGCTGACAGTGATTCGGAACGCGATTACGGATACTTAATAGATTTCAGCGCGTCTCGGAACGCAGGGTAAATGGGAATATGCTTTTTGACAACAGGAAGACAATATGACACTTTCTATATGACAATCTGTACAATTGCCACTTGCTTATGTATGAACGTATATAATAATACTCTTTGGTATGAACGACACTTGCAACTTAGGGACGTATTCGGGATCAAACTAATTGGATGTTTAAACGCGATGTGATGTGTACGTTATATGTATGATTATCAATATTTTGGTGTTCACAATGCACTTAACGATGTTGCGAATTAAGTTGACCGATTAAGTTAACTCGCAACTGTACTTGTCGCAGTGTGAATCAGTCTTTAAAGACGAGTTAAATTTCGCGGTGTATAAAGAAAACAAAAGCATTCTAAGAGCATTTATAGCAAGCTTCCGTTCCGGCTAATTTGAGGGTAACGAGCTAAGCACATGCGGAGAACAGCCGAGCAGTGACGCAATATGCGCAGTGTCCTTATTGCCTACACTATTATAATAATCATAATTGCAACTGGAATACAAGACGCTGTCTTACCCTAAATAAGGGTTGTTTTTCTTAGTAAATAAGATTATCTGTAAAGGTTGTCAAAGAGTTACTTGTATGCTTGTATATCAATGGTATAGATATTAACAAAAAATAAATCCATTTCATTGCAATCAATTTTTTTTATAAAAAAAAACATTTATCTAACGAAATTTTTAAAAAATTTGGTCCAACAGTTTTGTAACTGACAACAAAAAGTTAGTAATTTCTATGTAACCAGCCATGAAACACTTACTTGATTGAGTGGAAACTATTATTGAGAATATGGGAAACGGTTTAGGGTGAATCGCATGATTTGGTGTTGGAAATCTTTAATGTTTGTTTTTCTTATTGAATGAATAATGAATGAATAGTCATTAACTTTAGGATGTTACACCTCTTAACTTTTTATTGGGTAAGTATAATGTGCGGACTCTGTGGAAACACCACATGCGTTTCTTTTATAAAATAAAAGTACATACAGTCTTTTACAATAAAATATGAAAATTGAAATAAATAGCATTCAAGCAATCGTATTGATTGTATAGTTTTCAGTACTTAAGTATGTAAAATTAGATTTTCTTGAAAACTCACGAATATCACTAGCACTGACAGAAATAAGGTAATTTTTAGTTGTATTAAAACTTTATAAATGCTTAGAATATTAGAAGGCAAATAGAATATTCCGGATTGGCTTCCGATTGGCAAACAGCTACGGGCGCTGAGTGTGGATACAGCACTCGCGATCAGAGACCGGTGAGAGCGGGTTAGAGGGAATATTGACGCTAGTTCCGACGTCCGCCCTTCCGATACCCTGATCACTTGTTTCTACCTTTAAATATTTGAAATGAACCAGGCGTTTTGAAGCTGAGGTTGGCACAAACCACACAATAAGAAGATGAAGCTGAGTAAATGGACCCTGACGTCGTATTGCTTAGTCCGATGGGTGCCATCGCTGAGAAAATACATTTTCAATCACACAAACAATATAAACCTGAATCTATTAACGATATCTCATGGAAAGTCCAGTGGCCCAGGTACTATTATTTTTTGGTCTTACTAGAAAAAAATATCAAAGACCTACTCTGCTGAAGTTCAAAATGTTATTAGGCTAACATTATTCGGAACTTAGCAAGCATTAATTTTATTCAGGTGAACGAACATCAATATAAGCTTACCTACGTCTAGTCTGCCGGCGTAATTGTCCATTACAGCGACGCGATGCAGCCACTTACACGACCATTAGACGTGAACCTCCTTAATAGCAATTCCGCTAAAGAGTCGGGAATTTTGGAGTCGTCTTGTAATTAAACAATTTTTTCGAGGTGTATATCGGTATTTAATAATAAAGGAAAATTGATTTTAATTAGTGAGCGTCGATATGTTTACTTATTACGTATTCATTTTTATTTTAGATAATTAGTAAAATCGATTTACTCGTATTTTTATATTAGGAAACCTATTATTATAATAAATCTATAAAAACATACCTAATATATAAATAATAATAATAAAAAAAGAACTATCATGCGACAACGACCTGAATCATTTATCTGTGGCAATGTCGTTTAGCAACAGTGACGAACAACAGTCGACTTCAATACAGGTGTCCCTTGGCTAATAAATTTTACCCCGTAAAAGGGAGGATCAAAAGAGATAACAATAACAATAGACTGAGCGAGCGCGAAGCACGAGCGAAGCGTCTCCGTTTGAGCTTGGCCAAAATTGCTTTTGTATGTATATCTGCCCATCTGTCGATCTGTTTGTTCTAGGCGTTTCTCAATCGATTCACGTGAAATTTTGTGAGCAGGTTCGACAAATTTGTCGAGTAAGTTTTTAAAAACTTAAAAAATTACAGATTTATGAGGGTTGAAAACGTATACAAATCATAACAGCCATATCAAAAAAACATATATGCACTCGCGAGGTCTACAGCTCACAGAGCCACTAGTATATTAGTATGTCGCATCCTGTGAATCACTGAGCGTGGATCGACTCATGACATGATGTCGTGACTTGTAATTCGAAGTCACGACTATTATTGTAAAGTACAGTAAACACCGTGGTAGCGCTAGTGTCGCGTCACGTGGGTTGAGTCGATGTGTCTGTGCCGGAAGTCGATTCCCGGACTGGATTGGAGGCATTGCTCATCAAGACACGATTGTGAACACACGGACACATCGAAACTACCGGTTCACTGTACTCTAGCGCCATTTTTGTAATTTGATTTGCCAAGTATAGCCACGTGTCAATTCACTACGTTCTTTTACTTCTCGCCTGAGTACCCACAGCCCCATGGAACTATCAGCAGAAGATGAAGAAGGCAACACCTCTACCCACCAGTCTGTGCGGGATTCTACATCAGAAGTGGGATCAGCTCGGGCGCAAGAAGATTCTCCGTGGCGCGTTATGTTCGAGCAACAAAATCGTCACATGATGGAGCTGATCAAGTCTATCAAGACACCATCGACGTCACCAGTTTTCCTGCCGGAATTTCACCCAGAATTACCGGAGTCTGATCCACGTGCTTGGTGTTCAACGGTAGACGTATGCATAACGGAACGACCTTTGGAAGGCGGCGCCCTAATCATTGCTCTGAGCAAATCTCTTAAGGGCACTGCATCATCGTGGCTATCCCAGGTATCTCACTCTGGAATGACCTGGCCGCAATTTAAGGACCTTTTTCTGGCGCGTTACGACTGTGCCGAGACATGTGCGGCAACCATTATTAACGTCAACAACAGCAAGCCCAAGGAAGGAGAGAGCCTTGTTGCTTACGCAAGCCGCCTGATTACTTCAATAATGGCTAGATGGAAGAACATGCATCCTGAAGAGATCGCCGTGTCGTACGTGCTGGCTCACGTTGCCAAAATAGATCCACGCATCGACCGTCTGGCTTTTACAACTGAAATAACCTCGAGAAATAAGTTACTACAAGAGTTGAAAGTATTCTCACTTAAGCGTAAACCGGAACGTGATGCTTTGAACTTGAATGAATTTGATGCAAAACGAACGAAGTTTTCCTTACCAATCAAATGTCATTTTTGTGGGAAAATCGGACACAAAGCAATTGACTGTCGTACTAAGAAATTTTTGAGACAAAATTCAACCACGACACAAGCTACAAGTTCTATTTCAGCTAAATCTGACGAGAAGAGGACAGTCATCTGCTTTCGCTGCGGCAACGCTGGACACATTTCACTGCATTGTTCAAAACAAAGCGGTGGCACCAGTTCCGGCGCTGGGCGACCTGCCGGTGGCGCCGGGGGCGGCGGCGGCGGTGGCGGTGCTAGCGGTGGCGGCAGCGCGCGCAACTTGGTCACCGAGCGCCGTGTTGACAGCTGCGATATAAGCGGCGTGTGTGGCGAAGTTCAGATTAACGGTGAGTCGTACCCATTTTATTTTGATTCCGGGGCTGAATGTTCTCTCGTTAAAAAAAGTGTTAGTGACAAATTATCGGGTGTACGTAGCAATAATATTGTGCGGATAACGGGTATCGGTAATTCGAACGTCATAAGTACCGAGCAGATTATGTGTGACGTCGTGATAGATAACGTTTGTTTACAAATCTTGTTTCACATTGTTAATGACGGCGACATGAAATATGACGTAATGATCGGGCGCGAAATACTAGGGACCGGATTGACAGTTAGTCTAACAGGATCACGTTTGAGTGTTTCGAAACCGAAGGTAGTTTGTTATGCAGTTGATATGAATGACATTGACCTTGACACAGACATACCAGACGATAAAAGAACTTGTTTGACGTCACTACTTAATGAGTTTTCGCACGCTTTTGTTGAAGGGTTGCCGCGAACACGTGTAACGACGGGCGAACTTAAGATTCGTTTAAAAGATCCGAATCTCATGGTACAACGACGGCCTTATCGACTTAGCCCAGACGACAAACAAGTTATGCGCGAACGTGTAAAGGAATTGCTGGATGCAAATATTATCCAACCTAGTTGTTCCCCGTTCGCGAGCCCTAATCTTCTTGTTGATAAAAAGGACGGGACTAAGCGCATGGTGACGGACTTTCGCGAGCTTAATGAAAATACTGTGCCTGATAGATTTCCGTTGCCTTTAATCAATGACCAAATAGCCCGGTTAACAGGCGCAATGTATTTTACAAGCTTAGATTGTGCTAGTGGATTTTATCAAATCCCTATTAATGACCCAGATAGTATCGAGCGGACCGCGTTTGTGACCCCAGACGGACAGTTCGAGTATTTGGCAATGCCGTTCGGACTCCGCAATGCACCGAGTGTTTTTCAGCGGGCCGTGTCGACTGCTCTGGGAGAACTTGTGCATAGTTACGTAATAATGTACATGGACGATACATTAATCCCCTCTTTGACTGTTGAAGAAGGACTAAACAGATTGCGCGAAGTCCTGACAGCCTTGACAAAGGCCGGATTTTCCCTGAACATTAAAAAATGTTCTTTCTTAAAACAACGCGTACAGTTTCTCGGATATGACGTTACTGCTGGAGAGCTACGACCCAACCCACGAAAGATTGAAGCTCTGACGAAGCTTCCACCTCCTGAAAACATTCACCAGCTCAGGCAATTTATTGGCCTGGCCTCTTATTTCAGGAAATTCGTAAGAGATTTTTCTAAAATCATGACACCACTCTTTCTTTTGACGACGAGCAAGCAATTCGAGTGGGAAACTAAACATGAACAAATAAGACAACAGATAATTGAAACTTTGACTGACAAACCTGTACTGACAATTTACGACCCCGATCTCCCGGTCGAACTGCATTGCGATGCAAGTGCTGGAGGTTATGGCGCTATTCTCTTTCAAAAGAATGACGACCAGCTCCGTGTAGTGGAGTATTTTAGCAAGCGAACCACAAAAGCAGAGTCCAATTACCACTCGTATGAGTTGGAAACTCTAGCTGTGGTTAACGCTGTGAAACATTTCCGCTATTACCTTCAAGGTCGTCATTTTGATGTAGTCACTGACTGCAACTCTCTGAAGGCCTCTAGAAACAAAGTTGACCTGACCCCTAGAGTTCATCGTTGGTGGGCCTTTTTGCAGTCATACGACTTTAACATCATTTACAGAGAGGGTAAGCGCATGCCCCACGTTGACTTTTTATCGCGTAACCCGCTTCCCGAAAATCCTGTTTCAAGTTTTAAGAAAGTTGAACAAAAACGCGTCGACATTGCGTCTTTGTCGAACAATTGGTTGCTTGCTGAACAGTTGCGTGATGAAGAAATTCAGTCAACTGTCACGAAACTGAAAGATAATCAATTGTCTCCTGATGTTGCTAAGACGTATGAAGTTCGTTCAGGAGTCTTACATCGCAAGGTGCAACGCAATAATCGTACTCGTTGCTTGCCCGTAGTCCCGCGCGCATATCGTTGGTCAGTAATAAACCATGTGCATGAGTCCGTTATGCACCTTGGTTCTGAAAAGACTCTTGACAAACTTTATGAGTGTTACTGGTTTGAACATATGGCTAAATATGTTCGCAAGTTCGTGGAAAATTGCATAACATGTAGAGTTTCAAAATCTCAGTCCGGCCGGGTGCAAGCTGAACTTCACCCTATTCCCAAAGTCTGTGTCCCATGGCACACAGTTCACGTGGATATTTCGGGAAAATTGAGCGGGAAAAATGACCTTAAAGAATACTGTATCGTGTTTATTGACGCTTTTACTAAATTCGTGTTGCTTTATCATACACTCCGTTTAGACACTGCGAGCATTGTGAAGGCACTAAAATCGAGCGTATCTTTGTTTGGAGCACCCTCGCGTATTATAGCCGATCAAGGACGATGCTTCTCAAGTAAAGATTTTAAGGAGTTTTGTGACTCTCACAATATTCGTTTGCATTTAATCGCAACGGGATCATGTCGCGCTAACGGGCAAGTTGAGAGGACTATGAGCACACTTAAGGGCATGTTAACCTCGGTAGAGTCATCGGAACGTTCCTGGCAGGATGCACTGGATGACGTGCAGTTGGCCATAAACTGTACCGTCAATCGAGTAACGCAAGCTAGTCCTCTCGAGCTTATGATAGGGCGCGTAGCACGACCTCTTAACCTTATGACTTATGACGATACCGAAAATGAAATTGACATCGCTGAGACGAGAGAACAAGCAGCACGGAACATATCACGGAGTGCGAGTTATGATAAAATTCGATTTGACAGTAACAAAGCGAAAATTGTTAAATTCAACCTCAATGATTTAGTTCTCATTAAGAACGAAGAAAGGAACCAAACAAAACTCGATCCCAAGTTTAAGGGTCCTTTCAAGGTAACTGAAGTGTTGGAAGGCGATCGATACGTTCTTAAGTCACTTACAGGCAACAGGACTTACAAGTATGCGCACGATCGCATAAGAAAGATGCCTCAGGGAGAAGTTCCCTTGGAATTAGAAACTTTAGATGTAGAGATGGACGATGAGGATGACGCTGGTCCGTCTGGTAATTGTTAATTTGAAATGGCTAGTATGATTGGTCGGTAAGACCTGGGTCTCGCAGAGACTACGTGTGCGATCACTTTAGAGTGGTCTGGGTCTCATAGAGACTACGTGTGCGATCACTTCAGTGTGGTCTGGGTCTCGTAGAGACTACTGAGTTGGTTCACATGGCGGTGACCTGGGAGCGTTTGCTCTACAAGGAGAGGGCGGCTGAGAGTCGTCACGCTGCGAGGCAGCTGGGCCATTGTCACATTAACTGTATAGTTTTAATTTAAATTTTATCGAGTTTTAAGAGAGCTTTTCGTGAGGCTAAGGTCCTGAAATAAAATCTTTGATGAATTACTAGTTGATTATTACCTATTTGTCAGGTAGGCCGAGCCCTAATATTGTAAACTCCAGATCTGTTGTTTGTTACAGGTACACACGAGGACGTGTGACTGTCAGTTATGGCCGTGTCGCATCCTGTGAATCACTGAGCGTGGATCGACTCATGACATGATGTCGTGACTTGTAATTCGAAGTCACGACTATTATTGTAAAGTACAGTAAACACCGTGGTAGCGCTAGTGTCGCGTCACGTGGGTTGAGTCGATGTGTCTGTGCCGGAAGTCGATTCCCGGACTGGATTGGAGGCATTGCTCATCAAGACACGATTGTGAACACACGGACACATCGAAACTACCGGTTCACTGTACTCTAGCGCCATTTTTGTAATTTGATTTGCCAAGTATAGCCACGTGTCAATTCACTACGTTCTTTTACTTCTCGCCTGAGTACCCACAGCCCCATGGAACTATCAGCAGAAGATGAAGAAGGCAACACCTCTACCCACCAGTCTGTGCGGGATTCTACAAGTATATAATGAATAATATTTTATGTGTGTGAAATGTGAAAATATATTTGGATATTTGGATGTTTAGATGTTTAGATGTTTGTTCCGCCTTCACGCTTAAAGTACTTATTCAACGGATTTGCATGTAATTTGGAATATAGTTTGTAACCTGAATTAACACATAGGATATTTTACGAGAGTCTTATTCCCACGGGAAAATCTTACACAACGCGAGCATAGACGCAGAAGGACCGCTAGTTATGATATATAAGTACGTAAAGATACAATGAGGAAGCAAAACACTTTGTATATGTATCTCCGATGTCTCCTTCGATCTCATTTCGTGGACCAATCAAACCTGCTGGAATCTGCAGCGCGCATTTTAATTAATGCATCTTTATTCTAATATTATTGTTGTGTAACGAAGACAAACAAGAGCTGCACCAGCCGGGACCGTACGAGAACATTTGCCGAAGAGGGGAACTTTGGAACAACATGGCGCTCGCCGTCAATTGTTTTTGCAACTTGCAACGTTCGCATAGTCCGGGAGCACCGGGGAGCGTTTCCCGCTGAAATTAGCTTAGAACTGTCGTGGCATGTAATTAAAAGCACTTAAAACTATTTTAATTTAACTCTACGTTATAGTATCTATCAAGATACAAGGGGCGTAAATGTTCCGAAATGGTAGTTTACACTTCTCAAACAATTTGTTTGTTTGTTTGTAGATAAATTTCTGGTTAAAACAACATTAAATTATGTCAAATGTACGTTGACTGAAATAGTCTTCAAAATAATAGGTAAATTATAAGGAATATTGCGTAGTTTGAGATTGCCCTATCGCAACATGTTAATAACTCTTATATCGAAATGCGGTGACTGAATTACTGCTTGCCCTCTTTCAATTTATCCTAAGAGTAAGTATAGGTATTAAGTACTAGAAGAGAGAATATCGACATGTCTAAAAACTTCACTGAGTATCTGTTACTGATTTTTGCATATTTTTACAAACTGCTTCAATATAACATAAAAAAAAACACAGACACGTCGGTTCATTGTTTTCACAACTTTCCAGTAATTGAAGTGGGTACATCCATCAATGTTTGGGAGGTTCAGCCTATAGAATCCAATCAAACTGTCACAGAGATTGAAGTGTGTCTGTTCTGTATGTATATTCTGTATTCAGTTCAGAGTCAAACTCACTGGCATTGTCATGTCGAGCATAGTAGAGTTTGTAAAATATCCACTTTCTCATAACAAAATAGAATATACGGTGGTTACTTAAATTATTACAATGGTGTTTTTTAGGTTGTTAAAATATTATGTCGTATTACACACATATTACATTTGCGCTTCAGTCTCACCTGGTGGAAAATACGGATGATATCCTTAAAATAATTTCCAGCAAACAAAAATCACAACATTTTGGTGAACAAAGCTCTTTTTATTTTATTTTTTATTATTAATTATATGAATAATACTGATACAATACTTGCAAGCCTCCAACAAATTCAAGCAAGTATTTGAAATAAAAAATATCCCAAAGGAATATTATAAAAGGTCTTCTTTAGCAATATTTCATTTTTAATAAGATTTTGTTGGGAATGAACGTCGTGATACCACATTTACTGGGCTAATATCTGAATGAAGGCGGGTGAAATTAACGGGATGATGCCTTGGGGTCTGCCCGTAGATATTAACCCCTATACTTATTCACACCCTGTATAGATGTATCTGAGAATAGGATGGGATAATAGGTAAGGGTGTTTTGAACTTCAAATTGCTTACGGTCAAGTGTACAAAATCATTTTTAACGAGTTTATGTTATGACTTTTTCCATCCCGCATATTTTATAAAATATAGGCTTTTCGATCATAATGTTAATTCACGTGTAAGGTATAAGCAGATATTCATAAATATTAAGCAATAATCCTAACTAAGATCTTAACAAGAGACAGCAACCAATATGAAGTCGACCCTTACACGTAATTCCACATCCTCTACAAACATGCCGTCACCAATCCACCGTAAGATGATGATACCTTTTGGATAATAAATATAATATGAATAGAGACCTTGGCCCAAAATATGACATTATCCATTTGCGTTTGTTATTGCGCAATTAGGCGCGGGGCGCGGTTTTACCTACTATTAAGAAAATTAATTAAGGAACCCTTAGAACGGCTCCAGATAATTACAATGTGGTGTGAAATAATTGCTCAGACATTCGTCTCAGTGTAATTAAATTGGGAATTGTTTATTACACCCTAGAAAGTGTCTGTAATATGGTTAATAATAATAAGAGCATAATTTTATATCAAAACCTAAAACTCGTTTCACAAAACGAAACGTTTTAGAATACTATGAAGGTGGAATGAAACCTGCACTTGGTCTTTTGCCGCACCTTTGTGTTATTTAATGTATATTCTTTATTGCACACTTAAATTTACAATATAATATTAAAATTAGTTACAAAGGCGAGCTTATCTCTATAAGAGATCTCTTCCAGCCAACCTACAAGGTGGTGGAAAAGGTGAAAAACAGAGCGGACACAAGGATGTGCACTAAATAAATTAGCCTCAATAAAAAAATAATTTAAAATAAAACATAAATCCAACAAAATATCTACATATACCTAATAAATAGGTACATACATACATAATTAGGAAATCACATAATACTACATATTATTATACTCTACTTACATACCTAATAAAATACATATTATAATATATAAATACATACGCAAAATAAAATAATATCAGAGAGATGAGATAAGAAGTGTTCTTTTAATTTAAGTTGGAAAGAAGTTATGGATTTTAATATATTATATATTTTAATATATTATACATCTAATATATTATATGCGTTAAGTTTCCCATGAGACCAATAAAATAAAAATATTATAATTTCTTGCTTATTCGCAACCAATTTAAAATTTTGTCAATATAAAATTTTCGTCTTTTATTGCACGCCTTTGTCCCGTCGACCGACCGAATCGACCTCGATACCTCTATGCAAAAAATCATTACCTAGACTTGACTAGACCAAAAACTAGAGTGCCCTAACCAAGGACCGAAACCGGTACAGCAAATACCGGTATTATTTGGTAACCACCTATATTTTTTTACCGGTATTTTAAAAAGGTAAGCTTTTGGCGTATTAACCACCGATGCGTAATACCGGTAACCGAAATAAAATTACCTTTATTTCGTGAGATCTCGCGACACCTCGGCACGCGCTATGACGCGCTGTCTATCTCACTCGCACCCGTCGCGTCGTTCCGTCTCGGTCGTCGGTTGGTATATTCAAAGAGCGACCGGCTCCTGTCTTATTTGTTAGTAATTGAGGTCGCCTGATCGCAGTTAGCGTATCTTTCTTTTTCCAGTTTCATAGCGAATTTTGGATAGTTTGGTCTACCCGAGTGTCATAGTTCTACTAGAAATATTAATTAGTCATGAGACGGACTACGTTTACTTTAAAATAAAAATAATATACACTAAGGAGACGAATACCTCAAAATGTGACATCGCAAATTGTAGTAAAATGTACGATTTTCCCCGTAAAAATAGGATCTTTTCCTACAAAAAGTATCCTATGTGTTAATCCAGGGTACAAACAATCTTTATTTCAAATTTCATCTAAATCCATCTAATAGTTGAGGCGCAAAATCAATACAAATATAAACATCCAGACATACTTTCACATTTGTAATATTTTATTATTATATCTTATTAAAGTGTGATAAGGCGCATACGTATGAAAAAAAAAACGCATTTCGTTATACTTTTATAATTGATATTTGTTATGATAATAAATATTTTTATATATATTATATATACTGAGATTAATATGCTATTTAAAAAAAAGAGAACGTAAACTTGTGAAATTCAAAATAGCGCCCATGATATGTTTATGGACCGATTTTGTTGAAACTTAGTTGGAATAATATTTTGACATGCAATGAAATCCGTTTCGTAAATACGATGATACATAGACTAGAAAAAATCAATAAAATTAAAATATCTCGAAAACAATGCGCCGTAGCGAAAAAATAATGAAAATTTATGCCCCCTTAATAACTCTGAACACGACCATGGTCGTTCTATATAACGACCTTACTTGACCTTGACAAAGTTAAAAAAGTGAGTGTCAAGGTCAAGTAAGGTCATTATATAGCATGGCCATGGTTGTGTTTAGGGTTATAAAGGGGGCACAAATTTTCGTTATTTTTTCGCTACGACGCATAGTTTTCGAGATATTTGAATATTATTGTTTTTTTCTAATGTCTGTCTGTGTGGCATCTTATTTGACAAATTGATTTTCATTTCATGTCAAAATATTGTTCTATACCAAGTTACAACAAAACCAGTCCATAAACATTCCCAAGGCAAGTTTTAACAAAATCGGTCCATGAACGAAATATAGGCCGACATGTTGGATTTTTGTAATTTTTAACATTGCTTCGTTAATAATTGGAACTATCTTACCATTCTCAATCAATCAATTAATGTTTACAGGACCATTAAGATATATTTTTCACAAAGTTAAAAAAAGTGAGTGTCAAGGTCAAGTAAGGTCATTATATAGCATGGCCATGGTTGTGTTTGAGGTTATAAAGGGGGCATAAATTTTCGTTATTTTTTCGCTAAGACGCATAGTTTTTGAGATATTTGAATATTATCGTTGTTTTCTAATGTCTGTCTGTGTGGCATCTTATTTGACAAATTGATTTACATTTCATGTCAATATTGTTCTAAACCAAGTTACTACAAAATCGGTCCGTAAACATAAAAGTTGGTCGCCATCTTGGTATTTTGACATTTATACCATACCGCCGTTAATCTCATGTCAAATTAATGGTCCCAAGTCCAGTTTTAACTAAATCAGTCCATGAACAAACAAGTTGCCACCATTATGGATATTTGTTATTTTATAATTCAGTTGCTATTTTCTTTTTAAAATAAAGTATCAAACTGAGTTTTATCGAAATCAGCCCATAAACAAAAAAGTTGCCACCATCTCGGATTAGCTTCACCAATGCGTAATATTAGATGAATTTTTAAAATAAATTGCTTGCTAAATAGATTAAGAAATTCACATTTTGATCGTAATCGATAGTATCGAAAATATACATAGCCTATCGATACTATCGATAGACTATCGCTATCGCAACAACACTAGCTGGCATTAAGCTTTAAATTAAATAACTACGGAACTGCGAGATCACAAAGAATTTATAACTATCTACATTTTCGATAGTTAGAGAATATACAAAATCTAAAGAAAAAACCAAAATATAGTCACGTTCTCAACGTAGAGGGGTATATTTTAATAATTTCATGCATAAGCAACAAATAACTCTTAAAATGGCGCGGATGAAAATGGATTACTTCCCAATACATTTCTAATTTTCTCTGACTCCGAGTAGACCCACCATTAATCTTGCTAAGTTGTGACCACAATGCAATGTGGTGTTTAAGAATCTCACCGATTATTACAATTTTATTTGTAAAGCTCATTATTTGACAGTTAAATAAGGTCTAATAGTCATTCCAAATATATTAAAGTACTTACGGTCACTACCCAGTTTCTATAGACAGGATGTTTTTTAATTTAAAAAATAAAGTCACTTTATTAATGCAGATGAGTATATTTTAATAATTGAATGCAAAAACAACAAGAAAATCTTCAAATTACGCGGATGAAGATAGATTACTTTCTGAATCATTTATAATGCCGACGATACGGCAAAAAATCGCTAACGTTGCCATTATTAATTCCTTTCTAAATCAAGGACCTTTTCGGTAACCGATATTAACACCGGTAACCAAAGCTAGAGGTAACACATTTATAGGTTTCGCTAACCCAAATATCGGTTACCTTTATCTTAAATGTAACCTAGAATTTCTACCTTTACGGCATACCTTTACCGCAAATTTTAAAGGTTTTCGGTCCCTGGCCCTAACTAAATCCATGTTCGTATAGCGCACTCAGAAGATTATTTTGTAAAAGTTTGTGTGTCGCACATTTAATAAAGATCCCTACATCATTCATTAAATAAATTAGCAAAAATAAAAACTGAACCCATGCAAGTTAAAGGAAAATAGCTGAATTACGTACGTAGTTACCACCATTGAGCTACAAAGACTTTTGATCTCAATCAACCGTGAACCAAAATCAAAACAAGACACTTGTTAAGAATACAAAAACCCCTACCTTGGTTGAGTCTCCTTGTGTTTGCACAGTCGCGGGCGGCTAATGGACAAACAAGGGGATGTTGATTTTCAGTTAGGTCGTGCAACCGACATCTTGCTACTTGTAAGATTTATTTTACTTTGTAAAAAATCTTGCCGTGTCTTTGCTTGTTCTTGATTCTCACTCAAAAGTTGATAATGTTTCTAAATAGCTTTAAAAGTTTGAATTCGTCGTAAACCTTTTTCAAAAATTATCAAGAACGTGTTATCTACCTATATATTACTTTTCGTATACTATGAAGTGTATGAAGTGCATGGACAAATGACCTAGCCACCCATTGACTCATAGCAAGTGGTCTTGGCAAGTGGTATAGTAAGGACTGGACTCACTTTTGTGCGATGTGATAAATTGTTGGAAATGAAGACATTTTTATTTTAGTTGAAAACATCTTGCATATAGTGGAGCCTGAACATGCCAAAACTATGGAAATTAGACAAGTGGTATACACACATAAATACTTACTTAATAGATAAACAACATCCAGAAACGAGCCAAACACTCAATCACACGATTGTTTGCCGTGGGTGGGAATCGAATCCGCAACCGCTTCGTAGACAGATGTAAGTACGTACAACCATCTGGCTAAGGACAGAGCCAACGAAAAAAATCGACAAAAAAAAAAGAATTCATTGCCAGTCTGTAAAACACACTGTCACACACACACAGCCTGTAATTGATCATAAAAACGTTGCATAAGTATCATTATTTTTTACTTTATGTAGCTGATGGATATTCCCAATGTGGAAGTTTTCTCCCTTTTATTTACAAAAATGTACTTATTAGTTCCTTTCTTCACTTCGTTATTACTATTATTGTTGCGATACTTAATATATACGTTACAAAAAACAAAATAAAAGTATTCTTTCTATCGAACTGTAGCGGGTATTCCCAGAAGCCTGGAAGTTTTGCTTGCGATCCTGGCGACATCAAACTGTCTAGTCCTTGAGGGATAGCCTCTTGAATTATGGAAAAAAGTGCGGAATCAAGAGAAAACCTTTTGCAACAAACATCCCTAGTTCTTGGTTTATTGTTTGAAAAAAAAAAAACTTTAGAGGCCTCACTTTTTGCAGTGGTTTTTAACTCGTTAACAGCGACCTCCTTATTCCTCCGAGTACTTTACTCTTTGGCTAGTATGAATGACAACGTCAACACTTTCATTGCATTATGATCTGTGATTATGTTGATGATGATGAATCAACTATCAGATTTTTTATTGTAAATTGATTTCTATTGAAATATTTTTTCTATGATAT
This sequence comes from Carpatolechia fugitivella, assembly GCA_951230895.1. Taxonomy (NCBI): domain Eukaryota; kingdom Metazoa; phylum Arthropoda; class Insecta; order Lepidoptera; family Gelechiidae; genus Carpatolechia; species Carpatolechia fugitivella. The sequence continues at coordinate 9,020,714 of OX579648.1, read as the reverse complement.
TTTTGCTTTAAACAATTTATTTTATGCTGTTTTAACTTTTCTAAAATGAGTAAAAAAAGCAATATTGATTTAACACCACAGTCTTTAATTTTAGGCCACTACAGGGAAAAACCTTACAGGCTTACTCCGATTATTTTAACTTTGTGTAAGTTTACTCATTTTAATTCATTCATTTATTTTTACTTATTTAATCCGCGACCTTATCACCCGAAGCTCTCCTCCTTCTGCTCCATAATGCATATTAATGAACACATGTATGGTCACGGACAGAAAATGTTTACCACCTTAAGTATCACAATTGCCTGCACACATTTGAGTCACAAGGTCGAAATGTCTATTTCATATCAATTTGATTGACCATAGATTATTATTTTTCTAATAATATGAGAATCGGTCGCTCTAGGAGGTGGACTGACTACTATCAAGGTTTGATATATAGAGCAATTATTTTGAAAAAAAAAACTAAGATTTTAGTTTCGTAGTGACATCTGTGCTACCAATATAGATGCTCGCAGTGGAAAACTAAGGAAGGCAACTGACCAATCACGATGCGCGGCCTGAAACGCGCTAATGAAGTAAGGACAACACCAGTTGGACCACGGTCTCCTGGCTATACCACCCGGCCAAGCGGGTGGTAACCCTTTTCCCACAACATCTTGTTCCGCCTACCTATAGGCGTCAAACTATCCTTCGCCAAAGTTTTTAATTAAGAATATGAAGAAATAATAAAATAGAAACTCAAAAAATCTTTATTTAATATCTAGTATAACCTTCCCCCAGCAGCTATGACGGCACGTAGTCTATCTCCACTATCTCGCATTGATGCGACAAGGCGTGCGCATAGATCATTCCCTCTAGTCTGATATCATCCCATACCCGAGCACAGTCTGATCTAAGAGCATGATTGTTTCTTTCCATTCCATGAGGGTTTCTTTCATTTTGACAGTCCCAACGTTGAACCATTAACCTCCATAAATTTTCAATTGGGTTTAAATCAGCAGACCGAGCGGGCCGTTGAATGAGTCGAATGTCACGGTGCAGGTTGAACCACGCCATAGTAGCACGGGCCGTGTGTATCCATGCATTATTTTGAACGTAGGCAATGTGTAGGAATTCTGTTGCAGGATACACTACGCGCACAGTAGGCAGCATCACTTCGTCCAAAAGCGACACATAATTGATCGCAGTAGCCCTATTGTCCACCTTCGAAGAGAAATATTATTTCAGCTTTTTGCTCCTGGGTTAAACTTGCCATTTTATTTCGTTATATAAATAGGCATCTTTCTTAAAATTTCACTCTTGTCCAAACGACATTGAAACAATCATATTTTTTAATAAATGTCATTTCAAAAGTAAAGAAATGAGTTTCGTCATCAAAAAGTGATCAATAAATCTCTTTGTTGTTAATCAGTGCGTCATATTGAATAATAACTTTTAAAAGGTAATAAGTAACTTGATATGGCATTTTAGACTAGTCAAAACAGTGTGATATGGAATCTAATTTGAAAACTGGTAAACATTTTCTGACCCCGACCGTACATAAAATCCGCTACGGGAACCACACGCGAAAACCAATGCTACGTACAAGTCATACTTTTTGGGAAATCCGCGTGTTTTTAGAATAGACCTTGTTTCTGTAGGTTATTCCCATTGGCCCTCAAATGCTTCTGCCCCCTAGAAGATCAATTCTTATTATTTTTTTCGCCTCAAGATTTATTTTCTCTTAAAAATGTTGGCCAATAGAATAACTTTTCTGTCAAGACTCTGGAAGGAGTTTCTTAGGAGGTTCCACATAATGGCTTTACTAGTAATCATACCTATTGTTTTCAAGACGAAGGCGTCATTACCCACGTTGATATCAAGAAATATATAGAAATGGGCTTACAACTGGTCAGGTTTCGAATGACCCAAGTGTCTCTAGGCGACAAGCTAAAGTTAATATCAATGTTGAAGATTGCCGAACAATGGGTTTGTGAAAAATATGATGTTACGACATGGCCCGTGGCTATATGTGTTGATTTACCTGGCGCTGCTATACGCACAGGCTATTTCAACCAGGTAAGAATTACTTTTTGTTGTGGTCTGGCTACGATAAGCCATAACCTTCGTGCCCCTCGGAGCTGTTGAGGATGAAACAATCTATATCTACACAGCTCAGACCATCATCGTTGTCAATTATTAAACATGACATCACATCACACTAATATTATAAATCATACTATTATAAATAAAAATGTATTTGCATGCTTGGATGTTTCTTCCGCCTTCACGCTTAAAGTACTCAACGGATTTGGATGAAATTTATAAAGGAGGTAGCTTGTAACTTGGATTAACACATGAAATACTTTTTATGGGAAAAAGTTTTATTCCCACGGGAAAATCTTGCATAACGTGAGCGTAGCCGCGGGCAGACCGCTATTAATTATTATAATGCCATCAGTATTTTATTTATTTGCATCAAATATATACCTATACAAAGAGCTCTTTGGTGTAAGATAATAAATGGCTAAGTAGTCATATTTTAATAATATTCACAGAAATGTACATGTACGAAACACTTCTTCGTCAGTTTCGTCTGAACATCACGCGATTAGGTGAAGTACACATATTTTGTGCATACACTTGCGCTTGGGCAACTATATTAATTCTGTGACTTGAACTAAGCAGTGTAAAAACTAATGTACTGCTTCTGATGTCATGTTTTTCCATGCCGGTTGTTGGTGGCGCTGAAGATGCGCAGGCTTTAGAGCAGGAAACATTCTCTTTTTGCAGGAATTGGACGTAACATCTTTGTTTTTTAACAAAGGCAAAATAGTCACAATTACTGCTAATCAAAGTCTATGGGACCGGATGGATTCGAAAACTATATATATCGACGATCCGAATACTATGGAATCAATAAAACAAGGATGTATAATAACACTATGTTCAGGTGGTGTGCAACTGATCTGTCTGGAAATTATAGATGAAAAAAACATTCAATGTGAATGTATTAGGAAGGGTGTAATTTCAAACAATGAATTCGTAACTATACATGGCGTACAATATAAAAGGCCTATACTTTTGAAATGTGATTTGAACCTTCTTGCCTTAGCTATGAAACTGCAGGTAAATGAACATAATAATCTAAACAAACATGGTTTACCAACAATTATAGGTATGTTATCAAAGATTCCGTTCGCGAAACTTGCCATTGTCAAAATTTGTTCACCAATATTGTGTTTGGTCAAAAATGTAACTGAACTATGAAGATGCCTATTTCCAACTAGTTTAAGAAACTTTAAAAATAAATTTAAAAAACGCTTAAACTAAAATTTGTATTTATTACCTATTCCTTTTCTTAGGCCGACGTTTTAACTGTAGCCGTAGTTCGTAAGCCCCTAGAAATAAGAAAACTGCGAAAACTGTGCAATAAAAAAAACTACAATCCCATTATAATGAGCACTATATGTGAAGAAGAAGGATTGAGCAATTTTGATGATATTTTAGAGGTAACGTACTATTATTACATTTTATCCCAGTCGTAAAATTAGGTACCCATATCATCATAAAACAGCCATTTCATAAAAATGATGCTTTTCTTTCGTTTGAAATATGATGTGCTAAGTCCCGGTCACTAGTGATATCTCGTCTTGGCTGAGTAAGGAATGCTTGGTTGAGTTGGGGCGTAGGTGGGTTGATGATCTGGTAAAGGGGAGCCATTGATCGTGAACCACACAGGTTCGATCGTTGTGAAGATCTTTGAGGTATTAAGGCTTTTGTCTAGAGTGGTAGATGACTGTAAGCTGAAAAGATTGATACATTATTGTCATGCCTGTTTCAAGCCTCGCAACAGGTTATAAGCGTTGACCGTGAAACTTACTCACTCACTCACCCACTTACTCCGTAAATGCTGTACGTAGACGCGACGCGAATGTATTAGTTAATAAAAATGCGTTACGTTCCTTCCACTGTATGGCTGGTTTTACAGCTAGGCGTGTGACCGGCGCAGGCGACACGCGCGCATGTTCAAACGCACTAGATAGTATGTACCGTTTTATAGCAACGCCGGCCGCCGGTCCACACGCGCAGGCGGCCTGCGCAGGCCGCACGCGCGCGTGCCAAGCTCTTCGGCTGTCTAGTCATCGTTACAGAGCGACGCCGGCCGCACGCGCCGGTCAGTACGATCGACAATGAACAACGACTACATAGATACGGGGCGTCTCATCGACGAAGTTCACCTCAGGAGATGCCTGTGGGATTCGTCTGATGCAAATTATAAAAATAAGGACGCGAAAAATAAGGCGTGGGAGGAGATTGGTATAGAATTTTACGACTCTAAAAGGTAAAAAATATTTAATAAAACATGTTTGTTTTACAATGAGTAAATGAGCGGTGACCTTGAATGTGCAGAAGCGATTTTTGCGAGAATGAACTTTATGCTTAGCGTTAAGCATGCGCAGGAACCGCCGCATTCAAGGTCAGTGCTCATAACTCGTTGCGCGAATTATACTATATAAACATTTTAGTGATGATTTATAGGTAAATATTATTAGTAGGTAAAAAGTCCATTCGCTTGGATACCTACCTACTTGAAAAAAATAAAAAAATTGTTGGTACCTACCTACTCAAAAGAATAGGTAGAAAATAATTTATTAATAAAATCGAGCCTGTACATAGGCGTCTTTTGAAATCTTCTAAGACATCGCTGCTGCACTCTTTTTCATTAAAAAATTAAATAGCTAAAACGGTATACGTTTGCCCTGATGACGACCGTACACTGCATTGACGCGCGCGCGCGCGCGCGATACAAATATCGTTGCACAGCAACCCGGCGTGTGGCCGGCGCCGGCCACACGCCTAGCTGTAAAACCAGCCTATCATGTTTTATAATCGGAAGAATAGTGCACGAGTTTGTGCGTTACTATCATTTATTTCTAGGTTTCAGACGGAATCATCCTAGCGAGGGAGTACCTGACCCACAATATGGATAATAGATTTGCTTTATCAATCGTACAAATGCAAATGAATGCTAAGTGTAAACAGGTAACTTTTTTGTGATACAAGTCATCATCAATCTTCAATCTAAAACAAAGTCGGGTTACACCATTGATTATATCTATAACGATAATTGATCCAGGAACCTTGTTCATTCATACTGTATGTCAAATCTGTGGACTCTGATTTTTTGCTGATTTCTTTATTATGTTGGCCCAATGAATCGACGAAACTTGAGATCTCGAAAGGTGAACGCAACCTCATAAATCGAAAAAAACTAAAAAAAAATTACTTTACTTTAGTTTTTGGGGATTTTAACCCTAAACGTCTAGTTTTTCAATAAGCCAACTTTTTCTTCGTACCTTGCAATTTGTATGAAAAATGTTACTGGCTGGTAAGATGGGTGGCATTCAGCCAAATATATAATTATAAAGTAAAAAAAAAAAATTTAACAACACGTTTTAACGCACTCAAAAGTATAAAATATTTTTTATTGAGATTTTTATTGGTGTAGTACTCTTGTATAAGGACTTAAAACGTAAAACGTGGGGTGCATGGAATAGATATTCTAAGAAGTAGAGACCGAGAGGTGATGGCTGAAAAACAGCATAGTTGACGCTGTAACCTTTTCATAGTCTAATAAATCTAAGTCTAATAAATGTCCTCTAATTTTTATGCCAGGGGTCGTTGTGTTGTGTCTTGAAAACTTAAAAAAGTTATTATTAGCATATTTTTTGCAATGCAATTCAATTGTTGTGTTTTTTTACTAATGGAAGGACTTGCGTTTGACCATTGTTCTAGCTGATGGAAATTGATTATAAGGTGAAAGATGGACCACGCTTGCCTAGAAGTGTCTATGAATTGTTTATAAAGCGGCTAAATCTAATCTATAATTTTTTGAGAAACACGGTTATGCTTCAAAATCTACTCCATACACCCCACGTTTTTCGTTTTAAGTCCTACAAGAGTACTACACCAATAAAAATCTCAATAAAAAATATTTTATACTTTTGAGTGCGTTAAAACGTGTTGTTAAAAATTATTTTTTTACTTTATAATTATTTATTTGGCTGAATGCCACCCATCTTACCAGCCAGTAACATTTTTCATACAAATTGCAAGGTACGAAGAAAAAGTTGGCTTATTGAAAAACTAGACGTTTAGGGTTAAAATCCCCAAAAACTAAAGTAAAGTAATTTTTTTTTAGTTTTTTTCGATTTATTAGGTTGCGTTCACCTTTCGAGATCTCAAGTTTCGTCGATTCATATTGGGCCAACATAATAAAGAAATCAGAATCAGAGTCCACACATTTGACATACAGTATGAATGAACAAGGTTCCTGGATCAATTATCGTTATAGATATAATCAATGGTTTCGCTAACGCAAGCCGCGAAAGAAATTTTTGATGTTTATGGACCTAGTGCAGTGTCTGTGAGAGTAGCACAAATTTGGTTTAAGCGTTTTCAATCCGGAAATTTTGATGTTTTGACATCAAAATGCACCTCGCTCTGGGCGCCCTGTTACGGATAAAATGGATGCCATTTTTGAAAAAGTGGAGCAAGATCGGCATATCAGTAGTTACGATGTAGATGAAGAACTGGAAATTGACTACAAAACAGTTTTGGTACATTTGAAAAAAGCTGGGTACACAAAAAAGCTCAATATTTGGGTGCCTCATGAGCTCACTGAAAGAAACCTAATGAACCGTGTACTCATTTCTGATTCTTTATTACGACGTAATGAAACCGAACCATTTTTGAAAAACCTGATAACTGGTGATGAAAAGTGGATCACGTACGATAAGAACGTGCGAAAAACATCGTGGTCAAAGGCTGGTCTGGCTTCACAGACTCTAGCGAAACCCGGGTTATCTCGCAACAAGGTAATGCTGTGTGTGTGTGGTGGGATTGGAAGGGCATTATTCAATATGAGCTGTTACCGCCAGGCAAGACCATCGATTCTTAACTCTACTGCAAACAACTAATGAGATTAAAGCAAGAAGTTGAGAGAAAGCGGCCGGAATTAATCAACAGAAGGGGTGTGGTTTTTCATCATGATAACGCTAGACCTCACACATCTTTAGCCACTCAGCAAAAATTAAGAGAGTTTGGCTGGGAGGTGTTAATGCATCCGCCGTATAGTCCTGACCTTGCACCTTCAGATTTCTAGTTGTTTCGGTCTCTTCAGAATTATTTAAGCAGTGTCAGGTTAACATCACGAGAGGACTGCCAAAACCACTTGTCGCGGTTTTTTATCAGAAGCCCCAGAATTTCTATAGCAATGGGATCATGTCCCTTCCTGCAAGATGGCAGAAAGTTATCGAACAAAATGGCACCTTCATACTTTAGTTAAATGTAAATAAACTTTAATAAAAAAATGTTTTGAATTTTCATATAAAATGAGAAGAAACTTTTTCCCCAACCTATTATATTAAAATAAAAAAACTACACAAGTTATGTTTTTTTTATAATTATTCTTAAGTCCATCCATCATAAATTAAGAATGTAGTGTATCCAATAGATGTAATCTATTTTACATTATCATATTGCTTTCCTTTGACTTTCTGTCTAATTAAAATCAATCTATAGCTTAGTCTTGCTTTTCAGGTTGGCAAGCCATTTTTCATATCGGGTAACATTCTTGATCAGACACTAAGTTGTGGAACAACATCCGCATGTGACATAGCAGACATTACCAACGGAGTGCTGCAGGGTTGTGGCTTCCTGCTTCGAAACTATAGCAACGCTGACTACCTGCTGACAGCTCTGAATATTTTGCACGATGTGTGCAAGTCCGTAGAGAGTACCCAGAGAAGCGACTCCTTTTGGAGGCTCATTGACGAGGCTAGTTTCTCATTATGTCGATTGATCTTTAATATCTTAAGAGTTCGTAGGTAAACATTAATGTCCTGCAAGAACAACAGCGTGCAATATAAATCAATGAAGTGTGATACGCAATCACGAAACACTAAATCCCGAATCACTGTTCAATCAGAAAACTGGCTACTTGTGCAAAAAAATGGTATCTCGTCATTGGTGCAATGTGTAGATCAGGCATGTGGTCCAGAAAATTACAAGCTATCAAGATGTATGACATCTAGGAAACATTTAACGTTAAACTCCTTACTTACAATAAATAAAATGTGTTGTAATGTTGTTTACAGTATCGTATGCCTATAGATGCAGCTGAAGCGTGCGTAATAGCTTGTGCGTTGCTCATCAAACAAACCAGAGCCTTTGTGGTCGTTCTACCCACAGTCTCTGGCAGAACAGCAGTAGAACTCACCAGGATGGTGCCTTCGGCCGTCATCATCACGGTCAGCAAGAGCGAAGCCGTTGCAAGAAGATTACAACTGTTCAGAGGAATATGCGCAGTTATTTACGATAGTCAGTTCACTTTATTATAAATCTTTACAATGATTTGTAACTGTCTGTCAATCTTGACCATTCGGTTACGTAGGCTGAAGGTAAAATTAGTAGTATTCATGGGAGAAACACTGCGTAGCTGTTCTTTTTCCCAAGTAGATATCGTGTGTGTAGACATTGTCACAATAGTTTTCAAATCTCAAACTTGGCACAGTAAAACCGCCCCTGTTCCACAATTTATCTTGAACAGCCTTGGACTTAACGGTTTCGACATTTAATGATGTTCTCCCGCCGCCTCCGTACCGTATGCACCATTGACTTGCACCATCAATGGTGCAGATGCAACTAATTTTCTTTCGTTTGTTCCATTGTAAAATCCCTAAGATTCTGGAATCTTACTTTCGCCGTCTTTTAGAATTCTGTGAGAAAATCTCTTAAAAATATTTTATTTAACAGAACCCCCAATTAAGGATTGGTATCAAGAAATGGAAGCCAGAATTCAGTTTGCGGTTAAATATGGTGTCCTAAGAGACATCCTTACGTATGGCAACACGTATGTGACGCTGAAAAAATCAAGCCCATCCAGTTCTTTCCCCGACAGTATTAGCATCTGGAAAGTCACTTCAAAGGAGCTTTTAAATAAAAAGTAACTATTTTTCCTATAATTCTAAGCAAGGTTTTCCAGGAAAGTTTTTCTTTTTGACTCAGCCCCTTGACCAAATGAACAAACTAGTTTGACTACCCAGTTTAACAAAGTGGAAGAACAGTAAAAGCAAGATTTGTTGCTGACCAAGAATAATTTTATTTAGGATTACATGCTTTCACTTTACTGTACGTATACATATCTTATAATTATGGAAAAAATACCAAAATAAACTAGACAAAAAATACAAAAAGCATAGGATAGAATAATATCGTAATAAAGCGTAATTTAAATTGGGCTTGGCTCAAATACCTTATTTTGAAAATAATAAATAATACCCGGAACCAACGGCCTTATTTTTTAGGACAATCGGGTTCAAATCCGCAAGGAACTGTGTGTGTGCAAGTTTTTATATAAGCTGCGGGGCTTATTATTTAATCTGTTTGTTTGTAATTTCACGTGGACAAACATATTTCAACCCTCAGGTGATTCAGCTTGCTATTTCACCAAACTGGTTAGACAGTCCAACAAAGTGATGTAGTTTCCACATGGAGAAAATGGCAACACATAGCCATTTCTTCGTTGGTCCTTCAAATTTTTCTTCTGTATTTTTGTTGTTACATTCTAGCTATTTTGTTTTAGAATGGAATGCAACTCTGATGAGGACTCGCATACAGATGATATGGAGTACGTGGTAGATTGACATACTCGCTTCGCTTCCACACCCCCGTTCCAAGTGTACCCACGTCGCCGTCGTCATCACCGTATCACAACTGGCAGGTTTTACCTTCTGGCGCATTTCACCTCGGCGAAATCACCTACTGTACGAATTTGCAGTCGAATGTTCATAATATTAATAATAATTCTTTTTTATTTGTAGTGTTATTTATTTTATAATTAACTATATTTTTTGTAATATCTTTATTGATTTAATAATTATTATTGATAGCGTATCTTTAGTTTTTTTTGTTTTGTCTCACAATAACAATTAGCTGATTTTGGATTAAATTTTAATGTTTTAATATGTATATTTTTCTTTAATACAATGATTTTAATTTACTTTACTCATATTTGAAGTATAATTTCCCTCTTCCCGCACGGGGGAAAGTACCGACGAGCAACGATATTATTCATACTTATGTTCGTGTGCATTCGATACTACCCCTACGAAAAACACCATACCGTTGAAGAAACTTGAAATGCAAGTGACGGAGGGCATGTGTCTGCAAAAAAATACCTATCAAGGTTAATGTGAATGAATGAAAACCAATGCTAAATCTATTGTGAAATCGTTTATCTACCTACTCATATTATGTGTGAAGTCGAACAGTTGTTATTATTGCAATCTGTAGGTATTTCTCACGTATTTGGCTCCGTGGTATTTCTGCTCTCCAAAAGGTCCAAAAGCGGTTTTTACATAATGTTGTTGGGGTATGTTTACCTAATAAAAATACAAGTTTACGATATTCAGAAAAAAAGGCGCAATTGAAGCGCAAGCCGGTATCTTGAATTAAATGTACCAAAATTAGTTGACTGTGTGACAAAAATGTCCAAGAAAAGTATAAAGAATACAAAATTACTTACATTCTTTACATACGTGTTCTGTAAGTCTTATATAGGTAAAAAGTTACAAGCGCTATCAAGCGGCATGGACCATGGTGTAGTGGGAGGCAAACCCCTATTATTTTGTACGAGACGTGCCGACGACGACGACGACCGGCCAATGTGCATGAAGTGTTGCCGTTCCGCATTCTCTGACTGCGCGAGAGAGCGCGACGGCGGCATCATGAAGCGCACTCGCGGTCCTGTATTAACTCATAAGTTATGAATATATCCGTAAACAGGTGGACGGTGGGAAGAAATAATTGCCCCTGGTACAGCCAGGTGAACTACGGTGACCCACGAGATAAAAATATAACCCCTGGGTGTACCCAGTTTATAGAGGAGAACTACGGGAAGAAAAATATGCTCTTGGTACACCCAGGTGGACTAATGGGGTGTACCACGGGTTGGGAGGGGTACAGAGTGAGTGAGTGATGGATGATGCAGCCTCTTCTCTCCGACCCTTATGATCTAACTGTTTAGGTAATTCATCCTCCGGGGGAGCCTTGGGTCCGGAAGGGTAATTATTGCCAATAGAGTACACACCACAGAATACCATTCTGGTTGCAACCGCACCTGCTGGTGGCGGGGATGAGGTAGACCTAACGAATTATCTGGACCCAATCATATTCTGCATAATCCGGGACGACCCCATGAGGGTCATTCCTCTCCCTCGCGCTGCTCGCCATGGCAACGTCCTATATCGAGGCCCTAGCCCTCAAGTGGACGCCCTTAGGCTGTTGCTATCAAATCTAGAGATAAGAACCAGACAAGTTCCTGTTGTGACTGATTGTCACTGGATTCTGCCTGAAGAAATACGTTATCTGTTAACGAAGAAAAACATTTCGATGCGTAGGTACGCAGCAGCCCCTACCGATTCCAGTCGCGTTTTCATGCGTTCTGTCTGAATGTCTGGCAGATAGTTTGCAGGCTCAGTGCTCTCCGAGCACTCTGCTCCGCGTCCCCGTTCACCTGTTAGAAGTCGAATCAGAAATCGCGTGCCGACAGCCTCTTCCTACCTCTGGTCCTCTGCTTGCCCCAGTCACAGAGCAGGAGGCCCGAGACCTTATCAAAGATCTCTTGGCTCGGAAGGCTTCACCAACTGAGTCATTAAGATCCTTCCGGATCATCTTATTTTTCTCGTAGTTAATATTTTCAATGCTGCTCTAGCAATCGGTTACTTTCCGCAGTCGTAGAAGGAAGCGATTGTTATCGGTATTCCGAAGAACAGATTTTCAGAAAAAACAGACACGTACATAAAATGACGGCGATGGTAATGTAGTTGTCAACATTATTCGACCCGGGACATCTAAACGGTTTAAAAAGTAATTATATAATTTGAAACAATAATCATCTAAAAACACGACTGCCTTGCCAAAAAATATAGCCAGTGTCACTCAGGCTAATGTAAAGATTCTAACTTGATTCTAACGATACCCCATACATCCAAATCTGTTCAGGCATGTAGAAGTTATGGTGGAATAAGAAAGGAAAAGCAACACAGTAGCCGCTACAGTCGATCTTGTCATAAAATTAGACAAAACATTGATTCCAAAAAAAATGCCTTAGGAGTCTTTGTTGACCTCAAAAAAGCATTCGACACAGTCAGCCATGAACTACTTCTTAAAAAACTTGAAATTATGGGGTTCAATGAAATTGCTCTGAGAATGTTTAAATCGTACCTAACAAACAGACAGCAAAGTGTTAAAATCGATGAAAATTTAAGTGAACCGCTACCTATATCATTTGGCGTCCCTCAAGGTTCAATTTTACGCCCACTGCTATTTTTGATCTACGTAAATAATATCGTTGACTTGAGACTTCACGGACATATAACCTTGTACGCAGACGACACGTGACTATTTTATTTCGGATCAACTATTGATGATATTACGGATTCAGCAAAAGAAGATTTAAATGTTCTATTTGACTGGCTACAATCAAATCTTCTCACAATCAACATTTCAAAAACATCTTATATAATATTTAAAGCGAAAAAGAAACCTGTACAAACACACAAACCTCTTACAATCAACAACATACCCATCCATGAAAAATCCACCGAAAAATACTTGGGATTACGAATAGACAATCGACTTACCTGGAATATTCATATAGAACACATTAAAAATAAACGGTGCACTACGAGGCATGGTACGGTGTGTTCCTCGACGAGTACGCATGACTATATACAATTCACTTGTAGAATCGCATTTGTTGCATCAAATAGAAATTTGGGGTAATGGGTCAAAAACGTAACTGACTGAATTACAGAGAACCCAAAACAAGTTGATCAAAATGCTCTTCCACTATCCGTACCGTACACCAACTTCTAAAGTATATGCAGAAACCAATTTTATGAACATTGCACAATTATACCGGTATCAAATATGCATACTTATTCGGAAAATACTCAACAAAAATATACTATCTTCAATCACTCTCACACAAAAAAAGCAAACATCTAAACGCTCCACCAGACGTGCAAGCTACTTAACCTACCAAAAACCAGAACTAACTGCGGCAAACAAATGATTACTTACGATGGAGCAAACATTTACAATAGACTACCCTCTGCAATCAAAAATATTAAATCCTTTATCCGAGCACATTTTGAAAACGTAAATTTGAGTTTAATTTAAATACTTACAGGTGGTTCATGAGTTTAAATTGGGTGAGCATTCTATGTTACGTTGAATATTACAAAGTTGAACGTTCTATCGATATTGTAACCTACCTACATTGATATAATAATGAAAATGTAAATTGTAAAATGTGAACGGCAATTCGTACGAAAAAAATGTTATTTAAGTTCTTTTCTCATGTAAGTGACCGTAGGTCTTTAGTGAGAATAAAGCTTTAAACCTATGTAGAGAATGTAAGTAGTTTTGTCTCTTTATACTTTTAATAGACACTTTTGTCATAAAGTCAACTGTTGAGACCAAAGATTTCTGACGTTCGCTTCGACGACGATCGCTTGCGTCGCCTCGCAAGCGATCGTTTTTTATTTCCTCTGAGGTTGAAATATTATTAAATAAATCTAATTTTGGCACATTCAATTCATGATGGCGGCTCGCACCTTTTCTCCCCAAGATCGGAAATTAGGCCCCCATACCTAAACAGCATAATCTCAAAAAAGCTTTCACTCCACCTTTTGTAGAGCAAAAACTTTCATATACCCCCACAGAATGGATTATATACCGTTGAAAGAATTGTTCCAATTTTATACCTACTACCAAGGACGTTTAAGCCATGTTTAAGCTACTGTTTAAACGTCCTTGCCTACTACAAAAACCATAAAACCAAAGATTTCTGATGCGCGTCAGGGATCGTCTTTTGTTTCTCTGAGCATAAAACAACATGGACCTTCGTGATACACGTCGTCAAGCGCACTTCAGATCAGACCTCTGGAAAGAATTTCAACGCGCGTCGCCTCGCCACACGTGGCGTACTACTCCGCCGAGAGAGTACCTATCTTATTTTGATTGTAAACACCTACTCGCAAGCACGATACACATACAACGCGCAGGCTATATTAATTCCGTGGCGCAGGCGTGAGCGAATAGCACGGCACGTGTTTTCTCCAGCCGAGAGGTGAGCGAGAGCGAACAGTGCGGAGATCCTGGGCATTCGGCCTAGTAAACAAAACAAAGTACGAGTAACTGTTCCACCATTCTGTGCTTGGCCGAGCATTCGTCAGAGTGTAATACCAACCGAGCTCTAGGCCGAGACACTCTCGCCATTCTACTAGGTACGTTGATTAACGCATTAAAGCGAGCCTAATCTCTTTGACCTCCGAGTGCGGCTGTGGCCATGTAGAGTCATTGTTGATCCAAGTTGTTGATCTTTGATGACTCAGAGTAACAAATACGATCGCTTCGCGAGCCGACGCGCGTCAGAGATCTTTGATCATATACAAATCATAATAGTACCTACTTTTCTAACCTCTATCTGTCAAATCTATGAAAATACGAGTAACAGTCAGTAACAGTCGTGAATGAATGACAGGTGTGTAATTGTGAATGACTATAATTGCTTCTTTGATAAAAGAATTATTACATAATTATCTTTTTCTAATAATAATTTCTTACACAGTTACTTTTATTTCGTAAAATAACATAATTTTCAAAATGTCTAAGGTTTCGAAGGTGAACATGTTGACTTTTTACTCGCAACCAGAAGATGTGAAATTGCGGAACATTGATATAAGCGATCCTAAAATTTTAGACGAACATCCAAATAGGCGCCGAAGAAGCCCAATTCTTGTGGAATTTGGTTACTATTTTACTCACTCATGCCTTCTTCAAGCCATGCCATCGCGGTACCTTGCAAGTATCTGGTAAGCTGCTGTCGCACGGCCTGATGAAGATACGCGAAAGTAATTTTATACCATGTATTTGTCGGTGCAATGAGCGATGATGACCTCTGATATATTTTTTCTATTCAGATTTTATAACTTGACCATTTTTATTTTCTCTAGTTAGCTATTTGTGTTCTATAATAGCCTAAGAAAGTCACACATATCAGGGAACTCAAATTTCCTGAAAACATCTTTAGTATCTTTCAAGCAAAGCAAGCTTTTTTTTTCAAGCAAAAGTAAAGAAAAAATTAAATTAAATTAAAACACAAAAAAACAAACATACACAGACCAGGACACACCGTGGCGGAGCAGCGGCGGAGGCAGACCGGGAGACACCGTCATAACTTTATGTATGAAAGATCGTACAAGCTATGACTCTTTGTGCTCTTTTACAGGCGATCCGAACGTTACAGCATTGGACATAGGACGTGCTTTAGAAATAGGTGCAAATATCGTCAAGTTTAGAATGGCATTTAGTACAAAGAGCCAAAAAGTCAATATGCTGAGTAGGATGGACAAGGCGACTTCCCAAAGTGCTGAAAGGCAAGGAGTGCCAATTTGCCCGATAGCCACTTGTGCCGCCGTTAAGACTTGGGTGAAGAAAATTGGAATTTTGGAAGACGGAATCGTACGTAATTATTGTGTGGTTCTTTTTGAGCAGTTGTGTAAAAACTGTATACGTGAAAAAATGAGCTCGCATCGGATAACCTACTTCACATTACGATTATTATCATTTTTTGTTTACGGCGAAGTATAGTATGCACGAGCATATGAGTAATATTGTGGTAAAAAAGTTGAAGTTGAGATGGTCGTGGCTTTCAATATTTCTATATAATTTGAACAATGTTTTCCTTTTTGGATCTTCGGACCTTGTATCCTGTATTTTTTTATGCATACTTTTGAGTAAAAATCTAGTTATTCTTTTTTTAAATACCTTTTTCGCTGCATCATCATCGTCGTCGTTAGTAATCACTCACAAGTTGCAATTTAAAATCTATAAAGTTTCATTAACACAAAACATTGTAACGATGTCATGCCCCTGCCTTCCTTTTATAATCTTTTCTTTCCGAGCAGGTTTTGCTAACACTAAGACGTACTACCTAAAATTTAAATATTCAAATTTGGATCTATATTCTACACCCCTCTCAATAGTCTTTTCATCATTTGACGAAAATTCTGATCAACATAGTTCTATAATGGGAAACTTTGTATTTTATGTCATAGTGTATCAATTTATAATGTGTGAACAGACATCTTCTGGGTAAGCGTATTCTGCTTCAACCGCGTCATCGCTTTCCAATCAGGTGAGACTGTGGTCAAACGCGAATCCATAAAAAAAAAGAAAAAAGATAAAACAGGACAAGAAAGGACCGAATCACAGCATATTATAAATTTCTTTTAGTTTATCGTTATTTGCGTTTCAGGCTGATATAGAGAAAGACTCTGAAGTCATTCTTACATGTAACCAGTCTTTGATTAACCAATGTACTTCAAATATGATTTATGTGGATCACCCAAATATTGCAAAAGATGTACCAATCGGTACGGAAATAACTATTGGTCAAGGTATCGTGGCAATGCGTTGTACAAGAATAAAAGACAGTGAAAGTATAACGTGTAAGGTTCATAAGGGAGGCCCCGCGAAAAATTTAGAAACAGTGTATTTTAGAAATCATAAAAACACCACACCTTACATAAGCAAAATAGATGTGACCATCCTCAAGTTTTGTGTACAATATCAAGTTAGTAACTTGAGAAATTATTTGCTTTTGTTAATAAACATTTAAGTATTATTTATACTTATTAGTAAACGATTATATTTCAGGTGAATTTATTAATCATATATTACGCAAGTAATGGAGAGATGGTAAGGAAAATTAAACGCCTCCTTTCAAAAGCGACATATAAGCCACTGATATTTAGTGGTATATGTAACCAAGATGGTATTGATAATCTGGAGGATCTCTTAAAGGTAAGGTAAACCTCGGAACAATCAAATTTGAGTGTAAATAAAAACAGCAAACAGAGTACAAAAAACTACTGCAATCATGTTAAACAGTTAGCTTGGAAATAAGAGTAGAGAAATTTTAAAGTTAACAAAACATGCAAATTGTATGAATAATGAGCAGAGATCGGAATAGGCTGACTATATTTACCTAAACTTTGGAGAACAGAGACAAAAAGTGGAGACTTGCTTACGACGACTTTTTTTCGGGAAAAATCTTAAATAAGTTGAACATAAGCGTAGTTTAAAGTGGGTATAGTCTATTTTCATCTAAACTTGCAATTAACAAATCTTAGGAATTTTCACTAAAACTAATCTTAACTTAAATCGTGTATTAGAATTATCCTTAAACTGATCGTTGTGGCATCAAATCTTTCAATACATAACATTTTTCAATGTGTAACACCTAAGTAAAACTAAAAAGAAATTTCGTCGTATGGAAGTCTCCACTTTCTGTCTCTGTTCTCCGAAGTTTAGGTAAATATGAAATCAAAATCAAAAAATTATTTATTTCCATAGGATGTTATTACATCACTTAGATCCGTCATTACATTTTTTTGGGTGAGTTCACTATCACAATGGCGGAATCTGTGGAGAAGAGCTTACCCAAGAAATTCCACAGTCATCGGATCTTTTGCGTTTCCTTTTTTAAATAAAATATTGTCAATTACAAAATTAATGCTAATTATTTATTATTGAAAAAGCCTGCTACTCAAACAATCTATTCCCATGGACATCTGTCCTCTAAGTAATCAGATATCCTAAACTAAACTTGTCTAAAGGTAAGTTTTTAATATCAGTAGGGACCTTATTGTAATAGTGTATACAATTGCCTTTAAAAGAATTACTAATTCTATGTAGTTGGCTCACATAAGCAACCAACTTGTCTTTATTTCTAGTATTAAAATTGTGCATATCACTGTGCTTCTGAAAATTACTTATATTTCTTTTTACATACACAAGATTGTCATAGATATATTGAGACACAAATGATGGATGAGACATATTATAGTTTGTATGAATGATGCTGTAATTATAGCCAAAATGAGAAAAGGGTCCAATTATCATCACCATCGTGTGGGTTGTAAGGTCGACAACCGACCTCACAAACCCTGGTGTCAGTGTTATAGAGCCGCCAAAGGCCACTGAAGGATCCAATAGCAGGCAAATATACAACATTTTTTTTTTTTATTGCAAAATTGACAAATTTAGTAGGTTACAAGGCTTAGTAACTCGTTTTAAAAATTTACGAATAAACAGTGGCACAAACCACAAACGCAAAAATCCTTAATTAATTAACATTAAAAATATTGACAGGAAAGCGACGGCATTGTGTTTTGCAGAGAATTTTTGACATATGAACTAGATACAAAGCAAGTGTTTCGAATTCCACTTTTTCAGAAGTGGTCGTCGGGAAAATGTCAGCAGGTAAAACGTGTTAAAAATTAAATTAATCTAATTATAATGTAAAAAAAAACTGCAGAAAACGGTTTATTATGAGTGGAAAAAGTTAAGAAATAATTTTAAATGGATCAAAAGAGTAAGATCAGGCTTTCTACAGTTAGCGCGTGAGTTGAAAGCAGTCGATGCTGTGACAGCACCACATTACAGGCGCGTAAGGGGAGGCGTACGGACAGCGGGGGGAGGTGCTCCCGCTCTTCACCTCTGGCCCCGACTGCATTCAACTCGCGCGCTAACATTACAAGCGTGTAAGGGGAGGCGTACGGACAGCGGGGGGAGGTCCTCCCGCTCTTCACCTCTGGCCCCGACTGCATTCAACTCGCGCGCTAACATTACAGGCGCGTAAGGGGAGGCGTACGGACAGCGGGGGGAGGTGCTCCCGCTCATTACCTCTGGCCCCGACTGCATTCAACTCGCGCGCTAACATTACAGGCGCGTAAGGGGAGGCGTACGGACAGCGGGGGGAGGTGCTCCCGCTCTTTACCTCTGGCCCCGACTGCATTCAACTCGCGCGCTAACATTACGTAGGTACTTGATTCGAGAAGACCGTCGGTGGTGGTGGTGTCTCGTGCCTCTTGGTAAGGCGTACGAGTATATGAGCTGTTGGTTATGATGATGATTCAACTATAAAGAAAGTATGTACTTTTGTTTATTTTTTCTTTATAATGGGGGATTTTCCGACAGCCAATTATAAAAATATATACTTCATAAATCTTCGATAGATAGCGTAGACCCAGGGCCATAAAAAGATTTTAAAAAAGAATCCACGAAGTAGTCTTAATTAGATAATTTTAAAGAGTTGTCAGAAAATCCCTCATTGAATTGAATAAGAAAAAATAATTAAGACAATTTATTTAATGTTAATGTAGCTATTGGTGTCGATTCGGTATACGCCCAACTAAACTAAACTAAAATTAGTCACTTTCTAACATTTTTGATTGAAAAGGGACCGAAGATCATCGGTTTTGTTTTTGTCTGACTTCATGTCATGACTAACTGTCAATTAAAATTTCAATTTTTATATTGTGATCATTGCATACTACTTATAGAACATGATTAATGGTAAAAATTAAATTACTCAAATACTCAAATGCATGTTTTATCTGAGATCTAAAACAGGTATTAATTTCATTGAATGAAAATATATTCATGGTAGTTATACAAATTTTATTTTCCGCAGGTTGGCAAACCAATGTTTATAAGTGGAATGTTTGAAAGTGTTCTCGTTGATGGCGTTATTTCTGGTTCCGAAGCAGCAGATGTGACTAATTCTCTCATGGATGGAGCCACAGGCTTTTTCTTGAGGGATTGCTATGACATAGACACCACTTTAGCCGCCATAAGTGGTTTAAACAGAATATGCTGCCAAGTCGAGCCTTTGACGTTCGATAAAAGAGTATTTTGGAGAATGTTGAAAGAGGTTGTTTTGTCGACTGATTCGATTGATTGATTTTATTGTTTTACTTCACCTTTTTTATATTATGGCCTATTAAATAAATCATTACTGATACTTTATTTTGCAGTATGAAATGCCAGTGAACGCTGCAGAGGCAGCTGTGCTATCTTGTGTAGCGGCGGCAAACCAAACAAATGCCCGAGTTGTAGTGATAAGTACGATGTCTGGTCGCACAGCCCGCTTCTTGCTTTGGCTCCGTCCTGCCTGCATTATTATCACTGTGAGCACACGACCAGAAGCAGCCAGGCTACTCTTTACGTTTCGAAACATAGTACCACTTATTTTCAAAGGTTGGAAGAAATATATTTTTTTTTTACATTTTACTAAAGGGCGTCACAGACGGTAAGATACGATATCGTATCTTACGAGGCAGCCAGCTCTCTCGTCACCATTCACTTTGTGTGCAACGCGGGGGTCAAGCAGAATGGCCGAATCAATCAGTGACCCCCGCTTTGCGTTAAAGTGAAAGGCGATGGGAGAGCTGGCTGCCTCGTGCTATAAGCCCTTAACCCGCACTGTGCCAGCGTATAATTCAGGATAGGCTTGAGCTGTATATGACCTGTTGATGACACATTTTAAATGTTTTTAGATAGAGTATTTTTAGTAATTTCATGAAGAATATTTTGTTACTTGTCATTGAGCGTATAGAATTTGTTTTAAACTGTCATGGCGCCGCCAGAGTGTTATTAATTTTGCAGGAAATTTAAATCAAAAATGGCAATTCATAGAAGAAGAACGTATCAAATATGCGGAACAGTTCGCAGTCATGAATCATTGGTTGGAATATGGTGATTTTTACATCGCCCTTCAGAGATCCTATAGAGGTCATCTCTTTTGTGACACTGTGAAAGTAATGACTGTTACCATCGCTAAAAAGATGTTAGTCGAGTAAGTAATCAGTTATTTGTTTAGTCTACAAATTTCTCTTTAATCTAGGCAATATGATTATTAACAACTTAAAAACTATAGATTAAAAAATAAGATTGTTTGCATTTTTGGTAAAATTATGGCTAACAAATCATTTAAACGCAGCAGTATTTGTAAATTCAGTGATGGACTCAAAACCACGCTGCGTATTTTTTCATTTTACTTTCATCGTACTGTAAAAAAAAACAAATAAATAAATTATAAATGGTTTCAAACACAAAATTTTTTCGTTGTATCTCAGAGTCATAATTTTGTGTCCTTTTATATAGGTGCCATTACAGTAGTGAGGAGGACGATGAAAGTAAAGAGACGATTCCTGAAGTAAAACCCGTCAAAAAGAAACGAAGAAGGAAAAAGAAGAAATCAGAAGAAGTTATGGTTGAAGCAGAGGAAAAACTAGATGGGGAAGAAACTACTGAAACGGAAGGGAATAAAGAAGAAAACACTACAGACGCGTAAAAAGAATTGTAGAAATAATTTTATTTATTAATTTATATTAGAATAAATCATATATAATACTTATTATTATTATTATTATTAAAATTATATGCTAACTAGATCTTTATTAACTGTGTTTAGTTTAATAAATTAATTATATTGTTAAATACTAGTTTTTTTAAAAATAATATGGGACATACACAAAAAACATGAATTGTTCCCTTTGTTTATTAATTGCCATTCTACTTTAGAACCAAAGATGAACGTCCAGTAAAATCCGAATTTCTATGATTTTTAGGTTAAATATTTTTAGAGACTTGAAAATTTGTTTCTTTAAAATTTCAACCTGGACTATATATGAAGCAAACCTCAACAACTTACGAAAACATTAGAAAACGCTATAGATTGAGAACTACTTAAAATGAAATTAACTAATTTTATGTAGCTGACCACGTAATAAATTGATTCAATCAATCAATCAGCCTATTGCAGTCCACTGCTGAACTAACAAACTGATTAGTAGGCGTTCGTCATTTGTATTTTTAATTTCCAATGGTTATAGCAAAGACATTGTTATTTATTACACTATGTATAGTAACCTAGGTATATTCAATGGGGACTTACATGCCAAAAAAACATTAATACTAATTAGTGACACTTCACAGCACATAAACATATCTTAAATAAATGACATTAAAATTATACATAGCCAATAACGAAGATCACATATTACATTTTATCAAGGGTAGGGAGAAAGTTTTTTGAATCGATACAAAAAAAGGGGGGCCGTTAGTACCGGTGAGTAATGGTGGAAGTAGTTCTATATAAGATTGATTGGCATAATTCAATTGTTTTATAATTAACGATTTTCTTTTTTAACTAAATTTTTATTTTATTTTTCTCAAGACATAGGTTTTAGCCTAGTTTGGGAGCCAGGGATTTTATTTCTGAGTTTCTCAGCATGTAAAATTAGCCTAGTTTCTGTTTTGTAATTATTTCTTTCTTATGGCAAATAAAAAATTATTTGGAGAAACTTCTTCAGTTCACCTTTAAGGGAAATTATTATTATTATTAATATACATAATTATTATTATTTTCATTAATATTTTATCTATTTACCGCTCTGGGTCTCTCTCAAGTTCAAGTTCATTTTATTCTATAACAGTTACACTATGTGCATTCAAGCAGGCTACAACTTTTATAAATAAAATACAACGCTAGCAGCATCCCGCGCGCTCTGTTTGTCATAGCGATTCGCTATCCCATGGTATATACTGCGCCTGGTATTCTCTTATTTGGAACATGCGTACGTCATCACTGCCTCCTCGGTGGTTCTCAAACTTGGTCTGTCGGGAAAATTTCCCCTTTTTAGGAATATAACAATACTGATAAATAGACAAATAAATACATACATACATAAAATCACGCCTCTTTCCCAGAGGGGTAGACAGAGAACACTTCCTTCCACTTCCTACGATCCAGAAATATTTCCCTCACTTCGTCCACATTTGTTCAGGCATTCTTGTCGTTTTAGTCCTGACCTGGCATTTTTTCAGAACATCTCTGATTTGATCATGAAATATAGACATAAATAAACGACTTTTCTATGCATAATTTGTTATTTAATACGGAGTGTTTGATACTTTTAAATTTTTTCTTGCTAACACTGTTGTGTAGCCATTCATTTGCTACTGAACCTATCTTTGGAAAACTTAAAAATCTAATCGTTTCACCTTTTGCACTTCTATTCTTACAGTTCCGAATGGAACACCCGACCATCGTATTTTTGTTTTATTTTTATGATCTGAAACAAATTGTTGACGTAAAAGTTTGAGAAACGCTTTGATTATGTATGTAGACAAAGAACGAAATATACAATTAACACACGTAAAACAAGGACAGCGTCACGCAGAATATGGTCAGACAGAGCGATCCAGTGTTGCCGCTGGTATAATATTGTAACTCCCCTAATTTTATTTTTGTTGTGTGAATGCGAAGAAATTGTCCAACATTGAGTGAGTATTCGTGTTTAATATAAATATTGCGCAAACAAAATTAATGTTAATGTTATATTTTATATTTTTTTAAGACGATCTATGACACTAAACGTTTCCTTAGTTTCGTATTACGCAACAATTAAATGGTAACATTATAATGACGTAGCCTTGTGTCACAAATTTAGGAGAAGACCTTATCTTAGACTATGTGCTATCCCTCCCGCACCCCGCATCACGCCAGTCGATGTTATTTCAGTACCAAAAAATACAAACTTCTAGATCGCTCTGAAGTTGCTTCGCGCATTGCGCGTTGTCGCTTTTACCTACATTTTGTAGTAGCAAATCGAATCGTGCCGTGTTCAGAGCGATCTAAAAGTAAAATGATAGCAAAAAGTTTATTTCAATATAATATTGGTAGAGTAGAGTCTGAGTATCTGAAGAAATTAACTGTATTAGAGTAATGATACTAAATTGCTATACCTGTTGGTATATTGATACTTGTATCCCTGGTTATTATTACATTATATATTATATCCCGGCTCTCGCAGTTAGAAAATTCAACAGCACAGCCCAACGCGTTTGCATTTCAAACATTTTATCTAAGGTATTTATCTTTTTCGCAAACCTCGTTTTGATCCCCTAATGGTTTTCCCACAAATAAAACTTGGCTTTGTTTATTTCTGTGGGCTTTATTTATTTTAGTTGGCGTTGTTAGCGACAGCTGCGTCGCTTGTTTATCAATCCGCTTACCCTGAACGAGGCCGAGACTCTTTGCCTCGGTTTTGTAACTCACCTGACTTTTGCTTGAAAAGCTAATCCCTGAAGAGCGCAGCGGGGGGGGTTTGAATGCTTTGTGTAAGCAAGATTAATTATCGGCTATTACTTCGTTTATTTCTTCCGGTATTATTTATTTTTCCTGCTTCAGTCAAAATGTAAAGCATATTGCAACATACCAGTGAAAAAAACGCGAAGTCAAAACGTTTTTAAAGCAGAATACGTTTTTACTTGAATTAAGTAAATTACCCACAGATGAGATAAGTGATGGATGGATGATGTGATGATAACTTTATTTGAATTTATTTACGATTTATTGTACACAAGCAAATTACAAAACATAAAACATGAAGAAAGACGACACAACAGGTACTACTTATTTCTAAAGAAATATCTTCCAGCAGACTTAACGGAAGAGACAAGATATATAAAGATATGCAGATAAGACGTGCACAATAACTTTATATAAAACTACTTAAATTATAGAAAAACAATTTACAAAACAATATATAATAATTAAATATAAATATATAGAATACCTAACCTATACCTAACTATAAAAGCATACTTATAATATATACATACACCTACTTATATAAATATAAACAAATAACTAAATAAATAATCTACAGTTAATTAGAGAGGGACAGATAATACTCCTGTATTGTTTTGTTTTGAAACACGTCAATATATTAAGTAAGTAAGTAAGTTTAGCTAGGTCATGTTATCTATCATAAGCTGAGTGAGATTGTGAATGCTGCTAAATTATTACCTTTTGTACCTTAATGTAGGTAAGTAATACTTAGTGTACCAAACAGGTGGATAACTGGTCCTCATAACGCAGGGAATCCTAGTTTGAGGACCAGGGATGTAAATTTGTTTGTTTTGTATTTTCATTTTGTTGGATCAATAAAGACTTTATTTATTTATTATTTATTATTAGGTTCTTAAAAGATTTATTCCACGTTTGTAAAACTTAAGATCTCCAAGATCAGCGTACTAAATCCTATTCTATGGAGCATGTTCACAATAAATTATTAGATTAGAATATTAGATTTGAGCCTCTTCTTTGGCCCTCTAACACAACCACAAAGTTAACTATAGTGCCACAAACAAGTCAAAAACCATAAAGAATCAAATATTTTGTAGGCTCGCTGTTGCTTTGGTTGTTATTCTGTCTGTCGTCAACCAAATTGGTAACGACGACGCGACGATAACGACGACAGGTCTACTCCGAGGGTCAGAGAACGTAGAACGTAATCTTTGGTCTAGGTTCGATAGCCCTTTAGTCTTCGTTTTAGAATATATATGGTCTAAGGTCTTCGTTGGTGGCTTCCAGCAACCTAAGGCGAGATTTATACAGAAGAGACGTGGCGAGGACGTATGGCGGTGGCGGATAGTCAAAGTAATACGTAGCATAGAGTCCGGCGAGCCATTTTGTGGCGGTGGCGCGTCACCTAGTGGCGGGACGTCGTCGTCGTTGACTATCCGCCTTCACCATACGTCTGCCATACGCCCTCGCCACGCCACTTCTGAATAAACCATGCCTTAGACCTTGGTTTAGCTCCGACTCTCCGATTCAACTCCGACTCCATCGCCCAACTTCCGCCCGTGTTTCTCTATGCTTCAATAGCGCGGATGACTTTCCGTGACAGATAACAACTTTTTGATCTATTTATCAAGCCATTTTTATAAGAATTGAGTTAAATACGTTTTTACAATACAATTAACTACGTAATTATAGTTAAATCAGCATGTGGCCTACCGATTTGGATAGTAAACTTGATGAAGTTAGTCCTTTAATTTAAACTCGCATTACAAGCTAACTTTATTAGCCAATGTCGTGTCAAAATAAATAGTTCAATCTTTTTAGCCTTAGGCCTTCCTTACAATGAAAGCACGGTCGGTCACAGAGTTAAGAAAGCGACGACGACGCGGGATATGTTTTTCACATTGAAGGTCACCGATATTTTAGTTGTAATGTATGAAAAAACTAGTCAACTCTTCGTCGTATTTTTCATTTTGGGATGTTCTGAGCCGAAGTCCGTGCTGAGGGCACCCCTAGGCTTGTTCATAAATATAGGGGTCCCCCGTAAAGTCCGTATCGCGTTATTTTACTACTTTGATATTATATTAGGAAAAAGGAAGCCCTAAAAGCACGAGAGCGAGAAACGGTGCAGTGAGTTTGTACTATTTTTTATACCATATTTTTATTTTTGTCGCACCCCCTCTGCGCCCGCGCCCTGTTTTTATTGTGTGGGTTATTTATTTCAACTTTTCATAAATTCCTCCGATATTTTTTTCATCTCTTCAGTTTGACGCCATGGAACTGCCAGGACAACAACTATCAGCAGCCAATGCTGTTACTCCATTAGATCATGTTCTTAACCTTGACATTAAAGCGCCACCAGGATGTTTAAGAATGACATGCATAATGGCAACCATGGGTAAGATAAGAAATGAAAATATCGCGATTCACGTAGTATATAATTGCGAGTAAAAGATCAATTATTGCTGATAAATATAGGCTCTTAGCTAGCAATGCGTAGAGATACAAAGCTCGTATTTTTTGTAACATGGTGACCATAGTTGCAGGTTTTGCTGCGTTAAAACAAACTAAACAAATTATTATAAAATATCCATCTTTACAACACCAGGTGGTTCAAATATAGCCATAACGTTATTATTTTCTTACAGGAAAATCAACAAATGATATAGACATAATGGAAAAACTTATGGCAGCAGGCATGAACATAGCCGTACTCAACATGTCGTTTGGTAACAGAGATGAACATATTGAAACGATAAAAATGCTGCGACAAGCAGAAAAAAACTTCAGCAGTAAAATGGAAAGACACTATCCATTAGGAATTGCTCTTCGATTGTGTGGCAGAAAAATACGGACAGGACGTATAGCCGAAGTTAGAAAAATATTACTTACACGTTTGATTGCATAATTTTAACCCACCTATGAAAAATGGAGATAGATTGAAACACAATAAAAAGACCGTTTGTCTAAAATTTTAATGTATACCATAACCAACTTAATTACGTGATTCTAGGAATACTTTATTCGTTTTGCCTCAAAGTACGAATCCCTCGATGAACCCTCGGTTTTCTTATGATCATAATTTTATTTCTCAGATGTATGGTGACACGGTAGAACTCAAAGCTGGTGAGTCGGTCAGACTGACCACGGACGATACATACAGAGATAGATGTTCCATGTACACGGTCTACGTAGATTATCTGTATTTTGCTGACCAAGTAAAGAAGAAAGATATCGTTCTTATTGACAATGAAACAATTATGCTACAAATTGACATGATTTCTGCTACGACACTCACATGTAAAATTCAAAGAGGGGGCACACTGGGCTCGTACAAAGATGTGTTTGTACAGAATACCGTATTTGATATGCCCAATTTCTCTGAAAGAGATAAGCTGGATATTGATATGGCTATTCGTCACCAGGTGCTTGTTAATTTTCATAAACATGTATAATAGTTATGTACATAAAGAGTCATTATAACTTAAAACATTACTGTAATGTGCCACATCCCCATCTAATTAACTACATGTTTTTTTGTACCCATATTATAAGCTCTGCTTAATTTGGGATCAGATGGCCGTGTGTAAGAAATCTCCACATATTTATTTATTTAAATACAAATACAAAATCGTCTATTTGCAAGAACACGACAGCATGCATTGAAAGTATTCGTACAGTATTATGCTTGAGTACAAGCGTGTAAAAATTAGTTCATAACAACTTACAAAATATGTAATGAATTGAGTAATAAACTAAGTCAACAATAGTAATTATCAATAATTATTAAATTGTTACCTATCTATTTATTAAATTCATGTCAGTGAAGAATTGAAATTTATAAATTCCTTAATGATATAAAACAGTTGTCCATTAGCCACTTATGCAAAATTGATTTAAATTTATTCATGTCATTCAATATTTTTAATTCATCTGGCAGTTTATTATATATTACAATACACATGTTGTACAATTGTTTTTATATATAGTTGTGTGGCATGGTGGGTGATGTGTGGTGGTGGTGGAGTAGTTTATACGTTTATATTAGAAGAGATATTTTGACTAGACAGCAGAGATCCAAGTAACATAACTTACTCCACAATTAACCAATCAACAAAACCAACAACCAACCAACCTAATCAACCTAACTAGGTTGAGTTTTAACAAAATATATAAAAGTGTCTATCATACAAGGCAATGGAAGGATGTTTAACTCTCTAAATAATGACCAACAACAACAATATTTATTATTTACGTAAATTTAATCATTTCTGTTTTTAGGTCGACATTTTGATACCATCTTTTGTGCACAGTGCTAAGGTGATAGAAGAATTAAAAAAAATACTTGGCGACAAAGGAAGGAAAATTTCAATTATAGGCAACGTTCAAACTATTGAAGGCTATCGTAATTACAACGAAATACTTGAGGTAAATTATGGATTAAATAATAAAGAGACGATTATTTACTTTGACGAATATTACAGGTTAAAGTTCTGTTTCAGATGACCAATGGAATAATGATTACACGACAAGAACTGGGTACCGATATACTACCAAAGAAATTAGTGATTGCGCAAAAGAATATGATAGCACGAGCAAATACAGTAAATATTTGTAGTTATGAAACTTTACTTACATTCTGTACTGCTGTTGAAATGTTCGTTCTTCTTCCACGGCATTTATTTCGCCAGTCGGGCATTTACCTCTCCATAGCGCTTCCACTCCACTCGATGATCCTACGTTTTTCTGGGCTCGCGTGGTTTTTCCTGCATGATCTGGCTGATGGTCTGCCCATGTTTGTTGTGCATTAAGAAAGGAAAAAGGGAAAATAATTAATCGTATACATTAATATTATATTATAGGGATGTCGTATGAAACTGGTGGAGCAGCGTAGTGTAGGTCGTTGAGCAGGCCTTCGTTCAGCAGTAAACGTCTTTTGGCTGAGATAATGACGATAATGATGATAATGAGCATGATGAAAACCTTTTATGTTATTTTACAGGCAAATGTTCCAGTAATAATAAGCGCCCATTTACTTAGTAGCATGCGAGACCATCCACTTGCACTCAGAGCTGAGCTACTGGACATTGCAAACTGTATTTTAGATGGTGCTGACGGTCTCTTGCTTTCTGCTGAAACTGCTATTGGACAATATCCGGTAGAAACTGTAGCCTGCATGCATAATGCGTGTAAAGAAGCTGAAGCTTGCATGTGGACGAAACAACTTTTTTACGATTTCATTGAAAAAGTAAGTTCATGAATTCAAAATGTATAAAGTAAGGATAAAATTGTAATAATAAAATTTTTAGGTATTTTTTAGTAGTCGTACAGCAGAATAAATATGACAACAACCTGTTATTTTTATTTTCAGACTTGTTTGCCATGCGATCAGGCAACAGGAGTGGCCGTTGCGGCAGTCCTCTCCGCTCAGAGGTCCATTGCTGCGGCCATAGTTGTGGTGACCACGACCGGCAAGTCGGCGCAGATTGTCGCCAAGTACCGTCCTCGATGTCCTATACTCGCAGTCACCAGATATGCACCCATTGCACGACAACTGCATATGTGGAGGGGCATTATGCCGCTTCATTACGAAGGTAAGAAAATGTTTAATAACAAATATCCCAGAAATATCTTCAGGTCTATTATTATTCGTAATTAGTACTTGATCATTTAATGACCGTGTTTTTCTTTATCATTATTGTAGCAAGACATTCATGGAGTAATCGCCGTTTTTTTTGTTCGTAAATTAGACTGTGACTCTTGACAATATTTTACAGCCAGTCCAGATCCAGATTGGCAAAATGACATTGAGAAGCGGGTCGGTTTTGCGACTAAATGGGGCATGGATCAGGGTTTCATAAGGATTGGTGACCCCGTCGTCATCGTGTCTGGTTGGAGACAAGGCTCAGGGTTCACCAACACTATGAGGATCATCTACGCCGCCAATGAGTCTGTCGTTATCAACAATGAGATACAGCGTTAACGTCACTCCGTATATCTTTTTAACTTATTTTGAATTAGTTTTAATATGGAATAGAGAGTATATTTATTTACTTAAATTTGAAATATCACGTCTACATTTAAATTTACTTTTAAAATGCTTCTATATTACAATTAAATAAATACTTTTATAGTATCAGTCATACCGTAAAACAAAATTAATGATGGCATAGTTTAACGCGTCACTAAAAGCTGCATTATCATCATCAGCTGCAGTAGCACCACCAATTAAAATAAATCATTTACTTATTGTCAGTGGCTTCGATCGAAATTATTATGTGTTTAACGACAATAGAAGGGTTGCAAATTATATTTTAATTATTATTTTGTAGTCCTAAATATAATCAATAAGTTATGTAAGTCGTAATTGTTAAAAGTGTGATTTATTTCAATTGGTTGCGCTACTGCAGCTGATGTTTAACCTTCATACTCCAATTGGGATAACCAGTATTAAAAGCCATAGCTGGATTGGCTCTAAATTTGGTGACGTTAAGCGGAGGTTACCCGATCAGCGTCAAAGGGCTCACTGTACTCTGCGACGAGGCAATTTGCAAAGCTCTCTGAGGTGTCCAAATTGAATTTATGTAACCTCCCCTTTAGACCGAGGCACAGTGTCGTAGCGCTTGGCTCTTAACTCAACGCTTGGACTGCTTTCATTACGTGCGATGCAGTCATAGCACAAAAATCTAACAGTGTGGGTATTTACTGTAATTAATTGATTCGATTGATTGGTGTGGGTATTAACCCCAGCAAAATGTTGCGCTTTAGAAGGATGAGAGTGTGAAAGGCAAATAATTCTCCATGAGAAGTAATTATTGTGCGCCAAAAGTAAAATTTTTGCAACTTTCGGAGAAGTTCGTGAAAAACTGATTTTGCTGCGGTAACGTTATGTTGTTGTCGCTGAAAGTATTGAGAAAACAGATTTGCAAATTTTGAATGTGGGGTGATTTTCGGTGATTTTAATTATTTATTTTTGCTTAATTTCTTGATTATGTAAAATCTACTTGGTCACGTCGCTAAATGATAAACACTTCTGTTGGTTGTAATTTTCTTGATTTGGTACATATTCCGAGACGTACGCAATTTAAAAAGGGGCCCAAGAACGATTTTTCAAATAGGTCCTCGCCTTAAGAACCTATTAGTAGTATTTTTTTCAAACTTTTGCATCGAGCCGTTTTTGAGATACGAGACACCTCAAAACGTTACTCCAGCGAAATCTTAAATACCAGCTCCTAAACCGTTAGAGGCACAAATTTCGCTAAAGTTTATGTATCCAATTCCGGGCTAAAACGATGAATTTCTCCGAAAGTGAACGAATTTTGCTTTTGGCGCAAAATTACTTCTCATGGAGAATTATTTGCCTATCATACTCTCATCCTCCTAAAGCGCAACATTTGCTGAAGTTACACACACGGTAACAACTAGAATAAACATATGAAAAATAATCCATAGTAAAAAAAAAAAACAAAATAAAATAAAAAAAATCTATAAGATGTTATTACATCACTTAGATCCGTCATTACATTAGTGCTATAGTGTAAATACTCATACTAATTCGAAAGGTAGGCAAACTGAGAAAGTTGGCAAAGGTCCCGCTAAGTCTTTGCGATGGCAAAAGTGACGATGCGAATCTATAATCTTATGCTTTAGGGAAGTATACTGAGACCACAGTTAATCCTTTTTTGCAAATGCTTTTCCTGTCAGTCGCCAGAACAGTGTGTATCTGGTCCAGGGTGAGACGGCCAATAATGGTGCATGTCTGGTGCACGAAGCAACCGCGGGTCACGTTGCAGCTTCAAAAGGTGGATGTTCGCTTTGCGGGTTTAGTCGATAGTTTCTGACTTTGCTTCAAAATTCTCTTTAGGTTTTATTATTTTGATTTAGTTTTAAGAATTCATGAAACCACTTTCATGTAAGTAGCAGCGATTCCGTAGCGTTGCGGTCCAGAAACGGTTTTACAACAGCCTCCGTAGCCGTGGGGTAGAACGTTTGCCTGTCGTTCCAGGAATTCTGGGTTGAATCCTTGTGAGTACACTGCTAAAGACAAATCCCTTTGTGACACTATACCTTGTTTTTTTGTGTTTGATTGGAATATTGCAGGCCGTAGTTGCAGGCTGAATCACCCGATTCTCCGTTCAATGATTCCGTGTTTCTAGGAAACAGTCATTACACAAGCCATGTCAGAGGCCTTGAGGGCTCAATAACTCTGACACTAGGGCACACCAGGGCTTGTGAAGTCAGTCACCAACTTCACACACAACCCAACTGATCTTTGATCAATGACCTAAAACACCAACCCTAAAACAGAATACAGCAGCAAACAAAAATATGCTGAAATGGGCAAGTGCGCGCCCGCTAATATTACCACTTTTGTAGAAGTAGCGATTAGGTCCGTTAAGGAAATTAAAAATGCTGCACTGACATCTGAACCTCTTCTCCTATACTTGCATTTAAGTTGATTTTATAGGATAGATATTTCTCAGCCGCAGATCATCAGTTGGTAACCTGTCGTGCAACTCTCTTATTTCGTATTCTCCTGCTATCTCTTTATTACCCTTGTGCTGCACCTGCGGCAAAGGTCACCGAGCGGCGAGCGAACATCCTCAGTAACGGAAGCAATTACTCGCTGCTCGAAGCTGTAACTGTGTCTGTAAAGGACTGTAGGCTGCATTGCTAGGCTGTAACCAGTCCAAACTCATTGCGAAATATAATGGGGAAGAATCATAATTTTATAAGAAAAGTGTATGTGCAGTCACGAAAGTTAATTTTAGATAAACCACAAGAGCAACGGATTATACGACTTAATACGTGAATCTGCTCAACAAATTAATATCTTTGACAATACACTTATTTGCATTTAAACAACATAACTGAACTGAATGATACTAAGACAAAAAAAAGTTGAATCTCTTCCAGTCCACATTTGAATATGCAGAAGAAAAATTAAGATAGCAGGCAAAGTCTACACTAACTGTTTGAGTAAATGAATATTTTCACAAATATATTTTTTCCCGTCCCCATATCAGGGGTATGGCCAGGGGTACGGTGGGTCCGCAACGTCCTGCACTCTTACATCGCTGCAAGCAACATGCACTGGAAGAATATAATACTGAGTAAGTCCCTGTGCAGCTGGACAAAT
Organism: Carpatolechia fugitivella; assembly: GCA_951230895.1. Lineage (NCBI taxonomy): Eukaryota > Metazoa > Arthropoda > Insecta > Lepidoptera > Gelechiidae > Carpatolechia > Carpatolechia fugitivella. Next base: position 8,987,520 of record OX579648.1, on the reverse strand, counting down.
TCCTTCTGCATTGTCAAAGCTGCAGGAACAAGGCAATTTGTAGGGGCGCGCTTACAGAATCCAATTTGATAGCGAGTTTTATCTCAACGTGCTCTAGCAGGATATAAAAGATATGCCTTATGCATCTTCGTGAATCTTGTTTACCTCTCTCGTAGTTATAAACTACTTAGCAACTTAAGCTACAAAAGCACATGAAACTGTGAGTGCAAGTTTAATCTTTCACTTCATCCTCGCTTGAACTAATTAATTTACAAACAATAATGTTTGCAATTTGTCTATTGTAAGTTTGCAATGTATCGATGCAGGATGGACACACAGCATAGACTTGTGTTATGACCACTGTACGTACAGTGAACACTCGTTAAAATATACTCGTATTTTCATATTATGTAGAGATTCATCATCTGTTTCGTATAGAGGTCGTCCGCTTTCTAAACACTTATTTGTAGGCCATATGTGGTTTCCAATAAAGGACAAAGTTTCTAAGTGTCTGATGCCCCAATTATTGCCTATGCCATTACAACCGTCCACTTCCAAAGCTTTCAAGACAGATTCAATTTGGCTACACTCGGCCCTTCATACGAAAAGTTTTGATACGCGTCCGGAAGCTCCAACTTCTGTTTATTCGAATATAATTATTACTTACATCAAAGAGACGCAATTTGTCCACAACAAGTTTTAGTCAACTATTAATAACGCGTTTTAAATATAGACAAACAAAGCAACAACAACCCGCCATGACAAAATCGTTTATAAGTTTGATCCATCGCACGATTCAACTTGATTCGCGTATCACGTACAAGTTTTTTATAATCCTATCTGCGGAACAAAACAAAGTTACTCGCGAAGAAATAACAAGCAAACAAAAAAGAAAATAAAAAAGTAGAAAATAAAAATTCCCTGAATGAACGTAGCGAATGGCACTTTTGGAGGCATCAAGTCGAGATGGGCGGCTAAATTGTAATGTTTACAAGTTAAATTAGACGAGGGTGGTGGAAGTTATTCATAATGGAGCACCTCACCTTTTTGCGGTGGCTCTGGGAGATTACGCACAATTTGCGCACTTAGATATAATAGGGGTGCCAGATAACGCTTTTTTATGGTCACGATACTAATGCCTTGCATACCTTTAAAATTTTACTCGTCCAAAAATGCGTCCAGTCTCCTATAAGATTCGATGTTTATTTGCTTGCTTAGTGAGCTCTTGATCTTTTGATGAATTATTCGAGTTCTAAACGATACAAGCTCAGAACACAATTTCTGTGTACAGTAAAAGTTTTTCACAAAAAATTCAACCGACGAAAATAGAAACTGAAAAGCATAAAATATAATATTTAAAATTTTAGTAACCAACGCTCCTTATTAATTTAAGTACCTAACTAATTTTGAGTCGGCGCCAAACAAAATCATTAACACTAAATAAATTTACTTTATTCACTTTTTTGTTGATTTAACTTATATTATTGATAATTCAAACACTTGTACTCCTCGTATTTATATTTAAATGAACCCGACCGGTTTCTCTTCACAGCATCTAGACAAACAATAAAATTTTATCCGTGCAATATAATGTGAACATTAATCAATTTAAACATAAATATGTGAAACGAGTACCAGTGTTTGAATCATCAATAATAGGTCCTATAGAGTTTCACCAAGTGCCGGCAATCGCAAGTATAAATTTGATTTAATTATACATAATAATCACGCCTCTATCTCAATAGGGGTGAGCAGAGATTCAGTTCCAAGGAGCACAAACTGAAACCACGTTTGGTAATATTTTTCAGGTTCACATTCAGCATATTATACACACCTAAAAGAAGGTACACTGATCTTTAGTGCACAGGTGGCAAACCTCTCTTGATATTTCTTTAATTAACTTAAGTAGATAATTGGTATTAGGTACATACTTAAATTAATTAGGAGGGTTGGTAACTAAAAATGTCTATATATTTTATTTTATGCTTTTCAGTTTCTATTTTCATCGGTTGATTTTTTTGTGAGAAGTTATTATATTTTATTTTTTGTGGCTAAAATCGAATAAAAGATAACCCACTTATTTTTTGTTCTACCTATATACCCTGATCTATTGTCACTGAAAGTAATTACAAATTTATGCGAAGTAAAGTAGATTAACAGGTGAAAATTCAGTAGGTGTAACCAATCATCCTGCCTACCCAAAGTAGATTTTTTTCTTTTTTTATTAAATGGAACCAATTTCGATGTAAACCCTATACAATAAAAAAAGAATTATGAAAATTGGACTAAACTGTAAAAAGTTATGCGTGGTCTGATACATAAAAGTAACAATAATAATAATAATAAAATATACGTGTCGAATTGAGAACCCCCTCTGTTTTTGTTTTGTTTTTTCGTCAGTTAAAAATCTTTTGTTTCCAAAATATGTTTAATCATAAACGCTACAAAAATAAGTATATTCGTCCAACCCTGAAAACAAGCAATAGTAATGTTCTGTTGGTACCCGTAATTGACCGAGCGAGCGAAGCGTCTCTGTTTCAGCTTGGCCAAATTTGCTTTTGTATGTCCATCTGTCCATCTGTTTGTCTGTTTGTTTCACTCTACAGGTCGCGTTTCTCAACCGATTCTCGTGAAATTTTGTGAGCAGGTTCGATAAATTAGGTAATCGAAATTTTTGTCGAGTCAGTTTTTGGAAATTTTAAAAAATTACGGAGTTATGGGGATTACCAGCTTACAAGGTCTACCGCTGAGGTTGTTTTCCTCTACAGGTCAGATTTCTTACTCAATAAAATAAGATATAATAAAATAAAATAAACATATAAAAACTAAAAAAAAAAAAAAAACAAGTGGTCGGAGATGTTTGTGGAGAACAAATAAAAATAAATATGAAAAGATATACAGACCCGCGAGGTCTACAGCTCACAGAGCCACTAGTTAAGTTTAATCTCTCTATTTAAAAAAAATGTGTAGGAAAAGTTTAGGACATTATCTTTTCTTATGCATCAATGTTCGATATCATAATTTGTTTTATGAAAATTACATCACCATCACAACTCTGTGCCAGTATTTTTTTTTGCTTATGTTATGATATGACTGACTATTACAAAATATGCATGCATCCATCCACATCTTTCATAACTACATAAAATCCATAGAAATATCTAATATAGGCAGCTAACAGCTAAAAATAAAACTTGAAATTCACACAACATACTATTCATTATATTAATTTGTCTGCATTAAACCTTTTACGTATCTGGAACAGAAAGTATTAACGAAAATATCCGCAATAAAATTGATTTCAACAAAACTGTAAAAATTACTGATTTAGACTAGCAACCAATAATGGTCGCCTGTAAGTACATGATGGGATATAAGTACATGTAGGTACCTGATACTTATAGACCGCATTCACCGCTAGCAGGTGCAAAGAAGAAAAGCACAAAAGGGATAATAAGAGGGCTTAAGAGGGCGACCACAGAGGGAATGTGCCCTATCGCCCTTTGGCAACGTCGAGAGGCTGCCCACTACAGGCCCCGCTACCCTGCGGAAGGAGATTTTAATTTCTGCGCTGAAATGTTGGACGAAATTTTTTGCACACGTGTCTTAGGTATGGTCATTAACTTCTACCTATAGAGCAGAATATAACAGTACTCGAAATTACGTCAAAAGTAAGAAAACTAACTTCATGCAAGAGCTTAACAAGTAACGTGAAAATAAATAGAAAAGTATAAATAAAATAAATTCGACTCTGTAGACAAAGACGACTTGAAACAGTTACTTAATTCTTATGCGATAGATAACAAAATGGAGCGTATATGACGTTACTTTCATACTTTTGTGCTCGTTTCTTTATCCCAAGATTAATCCATATTCCTCTTTTATTGTCCTTTGCCCTCTATGTACCCTTTACCACGAAGTCCGAGATTACCGTGGTCTCTAGACTAATCTAGATACACCTACTACAGGCTTCTATCTATCTAAGACTACAGGGACTACTTAGCTTTCGTCTTTACAATACTGTTCACATTTGTTCACTTTTTCTTGAGTTACATTTTGTTTATTTGATACACGATACGAGTATCGTTTAACCACTACTTAACATAACAAACACGAAATATACTTATGTAATAAAATAAATACAACTAGTATTATTAGACCAGGGTTATAAAGTTGATGTTTATTTTGCTAAGTTTTCATAGAGCTGATGTAATAATGTCTAATACTCGTAGTGATAGGGGCTGTGTGTGATAATAAACTAACACGTGCAGAGTGTCCCCTTAAAGATTACTATCACATTACACGAGGTACTTCGAATTTTCTATTCCCTTGCCAACTCGTAGTTATCATATCACACCAGTGTGACAAACAGGTTTTTACACAGTGTACGGTCTTGACACCGTTCATATTTTTATGCAGACGCGGCAGCCTACTTTCGGCCACGCGCTGCAGTGTTCTTTAAATACTAAAATCATTACAATAACTTTTAAGTGCAGTACCATCTCGCGAACTAGCAACATCTCAAGGAAAGAATCGCCAAATTATAATAGTTTTGTATATTAACTGTACATTATACAACTTTTACTACGTTTGTGTGATCTTTCACTTCGCGGCGCTCCACAACAACTAGCAGCCTTACAACCTGCTGGATCTACACACAACTCAAATGTGCGGGTCTCACTTGACTCGTACACACAGTATTGAAAACATCGTGAAACCTGCAGAAGTGCACATACTTGAAGAAATTTAAAGGTTTGTGTGTGAAGTTGACCAATCCGCACTGGGCCAGCGTGGTTGATTGGCAGGTAAATAACAGTCTGGACTCGCTTGATCACCATTATTCAGGGTAAGCTCAAACCTTTCCAGTGGGGACGTATATACGAGCTGGAAACAACCTACTCGAATTGTTGAAATAAATGCTCATTTCGTGTGAATGCTCCTCGTGGAAACGTACCTTTAAGGAAATAGTTTCATAATATATTTTTGTGAAGAACACGTGAATCGCGCTTCGGCCTAATGAGGCACGCGCTACTAACATTCAATCCTTGCCAGAGCCGCAGTTGGTTGTAGTTATATATTATTTATCGACAAGAGCTGGAAGGAAACTTTTACTAATCCAAAGATGCAAAGACAAACTATCCCAGTTTGTTAGCGTTAAATTTAAATGTAGCGGACACCTTTTCGTTTTAATTTCACCAAGCTATGGTAGATTACTTGTAGACTCAGCTGGGATTGTCCACGAGAAGTGTTTTTTCCTTATTTCTGTTTATTTTTATATTTCTGAAGTTCTTGTTCTAAAATTAAAACATGTTCATTTGATACGAGTAACTTTTCTTTATTCTAGTCTATAAGAAAAGTAGGGTTGGACGTGTGACTTTTGCTAAAAATTGTGTATCTCATACCATCAAAAATCAACTACTACGCAAAGTAGTAAACGAATTAGAAGAAACATTTATTAGCCTGCACGTTGAGCCGTGTTATATGGCCTGTCTACCAAACTGATATATTCTCACTGCGTTTGCATTAAAAAATTCTCAGCACAGCAGTACTTTTTTTTCAATACATACACCAAAAAAGACGTTAACCAACTTTATACCTGAAATATGTCGTATTCGTAGAAAGAATTCGTTCCTGGTTAACCCGCGGCTTCGTTACTCAGCACTATGCAGAAACGGCGTAATGATACGAGCCCCTCGTGTGGGGTAAGCAGGATGTGCTGGACAAAACAAATGAAACTTGTTTTGATACACTCGGCAACTTGGCAACTACTGAATATAGTACTTCATATAAACAAACTTGGTCTTGGGAAAGGATTGACTAAATTAGATAGGTACTCGTATAAATAAATAAATCTGCAAATAAACAACATAAAGCAAAGTAAACAAAACTTTCTTTAAAAATAATGAAATTGTCGAGCGTCCATTTTTCTCAAATGGCGATAATGGAACGACCTGAAAAGTTGCAAGTAACATTTCAGCCTATTATTGAAATTATTTTGATTTCTATTCTAACTCATTTCAGTTTACATATTTTATTTAAGCTGTACAAAACACAAGTGTGCTCCAAACATCGGCGTTCATGGAATGAAACCTTCAACAGGAAACCCGAATGAAACGAGTATGTACTTGAAAAGAACACATTTGTAGGAAACATTTTCGCATTCTCGGCGAAAGGCTCATTCGCTAAAGTTACAAATACGGAATAAATAAATCCGTTCGTCGCGTCGTCGTCGCCACGAACTAGTTTTCGGTTTACCAACCGAGCTGTTTGGTACGGCAGCTGACTCGTGTTTTTGTATCTAAAAATAATCTAGTTGCATATTCACTACATAAACAAAACAAAATGTTTCCAAATTTATTGTTGTTTTCACAGGCTGTAAATACATATTTGTATAAAAACTTAAATAGAGTCCGGAGGGTCTTTTTGTCAGAAATTGCACCCACTAAATCTTGGGCGCATCTATAATACCTTCTGTGGTATTAGAATATTGGCTACATAAAAGCTGAAAACGTGTGTTAATTTCCCGCAAGAAGGATTTTATTTTTGACTTTTTTCTATAACGAGGGGAAAAGACCAGATAATCTGGTAAATATTTATAGTCCGTTTTTTAAGAGAAATTCTTATAAGGAGAGGTACATTTTTCTGAGTTCAGCAATGCCACTTAGTACGAATGTTATACACGTCTACCTCAGCCCAAAACGCCCGGGAGTCAGAATGAACTCTGCGTCAGGTGGGGGGAGGGGGGGTCAAAGGGCAGAGCTCCCGGCGCTCAGAAAAAAAATTCTGGCGAATTTGTTTGGACCTTTGAGTCAAGTTTGGTGTCGTTTTCAGATAACTAGATGATGCCCAGTTCATTCCTTATACCAGTTTTATTAGGGTTCCATAGCAAAATATAACGCAATACAATATTAAACTTTTAGTAGTAACATAATGTACACAAACCCTTTTTGTATGAAACTTGGTTCATAAAAAATACTATCCGAAAGCCCATTCAATGCAGATTATAAAAACATTAACAATAAATATACATTTAACTATTTCCAATTTATCTTCGAACTACTATGGAACTTTTCATTTGTACTTCCTGGCTATCACGACTGGTATCGTTTGATTCCTTGTAACGCCCAAAACACGAAACTCTCGGTCGTAGAGTGCTAAAGTGGTGGAGGGGGAAGGAGGAGGTAATCAAAAATGGCGGAAGAGCAGTTTGGTTTTCACGGCATAATTCGGTAAGTACTGGACCGATTTACAAAATTAAAATGATTTCTTAAATAAATAAAAAATAAATAAAAAAAATAAAATATTCTAAAGGTAATAACATGTTTCATGTTTTGTCAATATACATCTTAGATGTATTTATTACAGTTGATAAGTTATATTAAATGAAATATTGAAGTTTACAGAATTTTATTTACAATTTCCTCCACAATAATTCAGTGCATTTGAGCTGGCGTTTGAAGATTTCAAGCACCTATATCTAATCAATTCTAAGCATGCTTGAGCAGCCATAGGATTTTGGGTCCACAGTGGACAGTGGCACCCAAACTTCTTCTTTCTGCCAACCCCATTCAGATAGGCAAGGATGAGGTTGTGTCACATCTGGTATAAGAATGGAATAAGGGCAAAACGTGTGTTCTTTCAGGGCCTGAAACAATAAAGAAGACCATTACTTTAGTATTAAATTTGATTGATCTTGTCATGAAATTGATTGGGGTACTAATAAGTCCGTTACCTAAACATGAAGATATAGTGTGACACGCCAGGTATTGATGATTTCATCCTGATCCGATGTGCACCCATAGTTCTTCTAGGTTTTCTAGCTTTGGACACAAGATATTGCTAGTACAACGACATCTGTGTCGTCTGTTCTTAACATTACTTTGGAGTGTCCTTTCAGCACAGCGTCAGCAAGATGAAGCCTTATCCGTGTGTCTGCTTCTTCGTGATTGCACGGTGATCTTTTCTGATAAGAGATTACTATCTAATGTCGAAATCATTTTACCTTTAAGAAATCATTTTAATCATTTTATTTTCGGTCCAGTACTTACCGAATTATGGCATGAAAACCAAACTGCTCTTCCGCCATATTTGATTGCCTCCCCCTCCCCCCTCCACCACTTTAGCACTCTACGATCGAGAGTTTCGTGTTTTGGGCCTTACAAGGAATCAAATGATACCAGTCGTGATAGCCAGGAAGTACAAATGAAAAGTTCCATAGTAGTTCGAAGATAAACCGTTCTATGCGGCTGTAGTAGGTATTTGCAGTAATTATTTTATTTTACATTGAAAAAAGTTAAATGTATATTTATTGTTAATGTTTTTATATTTTGCATTGAATGGGCTTTCGGATAGTATTTTTTATGAACCAAGTTTCATACAAAAATATGAAAATATAAGGGTTTGTGTACATTATGTTACTACTAAAAGTTTAATATTTTAAGTATTGCGTCATATTTTGCTATGGAACCCTAAAAAAACTGGTATAAGGAATGAACTGGGCATTATCTAGTTATCTGAAAACGACACCAAACTTGACTCAAAGGTCCAAACAAATCCGCCAGAATTTTTTTTCTGAGCGCCGGGAGCTCTGCACTTTGACCCCCTCTCCCCCCCACCTGACGCAGAGTTCAATATGGCTCCCGGGCGTTTTGGGCTTGGGTAGACGTGTATAACATTCGTACCAAGTGGCATTGCTGAACTAAAAAATGGCGTACTTTATCCTCTTAAAAAACGGGCTATTAAGAACAAACAGTAGAAAGAACCCCAATATAATGAAGACTACCAATGTACAGAAAACTTTGCCCAGCTACTGTACCATATAGTATATTGTAAGTATAATGTTTGCTCACTATACCGACTCGAGCTGTATCGTCTTGGTTGATTTGAATCGCGTCTTTCCGCAACAGGTTCTAAATAAACATTATTTCCTAAGCAATTTCTCGTTTTATGCCCTACAGTAAGTTTGGCATATAATATAGTAAGTTGGTACACGCAATAAACCGAAAACTGGTTAATTCGGTTACAACAAAATATTTTTTTCTTTCGATTTGCAAAGCATGGAAAATCCAAACTCTGAACTTGCCTATATATTGCTTCTTGTGACCGAAAAAGATAATCAACGACCCCAGGTCAAAAGGTTCTAATAGAATTGACCCAAACACAAACAAACCACAAGTTTGCATTAGACAATAATTAAGTACGAACATAAACAATAAAATAAAAAACAAAAGCGGACCTCGGCTGCACTAATGAGACCATCTTCTTTAACTTTCGTAGTGACTTTTGTCCTACAGTCTGAGGGTAGACGGAAAAATGCGCAATTAGTGTTCCACAAACGTCCTTTATAATTAACTCGATTGAGTTTCTTTATTTCTCAGTTCTTGCATTTCACTTCATTAGGTATTTTTTGTGTGCTGTGAAAGTTGCGATATTATTAGCTGTAAGATTTGCGAAAGAATCGACTATAAAATTAAAGTCTTTATTTTTTAAATAACTAGTACTTAATGTATTTCTTTAAATCCATTATCATCAATTGAAATGTGTTGTAAGATGACGGGTTGTAGCACCAAAGTGCTACACGTTTACTCGCACTGGTGTAGTGCTACGAATATTGCTACGCCGTAGCACGCTGTAGGACTCTGCCGTGTGACCTAACATAAAAATTATAATGTTTATTGAAAGGTACAAAGCTTGAAACAATTGGAAGCAATTTATGCTGACTAGCATCATTTTCCAGGCCAGAAAATTATTTTTCCTGCCTTTATCTATGTCGGTTAATACAAAACATATTGTAGCTCTTTGATAACTATCCAAATCCATTCGTGTATTTATAATTTTCACAGGATTCCATTGGTATGTAATTTGTAATTAAATTATAACATCCGTACTCTGTAATAAAAAATACAATTATTCAAGAGATATTGTTAGATGCATTCACCACGTACATACTCGCACTCTCACTAATTAGATTAGCAGAATTTCGAGGCGAAACCAGCACCTAACTGTAATCCGATTACACTATTTAGTGAATTCCTGAGCAAATTCCATGTTCAACTATCACACGAGAAAGCTCGGCAAGGCAAGTCATTTACTAGTTACTACTACTAGTAGCATCGTGAGTATCTACTACTAGCATGTAGTCAGGAGAGATGTTTTGCTGATGCGTCCATAAATCAAGACAAGGAAGTAAAAAAGTCACTTGTCTCATCATAGCTTGGCTCTTATTGTAAACAAGCTGTGTGCGCTAACAGCACAAATAATATAACTATTGACACTCATGTCTTGTGCTTAACTATACATTTCTAGAGTACTGAATTGTACTGTAAAGAACACAAGATTGCCAGCGCTCTGTATTGTGTATTAGTATTTATTTTACCGACTGTACAAGATATCTGTAATGGTACCTTTCTGTTCGTATATGCATGCAAAGTTACTGTCATACCGGTATCGTGGTAAAGTAACTTCAGGAGGTTGATGTACTGATTTTCGTTACTACAATTTGATCCCAGAAATCAAACTTTCTAGCAAATAATTTTGAGTGAGTAAGACAATATTTTTAAACTTCGTTTTTGTGATTAAATATCTCACTACTTACATCACAATTTACTCTTGATAATATTCCAAACGACTACAAGCTACGACAAAGACAAAATAATTTTAAATCTAAAAAGTTTGAAAGTATATTATAAGGTATACAGTACCAAGAATATTCTTTGCAGTGGGATTAATAAGTTGTCTGGCAACCCATGCAGAGATATCCATCGACAGCACGTCTCCAAGGCACTCTGGGGACATGAACACTATTAAAAGTTGTTCTGACTCCAGAGTGCGCGACACAACTAGTTTATGTCCGTACACTGTGTATACGGCCCGAATAGCTCTAAGATACTTGGAAGTAATAGGAGTAAACTCCTCGACTGGAAGTAATTTCTTGTGGGCGATAAAAGTTGTGAGGAATTTATTCGGTAGATTTTATTTAGTTTTATGTAGTACAAGATAATAAATTTACGAAAGTTTACGGAATGGCACGATGTCTAAAATAAGGTATTTTGTTCGGCAGTGTATGTCTTTTAACAAGCTTTTTCAATACACCTAACTCGTAAATAGAACTTTCGAAGGCAGGTAAACTGTGCGGTAAATGCGTTTTACCGCACTAGTGCGATTTTCATTATATTTTATTTTTTATTTTTATGGTCTCCGTAAGTGTTATTCAGCCAGGATCATTTCAAATTTTAAAAATAAATTGAATCGATTTTTACATAGAGAAAAGTTTTAGTATTTTTATTACCAGGCAGTAATATTTTGATACTAAAAATATAATAATCTCGATTTAACGAAGCATCGATTCGCAGAGGCTGAAAGTCCGCGAGAGCCTTATTATGCTTATAGAAAATAAACCTATTATTGTTTTGAGGTTGGCGCCTTGGCGCTAATTTTATAAAATTTAATTTCTGTGTTACATTGATTGTTGTTTTATGAGTGATCAAGTGTTGATATTTAATGATAAATGTGAATAGTAGAGCAAATAAAACTGCGCGCGATATATTATAGGTTAGTATTTACATGAACAATTAATCTTATTTTAATTTAATGGCGTTTCACATGGTCGGTTACCTTACCACCCACATGACCCACACGCTGACAATGATGATGATAAGTATTTCGCCAGTATCAAGTGGTTTTACTAAGTAATTAACGTAGGTTACACAGACAGCAGCGCTAATCCTAAGACTAGGTTGCCACGTACGGTGAAGGATTCCAGTAAGTTGATAGCAGAATTTTATTACTGAAGCCACCATGTGGTCGCTACAAGACATTAATAAATGATAGCAAAATGCAAGCGTTTCAATTGTCCTATTATAGTTTATAGTTCAGAGTCGTTCACTGGATAATACACAATTTATTCATTTATTTATTTCCCCGGTTTACTGTACTAGATCCATTTTTAATAATATAATAATAATAATAAAATCTGAAGAAGTTTCCCCATAAAATCTTTATTTAGTTCTCCACAGACAATCTTATGCCATCAAAAACATAACTTGTAAAAAAACCAAGTCTCGCACGCTACTTAGTCTACCGTAAAAAGTTGTGAGATCCATGTAATACCAAGTCGGTTAATTTATTCTAGTGACCAGATCAATATTAAAAATCTCTTATGTTTTAAATAAATACATAGATTGACTTGGCAATCGCACTAAACAATCAAATTTAATATAATAATGTATTACTTGTGAGATACAATGTGTTTTCATGCGATAAATACATAGATTGACCTGGCAATCGCATGAAAACACAATGTATCTCACAAGTAATACATTATTATATTAAAGATTGTTGACTTAATTAGTATGACACAAAGAAAGAAGGTACGTGTGAAGACTGGTGCCTGAAATAGACGGAAGTCTGTGCTTCAGGTCACCAGAACCCCAGGTGTACTTCCCCAATAAAATTATGGCTTAGTTAATTGTATTAGTTGTGTGTGTCTTTATCTAGGAGAGTAATTTAGAAAAAGAAAAATGAAATTAGACTGCTTCGTACAATAATTTGATCGATAATTAGATTAATATCTATTTCACTAGATTAGTTCAGTGACATGATGGTCATATCTCTAGTAAGATAGTAATGAACAGCTTTCATATAACTATCGTCCGGTATATGATCATATCACTAGGGATATGATTATATCACGACTACAACCATCTTACTGCGACGACATTGCGAAAATATGAATGTGATTCCATTTTCTATTTATTAATATTTTTGTATCCCACTGCTGGGCAAACGCCTCCACTCTATCATGCCTAGCATCTTGATCGCAAGCTAATATAGACCAGTCAGACTAATTAATAAGTCGTCCCTAACTTATATGAATAAACATAGATAGAGACTTGTAACTACTACAGATTAAATATTAGTTACTACGTTATACGCTTGTTCTATCTTAGATACGAGAATAAAATATGTAAGTTAATTAATTAAAGCGTATATAACGTAGTAACTAATATTTAATCTGTAATAGTTACAAGTCTCTATCTATGTTCTAGCTAAAATATCTAATATTTCCAATTTCATCTTCAGACTAAGCACTCTAATCTGAAACGTTCCACGAAAAGAACGCTTCAAACTCCACCAACAGACAAGCGTGCCCGGAACTCCACGCTCATAGCAGTATAGCAACAATATACTGCTGTTATTGTTCCTGTTATCGGTTCCGAGAAAATTGAATTTGTCCACAATCCGCCGGGCTGCAATGCGATCGGGATCCGACCCAAAAACAAACATTCAATTTTCCAATCCTGTTTTAGATTTGCACGACATAGGCGGTCGCACTTCCAACACACTTGGAACATTTATGTTCCTGTAGGGGTTAGTGAGAAGTTTTTAGATGAAACGAATTACAGAAGAAAATCGTGAAATCAAACCAAAAGAACTATTATGAAACAAAACGGTACGACTCTTCGTATATTCTAAGCATATTTTTGTATTGTAATGTACTGTGCACAATGTCTGAACGAATTGTTTAGCATGAGAGTGGCTCATTTTGGCACTACACTAATTGCACATACCACGGATTTTGATTCTAAATATATAGTAAAACAAAAGTCGCAAATCACTCAATATATTGGACAGATCTATTCGGTCTCTTATTTAAAAATATAAGGATATTTTTGTGTTATTGCGGAAATGAGACTCATCTTGACACAGCCACCAAACATCTCTGAAACTATAAACGTAGCGCAAATACGAAAATCCAATAAAAGTCGCTATTATTTAAAAAAAATTGTCGCCACTTCGTTTAAAAGCTAAAGGTCCTTTTCGGTAGCAGTGCGATATCTTCGTTTTCTTCACTGCCACTTAGAACTTCACCACCTCACCGCAAAGATTAGATTTTACCCTAATATTGCAATAAATTAGTAGTATTCATACTTAACAACATTGTATTTAAAAGTACCTAGTGATTTTATTTCAAACTATGTGTCGTAGATAAAAGTCATTTTTAGAAATCGGTTTTTGGTGCATGTTTTTAGTAACCTCTACGGGGAATAGCAAAAACGACGAAGATACGTCATAGAGGCGACATTAATACGGCGTAGAGGTCACTTTACTACGTCTTAGAGGTCACTTTGCTACACCGTAGAAGTAAATTTACTGCGTCGTAGAAGAAGACCGTTGAATTTATTTTCGTAGAGGTCACTTTACTACGCCGTAATAGCCACTTTATTACTACGTAGAGGTCACGAGTAATCTGATTTTTTTTCTTTATAGTGAGAATCCAACTCCGTGATATGAGCAGTGACAAGATGAAAGTTTATAAACAATTTGCCAATTTACGCTTCGGTGTCATTTTGAAATAAAAATCTAATAAGAGTGACAAGGTGTTAAGCCGATAAATGTCATGATTCGGAAAACCACGATGATACGACAAATCCGATTTAATAAGGAAGAGACAAGGAAAATAAAGAGAATTACAAGACTTTGTGCCGGAATTCGCAAAATAATATAGGTAATTTTATTAAAATTGTTGTGTTGACATTGTTTTAAGTTAAAATAATAAAAGTAAATCTTAGTATTTGAAATGCAAGAGTTCAAGTTAATAAAAGTAAAACTTACGAAGAAAAATAATCCGTTTATTTAAATCGACCACAGAAAGTGCTAAGAAGCGGCTGCGTAGCGACGAATAAGATGTTCATGCTACGGAATTGCTACTACGACTACGAGCGATGTAGCGCTAGTCTACAGTTAGATACAACTCCTGCTGCCACTCCTTTTTACAGTAATTTACACGTTCTTACGATCGTCTATCAACGAATCTAGGTACCTAGTTTACTTAATTAGTGGCATAAATATGGAGCCGTCAGCAGTGGCTTCAATTGACAATACAAAAAAAAAATGTAGATACTATTTGTTAGTAAATAAGTAAAGTTTTGGCTTGCTTATAGTTAAGATAAACAAACAAACCTGTATGTACCTGTATAAGTCTCGTTAGTGCAAATCTTAAAGGAAGGCTTTCAACCATGCTTTGTCGTTTTTCTAGACGAGTGTTGGCCGTAGTTTTGGGATTTTTAATGACCTCAAAAATTCAAACATGCTCTCAGTTCTTTTAGTACATAACACAATACATTACATAGCACACTTAATTTTATGATAAGAAGAAGAAAAAGAAGGATTAATTTGTCAAGAAATCATATTCTAATATATTTAACATGCTTTCCAAAATAATCCATGATTTTTATATTTCTAAATTGTTCCATCTAGTTCAATACGACATTTCAGTTTCCCACAGTTTCGTCGAAGCCTGCGTCTCAGCAGCAGCCCTCCCTCGGGGCTCCGTATCCTTAAACTTCCGATGAAAACAAAAGAATCCGTGAATATAGGTTCGCGGAGGAGCGGCGAATGGAAATTTACATCCTAATTTCCCAGGTGTATTCCGTCGGCACCGCGTTCGTCAGCGATATGTACCAAAAACGGGATATTACGATGTTTTCCGTTCGTATAGGAATCACCTAAGAAACAAAAAAGATATTCATCACCTTTTTGTTTTACTAATTTAATTCATACGTTGGGTGACGTTGATCTGCTACTTTTGATCAATTTTCCCATCAATGTACTTGTTATCGATGTGTATATTTTATGTACAGAATTAGATTTCTGTTTTAAATTACCTCTGTAGGTTTAAGTAACAGGATCGCATAAGTATTTGTGATACAATTTGCGTACAAGAAAAGAAACTTCAAGCTGCTTAAAGCTACATAAACTGAAAATAATAATCTGCCAGGTGAGACTGTAGCTGTGGTCAAAAACGAATCCATGAAAAATATAAAAACCGTGCACCTTGAACAATATAGTACCTTGAGTGGAAAGTTTTAGCTCGATGGCAAGAAATATTGAAAAAAACAACTTTAATTTGTAAAGCCACGTTTGGTGAGAGACAGAATTTGTGCTAACAAAAAGCACTGACTGTGGTATCGTATTTATAGCGAACATCTCAAACCCCACTAATTGCGAGCGACAGCTAAAACTAAAGCGCTTTTTGATTACAGCTGCCGTGATGCCGTCTCACCGACTAGTGGTGCTCGAGACGGAAATTCGTCACCTGTTGAAAATAATTAGGCAAAAAAAATCAGCACTAAAACAAAAATTCCAGGCTTTCTGTGCAGCCTCTTGACGTGAAAATTCCAAACCCGCTGGGAATTCGGTGGGAATATCCACTGAACCAAACTATTTTGCACGACTAAACCCTGCTCGGTTACAATTTGTGAACGCGAATGTTGAATAAATAACAAGGTAAGTATGTAGGGAATTTGCTTAAGTAAGTAGACAAGGCTCACGCACTTATTTGAATTGATAACAACAAAATCTGTATAATATTAGTACCTACCTACGAATTGTTTAACAATTAAAAATCGATTATTACACCTTTTGAATATTATAAAGTACCTACCTAAAGGTTCAGGTTGCCCTATGACTTTATGTACGAGCACTCGGTATATGAATACGAATAGTGTAATGGCTAGGGAGACGCGGGTTCTATCCCCGCCACGCACCAATGTGTTTACGAGTTTCGAATTCATATGTACTTACGTTTATTCGACGCTCTTACGATGCTAAAACATCGCGATGAAATTTGCATACTCCTGCGAAGAAATTCAAAGGTTGTGTGAAGTCGACCAACCCGCACTGGACCAGCGCGTTCTACTAAAGCCTGACCGTCCTAATTCAGGTTATTCAGGGTAGACGATATCAGTTAACGTACTTCGATATCAGTTTTTTTTTATATCTGTAATAGTTACGGCATAATCGCCTAGGCACACTTAACGATTACACCAGGTAGAGTACCTACGTTTGTCACAACATGGAAAAATGTACGGTCACGTTCATAAGTGGAGTTATTTCCACGGAGACAAATACTCCGTGGTTATTTCACTTGCCTCCTATTACTACTACTTTTAATATATCAATGTAAAGCCTCACGTCGCCTACAATTTGTATCAAGTCAAGGGCCAGATGGCTGGTCGGTCAGTTGGTCAATATTTGACAGTTTATAATGTGAATATTTAAAACATTGTGGTTAGGTATGTTGTGTGTAAGATGCGAAAAAAGGGACATTTTCGAATCTAACATTTTCGGTACCTACACAACGAAAGTAACCCTGCATTTTGAGACGTAACCGCGTTCCGAATCACTCCCTGCGTTCCGAGACGCGCTGAAATCGATTGAAGATACGCGCACATATATGCCGGGCCGCTTCGCAGCGCAAAATGCGTCCATAGAACATAGTGACGGGCCGGGCAGCAGCGCATTGACGGATTTTACGCAAATATGGTACTAATAAACACGTACGCGGGAGCACTTCAATCCGCTTGCTATAGTACTGTAGCATCGGGCCTCGTTGGTCTGGGTGCCATATTATATGGAAGATGCCAGCTTGTGTTTAAAAAAACCTTCTGTAGTCTTCAAAAATTGATTTATGAACTTCTCGTCTCCAATAATCTTTGCTTTCGTGGCCAACTCCTGAAGGCGATAAAAGTAGGACAGTATGTCTTCTTTCTTCTCCTGTTTTGCATGATAAAATAGTTCCTCATAATTCGCCTGAGGTGGAAATTCCTCTTTGAATAATTTCTCCAGCTCTTCATATGTTTTTGCCTGGGATTCTATCGTTCTGTAGAAAGAAAGAGCCGGCCCCTGCAAGTACGTGCTCGTGTGCGGCACGCTGCAGCCCGGCAAATTGTGCGCGTACCTTAGCACCCGTAATCGCGTTCCGAATTACTGTCAGCTGTCAAAACTCATACGTTTTTTTTTCTTTTCTGATCGCTGACAGCGCTGAAAGTTTGATTCGGAATGCGCCCAAAATCAATTTTATCAACTTCAGACGGTGTTTAAAGGGGTTTGAAGATTTTTGTATGGAGTCTGGCTTAGTGCTCGTTTTCGTGTTGTTATTTTTTCAAAATGGCGGCGCTCGATAAATCCTATATATATATATATATATATATATATATATATATATATATATATATATATCGATTGGGGATAGGTAGGTACTTATATAAACAAAAAATCATAAGGGGTCAATATATCCTAAAGTGTCATGTTACAGAGTTATTTGCAAAAAAAGTTCGTTGCAACTGTTTAATGGGAAAGAGAACACTCGGGTGCTGTGCTCACGTGATGTGTATTATTTGGTACATGGCGTAGGCCCGGCACCAAGAAACACCCTTTCAACAACCAGCAGCCTTCTTGGATGAAGGTATTTTATCCGATGAAGATCAAAACTGAATGCAGTATCACATATTCTAGGTTTTTGGTTCGGATGGTCTTTCAATATTATGTATAAAAGTATGTGAAAATGATTTTGTGAATTGTTATAGTTTTTATAAAGGACTACATTTTACCCATTGTTTGTTATTTTATATATATTTCAGGTATGTAAGGTTAATAAAATTCGTAACATTTCATGAACATTTCCGCATAAAATTATGTACTTAGTGTTGGTACAAAACTGACTAACGAGAATTGTTCAAAAATCGTAAATATTACTACTACTGTATTAACATGACCCTAATATTTTGTTAATAAAAAACAAATATATGTATAACAACTGTAAAGATTGATTACGCACAAAACTATTAATGCAATGGAAATGAGGCTAATCCTATAAGAAATTAAAGAAATAATGAATTTATAATTAAAATTAAATCTTAAAAAACTAAAATAATTGAATTTAAACCCTACCAAACACAATCTCTACAACTGAACTATAAACATAAAAACTTTGATTTAGAAACTGTGAACTTTGCAACTCTGCTAGGTATAGAAATCGATACCAATCTGAACTGGAAATCCCACATAGATAAACTAACAGGCAAATTATCCTCATTTACTTACGCCCTCAGACATCTAAAAAAAGTAACAAATCTCGAAACAGCCCTTTCATCATATTATGCTTACGCTCACTCTAGACTTAATTACGGAATAATTCTCTGGGGAAATTGCACGGAAATAAGAAAAATTTTCACGTTACAGAAAAAATGCATAAGAATTTTAGCAAATATTGACAGTATGGAATCATGTAGGCCCCATTTTAAAAGTCTTGGCATTCTCACCCTAACTTCTATTTATATCCTGGAAGCCTGTAAATTTGTAAGAAAACATCCATCACTGTACTCACCTATAAATACCACTAAACGAAACAATCGCACACAGAATCAATTAAAAACTCAATTTTCCAAATTAACATTATTTACTACAGGTCCTCATTCCATGGCAATTAAAATATATAATAGTATACCCAATAGCCTAAAAAACATGACAAACTCAAAACAATTTAATAAAGAATTAAAAAAGTTTCTAATAAACAAAACATATTATACTGTTAGTGAATTCTTTAATGATAAAGATAAAAATAAATACTTACTTTTAGACCTAAGTACTTAGATATAAGTTAATTTTAGTTGCCATGCTCCTCCGGAGCGTCATATGACGGCATTGTATTAATTTTAAGTCAAAATTGTATAATGTTTGTCTGTGTCATGCAATAAACATATTTGAATTTGAATTTATATGATTTTGTATTCGACCACAACTAACTCAAGCAAAACTACAAAAGACAGCGACGTAAATCACAAAGAGTAAAAAACTACACAACCTATAAAAAACGCAAGGAGTCTGCGACAATGTGTTCAATTACATTTTGTAAATACTGCTGAAATTAATTTTTGTTATTCAATAATCAGGCTGTATAATATATTTTTTATGTAAAAATAAGCCACATTTTTAGTAGAGTGGTAGATTTCATCATTTGTCTTCAGGAGAAATCATCAATCTTTAAAGGTTTAAAGCATGTAAATATGATTATAATACAATACTGATTTAAAACATAATATTATTATTTTGTATTATTTATTTATTTTTTATTTAACTTTTTATAATTATTATAAATTGATATATATCTTCAATTATAATATTGTCTACATGTATGTTAAGAGAGATCAAGCATAAAGATAAAAATACTGATGTAGGTATGTGTATTCTTTTACTTCCTAAATCATCTTTCTTGGATCAAATAGTTGGCTGTAAAATGCTTGTTTTATTGATTCGTATTTTCATCTTGATTTTAAAAACTGGAAAGACTTAACGGATTTTATAATGAATTACATACAAACTTTTTAAACATAGTTATACTTTATACAATAGGGTCATAGTAATGTTAAAAGTCCGCTTGCTAAAATATTATCATCATCGATCTTTTTTCGCAAATAACTCTGTAACGTGACACTTTAGGATATATTGACCTTAATGTTTTTTTGTTTGTATAAGTATCCCTAATCGATATATGTAGGATTTAACGTGCGCCGCCATTTTGATAAAATAACAACAATACGAGTAACAACAACATGACTAAGCCAAAATCTTCAAACCCCTTTAGTTCGACCGTGTTGCCGGAATAGCTTTTGGCAATTCATAAACATAAAAATAAGAACTTTAAACGGTTAACTGTGGACTCGACATCATTATAACCAATAAATTGTTATATTAAAATTGTGCGCGAAGTGAAGTGACAGTTAAAAAAAAAGACTTGGCTTAAAGGTCTAGTAGCCGAGCCATAAATTACAAAAAAAAACCAGACCATAAATAAAACTTCAAATAGAAAATGTAAACATATCGATTGGTTGTATTTTTATCTTAATTTTATTGACCTGCGTTGAAGGTGCTGCACAAAATGGATCAGGAGACTGCGAAAAAGTTGCTAGTTGAAGGAGGGACGTTCGTGTTCCTCGGAGTACCCCCTGAGACGCAATTTGGCATCGACATGCAGTGCTGGAACACTGAAGAAGATTTCCGCGGCATAAAGATGATTCCACCGGGTCTACATTACATACATTACTCTTCAGTGAGCAAAGGTACTGGAGATGTTGGCCCCAGGTGAGATGTATTTCCTGTTTTACTTTATTTACGTTTTCCCTTTCATTCAAGACTATAGAAAAATTGAAAAATAACTCTGTGGGCTAGGGGTTTTTTTATTCTTTTCTTATATGGCGTGCTATCTAGGTAGGTACCTACCCTAAGTAATTTACATTAAATATATAAGAATAATGACTTATTTACTTAGATCCGGATTCATGCATTGCTTCCACAAGAAGGAATTCCTTGTCAAAATGTGGGACAAACAAACAGAAGATATCAGCAAGGAAGAGATTACTGATGAGAGCATTCAACGCTTAAAAGATAATCTCTTGAATTTAGATCGACACTTGGGACCATATCCTTATGAGATATGGCAAAAATGGAAGCTTCTCACTTCACAGATTTCACGTAAGTTTGACTTATATTTAACATTGATTACTTCGATACAAGTAAAAAAGCTTGCTTAATATCCAGCCTTGTATCTATCTGCTATTCAGCCAAATCACTAACCGTTTCATCTCTTGTGTTTTGTATCTATAATAAAAAGTTATAAAACTTATTCAAAACCTACTGACTTTATATTATCTTATTGCAGCTGAACTTGCAGTGAAACTTTCACCAGAAAATGGCATTATCAGAGCTTCAGTGGAACTCCAACCTACCACTGATGCTGACAGACCAAGGGGTATTAGATCACAAAGTTCTTTAGAGAACCAAGCTGGCAGCTCAGAAGAAAATCAAAGTGCCGATGAATCCATTCCAGGACAATCTGATGCTAAAAGAGCAAAGAGAGTCACTCAAGAAGAAAGAGAAAATGCCATGTTGCCCGATTTAAAACCAACACCAGGTGGATATCATTTTACTGACTTTCTATTATTTTACTTTACTCTTTATATTTATTTAGTATGTTTGGACTAGTCTCTGCATTGCCTCCCAACTAATTAAAATAAATTGCAAGATAAACATTTGCATGCTTATGTAAATCAGGTGATTATGCAAGGACTGTCTTCTCATGAGAGTACTCCAAAAGAATTAAATATGGGTTTATTTTGTATTCACATGGAAATAAGACAACACAACAAAATAGGGAATATGCATAAAAAAATATTAGTTTTTTTCATAGTTCATCAATCAAAACAGAATCAAATTTGATTGAAAAACAAGCTAGATACAACATTATTAAACAAATATATCTGTCCCTCTTACGAAAACAAAATTTTCTATGAAGGATGTATGGCCCGCGTGACCAATGACGTCACAGGTCACGTCGGACCTCTCTGTCTAACCATCAACTTTGAAGCCTTATAACTTTGTTTCTGAGCTTATTTTTAATATCATGTTTAAAAGCTTATTTTACAATAAGGATTTTTAATATATATTCTTTATTGCAAAAGTACACTATACACAAATTTTATTATTAATAGCTGTAGCAAAGGCGAGCTTATCTCTAAAGAGAGATCTCTTCCAGCCAACCAATGTGTTGTGAGAGACAATTAAAGTGGGATGACAAGAATGTGTACTAGAATTTAACATACTTAATTAATACATACATGTCAATAGACTACATAAATACATTTATATATGCCTACCCAAATATAATAAACATATACCTACTCAATATGTATAAATACTACAAAATACTTACATAACATAAATAACTTATGATAACGGAGAGATGAAGTGCTCTTTTACTCTTTTTTTTATCTATTTTTTTACCAATAATACTATAAAATTATAAAATACTTTATGGTATACTGCATACAGTAGACATATAGACCATAGTCTCTCACATTTCATTTTCTATCATACTAGTAAACTATAGGATAATTATACTAATTCCAGGTGCAGCAATGAGATTCATAGAGATTCCGCGAGACAAATATCCACCAGGGTCAACACCTGAGGAGATCACTAAACACTACCTGGACCAGTCCTACTGCTTGGAACTCATGATTGCACAACATGATGAGTGAGTACAAAAAATAACATACAATTGCTTAGTTGTATAAAATCACACTATAATGTAATAAATATTATTACTTTTATATTTCAGGCCTCTCCACATAATAGGCGAACTTCAATTTGCTTACCTCTGCTTCTTAATTGGACATTCCTTAGAAGCCTTTGAACACTGGAAGAATCTTGTCATCCTACTCTGCTCTTGTGATGACGCTATTCATAAGTACAGGACTGTATTCTTCCACTTTATTCGCACAATTGAAATCCAAATTGAAGAAATGCCAGAGGACTTCCTTGCAGATATTGTCATGAATAAAAATCTGGTGTACAAGAAGTTGCGCGAATTTTTCCGAACAGCGTATGTAAGCAAAGTTGACGGCAGACTCTTGACAATGATTGAAAGATTCAAGGAAAATCTAACAGACAAACTGCAATGGGATTTTACAGGACTTGATGCTGATGAAGAAGACGAAAGGCCAGTTGTAGTGAGTCTTGGTGGCACAACAGAAAAGTAAATTAGTAATAGTTCCAGGTAGATAAGTGTCAATGTATTTCATTATTTTATTAATGTGGAACAAACTTTATTCATAGATGAGTAATGTCCTATATTTATTGTATACTGTGTACATCCAATAGATTTACTTTATTTCAAAATGGCATTTGGGTAGATCTTTAGATGACCCCCCCTCACCACTGATGTTTGATGTAAGTAATGCACCCATAATCAATCGATTTCAAAGTAGTATTTTTCTCTACAGTTTTCAGTTAAAGATAAATCTATCTTTTTGGTGTTACAAATTGTTTCAGGTGTTAAGAATCAATAAATCGTACCTGTAATATTGAGGTGTTTAATTCAAAAACTTATTTAAATTGTATTAAACATTTATTTCTTCTTTTTGAATTGTTTGTTTCTAGAGTTCTGCTTAGTTTGCTTCTCAAACTTGGGTTTCTTGTATTCAGCAGCTATAGTGACTGGATCTTCTGAAATAAATAGTTATTTATGATTAAAGTAACAATCATCATCATTAAAGTAGTAATCAAGCTTGTCCAGGCCGAAATGACGCGCCCCACCACCGCATTTACACACAGGATTTTGTTGTTTTAGGTTTTAGTTTTTCTGTTTGACCATGTTGTAGGCATACATAATGAAGTGTAGTTGTTAATATTGCACTCGCACATCTAAAACAACTAAATAAGTAGTGGGGCGCGTCATTTCAAACTGGACAAGCTCTACAAACAAGATATTACGATTGGGCGTATTATGTCCAATTCGTATTTACAGCATAATGCGCACTAATAACTAGTTGTATTAAATTCAGCCTAGGACGCACTTTCCTGCTGGCGTAATGGACACCAAATAGTCCAGTATTATATTACATATTGTTCAACTTCTCTAATTATGCCAATGATTTCATTTTGAGTTACATAACACACTCATGGTGAATTCATAGTTTACACAATCTTACTTTGTTGGGATTGGGACTTTCTCTTAGTCTGCTGTTGTAGAGGTTCTTGCTTTGTTTGTGTGTTCTTTTTATTTAACTGCATAGCTGAGCGGAGAGCAGGCTTGTTTGATTTGAGACCTTTCCGTTTAGGAATTTTCTCTTCACTGAAAAAATACAGTAATATTATTTTATGAACACACACCTACATACATTGAAGAAAAAACACCTGATTTACTAATTTATAATACTAACCTTTCATCACTTTCCACATCATCATCTGTGCAATGACTACCACTTGGATTTTCTAACAAATCGGAGTCACCATCATCATCTGCCAACATTTTCTCATACTCATCAGAATCAAAATCTATAGAGCTTTCACTTTTATTATCAGTATCATTTTCAACTCTAATGAACTCCTCTAAAGGAGTAACACCCTTATCTTTTAAATTCTGTTTCTTTCGTTTTTGCAAGTCTTTGCCTGCCAACACTTCAGTTTGCTTCATATTTTTCTTACCCAGACTTTTTTTATCCTGTTCTTTTTTTATTTCTATGTTACTGGAACTCTTTGTTTTTGATTTTGTGTCCTTCTGCACCTTGTTCACATTAGCAAGTTCAATTTGTACACCTTTCTTTTTCTCCAACTACAAAAAGAAAGATTTACAAAACAGGTAAGTATAGGATTTATAGGTAGTTTTGTTTGGGTGTTAACTACAAATATATATTATTTATATTATATACAATATATTATAATTATGTTATTAAAAACAATAGGTATATAAAATAAGAATGTCGTAAATGAAGATAGTATATTTGAATGTGGATAGACATTGGGAGAGGACAACCTAAGAAAAGATAGATTGATAGTGATAGTAAGATAGATAGATAGTGTGATTAATTTAAAATGGAGATAGCCTGTTGTACCCTGGATACTTTTTACCGGAAAAATTCTTAGTCCCATGGGAAAATCTTACACAATTCGATCGAAGCGTAGGTAGTTATAAATTTTGTTGTTTACTAAATCTTGTGCAGAATGCAATTGCACTTACAATATTTTCTTTAATGTCTTCATTTTCTTTCTTGATCTCTACATTCTGGGCCAATACTTCTGGCAAATCTACAGGTGTGAAAAAATCATAATTGATGCCCAATTCCTTGAGCTTCTTTTTCGTTTTGTTAATGCTGAAACAAAAAAAAGTAATTTAAAGGTACTTTCATTTTATTTACTATATTTACACATCTCACACAACTCACTTTGCAAGCAGTTTTCTAGCTCTCTTCAATTCACCTTTTACATCCTTATTTTCATTGTAAGCCTGAAAAAATATATTTTATTTTATTTGGGAGGCTTACAGCTTTTTTTTACAAACTTATATGCCATTTACAAGCTTCTCTATAATATTTCAAACATATAGGAAATTGATGTTTGAATAATTTGTAATAAGTTGGCAATCCAAACTTGAAAATGTTCACACACATACAATACAGTATCCTGCTGTAAGTACACATCAGGGTTTTGGCTTTGTACAGATCATATCTCTCACACATAGCAGTAACAAATGTGCAATAGGTATTTACCACCAGGACCTGCTACTTATTTCAAATGTTGATTGTTCCTTTATTAATAATTTTAATACTATGATGCCATTATATCTCGATCTCTAAATTCATTTAATTTACATAAGAATAAAAAAATAAACATAGATCACAAGTTCTTTCTTTAAACAGAAAAAGTGAATGGCGGAATGCCTCTCATATAGTAATTTTAAAAAAGTGATTGTTTGACTTTCTTTGGCTTGGGCACAAGTTAGGGGCCACTTGTTTGTAGCAGAATTCACAAAATCAAATACCGAAAATGAAACCAACCAATCTTAGAAACTAATATTGTTATATCCAATGTGAATTGACCTCAGGAATTCTGTAGTGTCTCCTGATACTTACCTTTTTCATCTTGATTCTCAAATTATTTCCTGGATTATTGACAGCATTCCAGTGCCTTCTGAAGGCTTTTCGCTTTTGCTTTTCTGGTGGGATGTAAGAAGCTAGAAAAGATAATATTTGAAAATATAGTTCTAAAACTATAGATAACAAGTTATGAAACCAAAGGTTTAAATTTATTTCCATTGTGCGATAAGCATGATAATAATATATTATGATAATAATATATTAAATTTGGTTTATTTCCTCTCAACACAACAAATACAATTTTTGAAGAGATAAAAAGTACATATTAGATTAGAATGAAAAATTTTGTTGATCTTGGACAGGACTCGAACCAGCATTTACTTGGCTATCCAGGCCAGAAACAGGAGCATTACCATTTTTTCATTTTCTACTTTATAATTATTAAAAAGTACATATATTTTGAATGCAATAAATGAATATACATTATAAAATTGTTATGTGAGAGGCTGGTGTCTGTGATAGGGTCAGTAAAGTTATTTATAGTTTAGGTATGCAATTTTATACTATTATTTATACTGTGGCATTGTATTACCCTATTTAGGGGATTAATTTAATACATTACACAATAACAAAAAAAGTTGATCAACCAGCTCATTAAGTATATTCTTACCTTTTATGAGTCTTTTTCCCATAAGATAGTTGTTCATTGTTTCGGCAACAATTTGAGCAACAGCTGGCTCTTTAAATTCAACAAAGGCAAAGCCTTTTGAACGGCCAGTCCTTTTAGACTTTATCACACGGGCATTGGTGACCACACCAAATTGCTTGAAATATTGGGACATTTCATTCTGAAAGAAAGAGTTGTTTAATTTCATGCTTGAAGAAACTTGTGATAGTGAAAAAAAACTATAATATGTCTCCATGGGGTGAGGGGGGTGTCACAAACGGCAACTATAATGTATATATTAATGAACATTACAGCTGTCGTAATAATATATCTGTAAAAATATAAACTATAGCTGTTGTGTGTGGTCTCCTGACGATTTCTATAGAGATGTAATGAGATGTATCGTGCTATAATATACATCTTTACATTATAGCTGCCATGTGTGAAGCCCTTAATACAACCCCTAAAAACCTCAAATTCGAGATGCGAATTTCTAAAGCGCAACCCCATTTCAATGGAAGTAGTACCTAACCTCATAAAAACCATGTGGAATGTGCGATAGGTAAACAAGTCCTTTCTGTGGCCGCTTTTTCTTGCCTACTCTGCCCGTCTTAATCTTCTCGCCCACACTATCTTTAGACGCATTTTCTGCGTCTTTTTTCTAAAAACAAAAAAATATATAATTATAAAATAGCATGCACAAATCATAACCCCAAAATGAAAGGAGGTTATTTACAAGTACTAACTTTGATCAGCTTTTTAATGCCCTTGATGGATTTATCGAATTTTTTCTGCTTTGCGGAATCTAAAGCCACATTTTCCTCCATTTCAGAAAAGTATATTATTCCCCTAAACAAAATAATCAAAAACACACACACACTATTGAATTGACCAATGACTTGTCAATGAATGACCATGGGCGCATTCCGAATCAGACTTTCAGCGCTGTCAAGGATCACAAAAGCAAAAAAATGTGTGGCTGACAGTGATTCGGAACGCGATTACGGGTACTTTAATCGATTTCAGCGCGTCTCAGAACGCAGGGCACAGCAGCAGCTATTAACTAAGGGCACATTGCGAATCAGACTTTCAGCGCTGTCAGCATCAGAAAAGCAAAAAAAATGTACGGCTGACAGTGATTCGGAACACGATTACGTACGGGTACTGTAATCGATTTCAGTGCGTCTCGGAACGCAGGGACAGACATACGGACGCATTCCGAATCAAACAGAATTCGGAATGCGCCCATAGACAGTTTGACAGAGAGGAGAGATACCAGATCCGTTTTAAAGTCGTTTACGACACGTATCCGGTTCTTATTCAATTCTTATCCGTTTCTTTTTCGATTTAGCCGTCCTTGATGGACGCCTTCGCAGTTCGCACTCATACGTATCCGGTTCGTATTCGATCCGTAAATTCTCACTCCGGATCGTTTTTTTACAGATCAAAACAGAGTCGAAGTGGCCGCCATACAAATTGTACTTAAGTCTTGCGCACTACACGATTCGTATTAGGTTTTTTACGGATGAAGAGTGAGGTACGGGGAAGGGAAGGGAAGCTCGCGCTGCTAGTGATGTGCCAAATTGGCTATTTTGATATTTTTAGTACTCGTTACAAAAATAATCGAATGCACACTCGAGACAGGGAACTCCAGGATTCTATTTAAGTGAAACGAACTATACGAGTAACGTGAGCGACTTTGTTGTGGGGCTTTTTTTTATGTAGACAAATTTAAGATACAATTAAATAATTTTGCGAATTGTCCTCAAAACTAGTATTCGAATTCTACAAGTAATCGAAATCTATACTCAAGTACAGTCAACTACACATCAGTCTCGTAACTGACTGTTTCCAATGACTTGCGGTTAGTGGTACCTGGGTATTCAACTGCTATATTCTGAATTCTCGAATATGTGAGTACTTACAAGGAGTCAACAGTACTCGAGTCAGCTCGACTCGGCACATCACTACGGCACGTCTCGGATACGGATCAAATATGGCTCAGTGCATAGAGACTAAGACGTGAATTTACCGTCCGGTTTTTCACGGATCGAGTAAGAAACGAATGAATCGGATACGGATAAGTGCTGCTATAATACTAGGGGTAAGAGCCTTCCGCTCCCCCAAAAGTCCGGTTACGCTTGATACGTCGATTTTGCGACACAAGCAATAGGTCATCGTCAAAAAAAAAAAAAAAAAAAAAAAACGGATAAAAGCGCGCGCAAGCGCCAGAGAAGAGAACTGCGGCGAACTGCAGTGCCAACTGCCAACCACAGATTACAAATCGGTCATCAATAAATTAAACTCTGATCACTCTGGTCAGATAGGTATATTCAATATTAAAATAAAAAAGGACCAAAAAGAGGATATTACATGTGTCCCCATTAGTGACACTCGGCTAGAACACTATAGGAATAATATTTTAGATAAATTATCGGAAATACCATACAGTGACGATCCAAATTTATTGTATAACTCAGTATTTAACTTTGTCAAAAATAAATATGATACGGTATTAAAATAAAAAACTATAAAAGTTAATAACAAAGCTTTGTTTAGTGATTGGGCGACAGCGGGAATTCATAGGAGCAGACGAAAATTATATGAACTTTATGAAGAGAAATCATATAACAAAAGTACGGCCTTTCTAGATTATGTTCGTAGTTATTCAAAAATGTTTAAACGCGTTTGTGCCGTAGCTAAATCCAATTTCATTAAAAACAAAATTGAATCTAGTAGCAATGTAATGAAAACGACATGGAAAATTATAAATAGCGAGACTGGAAAGGCCAAAGCTACACATAATGACTTCAAGCTTAAAATAGATAATCAATTGTTAAGTACAGACCTAGAAGTAGCAAAAGCTTTTGAAAATTTCTTTACGGACATTCCAGTTTCAACAACCAAGTCTTTAAATTCATCTCCCGCTGCTGCTGAATCTATACTTAAGCAGAACTATGAGGAATGTAAAACAGATTTTAAATTTAGGCATGTAAATAATGAGGACATTGTAAAAGCGTTCAAATCCCTGGAAATGAAAAAGACGGCTGACGTCCATGGTCTATCTGTAAAAATTATAAGTTCCATTATAGATTATACCGCACCTCACCTTTGTTGCATATTTAATTAATATATAGATAATGGTGTGTTTCCTGACTTGATGAAACTAAATAAAGTGATACCTTTATTCAAAGCGATAGTACATCAGACCCCACAAATTTTAGACCTATATCGATACTACCAACTCTTAGCAAAATATTTGAAAAACTCATACTTAATCAATTGCAGAGTCATTTTTATGTCAATAATTTAAGTCATGTTGCTCAGTTTGGTTTCACAAGGGGTCGTTCAACAGCCGACGCTGGTGTTGATCTAATTGACAATATTTTTGGTGCCTGGGAAGACGCAATGGATGCAATAGGTGTATTCTGCGATCTATTCAAGGCTTTTGATTGCGTCCATCATGACACTTTTGTCAGGAAGCTACGCCATTATGGTGTAAAAGATCAGGCTCTTGGCCTTCTAGAGTCATATCTAACAGATAGGGTTCAGATGGTCGATGTTAATGGGAAAAGATCACCCGGATCGTATGGGCGTCCCGCAGGGTTCAATTCTTGGACCTTTCTTATTTTTAGTATATATTAATGATTTACCTTATCTTGTTAAAGCAAAACATGGGTTAGTATTGTTTTCCGATGATACTTCTTTGATATTTAAAGTTAAAATACAACAATCAAACTATGACGACGTAAACAATGCTATCTCTAGTATAGTGAATTGGTTTACTGTTAATAATCTATTACTTAATGAAAAGAAAACTAAATGTATTAAATTCGTATTACCCAATGTGAAACCGGTAACTACAGATATATTTATAAAAGGACAGAAATTGGACCTTGTAGATTCGACTGTTTTTTTGGGCATTACTTTAGATGCCAAACTACAATGGGATTCTCATATAAATAAATTGTCGAACCGACTGAGTACAGCAGCGTTCGCAGTTAAAAAAATTAGAGCCCTTACCGACGTAGACACCGCTAGACTAGTCTACTTCAGTTACTTTCATAGTCTAATGACCTATGGTATTTTATTGTGGGGTCACGCTGCGAATGCTAATAGTATATGTATTTTGCAGAAACGGGCTGTTCGTGCATTTTATAGATTAGGGCCTAGAGTGTCACTGAGGGAAAAGTTTAAAGAAATCAATATTCTGACATTTGTGTCTCAATATATCTATGACAATCTTGTGTATGTAAAACGAAATATAAGTAATTTTCAGAAGCACAGTGATATACACAATTTTAATACTAGAAATAAATTACGGGTAGGAGCGCGGGAAACTTCGTAAGAGTAGCCTGATTATTGCTTTTGGGAATTTTAAAATTACTTTTATAGTTTAAAAAGTGGAGGAAAGTGTGGTATTGTATATATTATCTAGTATTTAGTGTGTAAATTTTAATTTGTGTATATTTTTCTCCCGTTTAGGTAAGTTTTTGTACATAATATTTTCACTATAACTTTCCTTGTATGAACGAACCCCCCGATGAAAATCGGGGGGGTCCAGGCATCTTTAGCCTGAATCTCCCCGTGGGGTCTTCTGTTTCTGTAGTATCCAATAACGATGATAGTAAAATGGACACAGACGGCTCAGTTTCGTCTAAAACAGGCGAGACTGGAAGGAAACGTACGAGCTATATAAGAATTTGTCGGCATTGTACAAAGCGCAGAAAGAAGAAAGTCCCTGGTATGCCGAATAGTAACGCGAATTATTGCCAGTGCGAAGAAGATAATGAATCAGATAATTCAATACTTTTAAAGAAAGTAACACCTGAAATGACTCATCTAACTCAAAACACATCTACAGATGTGAATAATGACAAATCTCACCATTCAAATACTACTACTAATCATCAGACAACGACTGAACACACTTCTCATTCCACATCACAATCCGAGACTCGCCAGGTCGGTCGAAATGAATATCTTCAATCAGATGCTTCTCCTTACATAATTCATGTTCAGCGTTTAGTAAACTCACCTAATGACGGAACAATACTGCATCCTATTGCTTTCGGAAACTTTCTTAAAAAGAACAATATTCAAAACATAGTAACCGGTAGTGTCAAAAAAATTGGAAGAAATCGATGCGCAGTGGCATTTTCAAATATCAAAGACGCAAATGATTTTTTACGGAGTGACCTGTTACATAAAAATAATTTCAAGGCATTTATTCCTACTTTTAATATCACCAGAATAGGGCTAGTCCGAGGAATACCTACAGATTGGAGTGAAGACGAGATTTTGACCAATATTTCTACACCTATTGGTTGCGGAAAAATATTGAAAGTGAGGCGTTTAAACTACAAAGTACAAGTAAACGGTTCAACTTCATGGAAGCCGTCTCAATCTGTGGTCATCACGTTTGACGGCCAAGTTTTACCTAAAAGGATTTTTATTTGCTATAATGCTCTGCCTATAGATATTTACATATACCCAACCATACAGTGCTTTAGATGTTGCAATTATGGGCATACTAAAACTCTATGTCGTTCGTCGTTGCCTAGATGTTATAAATGTGGTGCAGGTCATTTTGGTGAGTCGTGTTCAAAAGATGAAGACTCTGCTTTTTGTATAATGTGCAGTGGCTTCCATTTTGCTACTAGTAAAATATGCCCAGAATTTTCACGCCAAAAAGAGATCAAATCGAAAATGGCTCACAGCTGCATTTCATATGCAGAAGCTAGTAAGTTGCTCCCACCTGCATCGAAATCTTACGCTGACGTCTTAAATTCCAAATCTACTGATTTAAACAAATCTTATATTTCTCCCAACACATCAACTTCCCCTGTTCGTACCTCTTACAAAAAAACTGTTTTCCTTAAGCCACGAAACCCTTCTATAAACCAGAGTGGTTATGATCGTGCTGCGCACAATTCTCTGCTAAAAGAGCTCGAAATTCCAGCAAGTAAAAATGGTTGTGCTTTAGTGACAAAAGATTCAGAACCCAATGACTCTGTTTTAGATACTATTCTTACTCTAATTTCCACTTTGTTACAGTCCAATATTTTAAAACCGTCCTACGTTGCTCCTATTACAGAACTTTTGAAAATGATTAGCACTTCCCATAATGGATTCGAAAATAATCCAATGGAACTGCAGAAGCATAATTCCCAAAAAAACTGACCTTATCTATTTAATAAATAAATACAACCCCACAGTAATAGCTTTGTCGGAGACGTGGTTGAAACCAGGTTATTTATTTAATATTCCTGGTTATTCCTGTCTTCGAGAAGACAGATTTGATGGGTGTGGCGGTGTAGCCATACTCATTAAAAACTCTTTTCATTTTTGTCAGATTCATCTTTCTCCTTGTGCTTTTAGTGATATAATTAATGTTATTGGTATCAAAATTGATAATATTACAATTTTATCGATTTATCTCTCCCGTTCTACGCATGCTATCTTGAATGAAGTTAACAATTTATTTGCGAACTTGTCAAGACCATTTTTAGTCTTAGGCGATTTTAATTGTCACCACCAAAGCTGGGGTAGTGATATTTCCAATAGTTATGGTATATATTTAGTTGATATTTTACATGAAAATAATTTATGCGTATTAAACACAGGTGCCCCTACTCGTCGCACGAAACCAAACGAAAACAAAAGTGCAGTAGATCTGTCAATATGTACTCCTAACTTAGCTTCTTCTTTTTCCTGGTTTCCTCACCCCTATACTTACGGAAGTGATCATTTTCCTCTGATTATTTCTTCCCCTATAAGATGCCCTCCCACTCATATTCGCAATCCTCGTCTTAAATATAAACTTGATAATGCTGATTGGGCTACTTTTAAACACCATGTGGAATCCAAAATTCCGGAACTTCCTGAAATTGTTAGGGGTGATGAGACTAATGCATCTTTAGCTTTAGCATCGTGTTTGATAAATGTTGCTGACCTATTATTCCCAGTAAAGAAAAAATCCTCGAGGGCGATTCCTTTCCCGCCGTGGTGGTCTGCTCAGTGTTCAGAAGCTGTGCAGAGAAGAAAAGTCGCTGAAAAAGAATATGCTAAAAACATGTCTGACCAAAATTTAGTAATTCTGAATGATGTTATAAAATCTACTCAGTTATTTTTAAGAGAGAAAATACAAGAAGGTTGGAGAGCTTTTTGTGCTTCACTGTCTCCTACCACATGTCCCTCAGAGGTGTGGCGAAGCATTAAACGTTTTAAGTCAGCTTTCAGTGACTTATCTTCTCCTCGTACAATTCCTAATACTGTTATTGATGATTTTCTTGATAAGTTAGCTCCTCCGTCTGTACCAGAAATAGATTTATTTCCTTCTCCTCAGTTAGTTTTTCCTTCCAATATAAATTCTTTAGATGGTCCTTTCACGATGTATGAGTTGAGAGGTGTACTCTCTAGTGTTAAAGATTCTTCTCCAGGTGAAGACGGTATCCCGTATTCCTTCCTATCCCACCTAGGTGACCGTGCTTTGTCTTATTATCTCGACATAATAAACTCAATATTATTGTCTGGAAATATTCCTCCTTCATGGAAGTCTCAGGAAGTATTACCGATTAAAAAACCCCACAAACCTTTGCACGATGCAGCATCTTTTAGACCTATAGCTTTATCCATTGTTCTCGCTAAAATTGCTGAGCATCTGGTAAAAAATCGACTTGAGTGGTATATTGAACACAATAAATTTTTGGCTAACAGTCAATTTGGATTTCGGAAAGCTAATTGCACAATGGACAATATTAGCATTTTTACTACAGATATACGCATTGCTTTTTCTTCTAATAAGTCGGTTGTAGCAGCTTTTCTAGATATTTCCGCAGCTTACGATAATGTTGTTATTACAATACTTAAAAGTAAATTGTTAAATTTGAAAGTACCCATAGTTTTAGTAAATTTTATCATCAATCTTTTATCTCAGAGGACCATAACTATAAACATAAATGATACCACGAAAGTATCTCGCACTCTTTTTAAAGGCTTACCACAAGGTTCTGTTCTTAGTCCGCTGTTATATAACATCTACACGTATGACTTAGAAATAGCACTTAATAGCTCTGTAAATATTTTACAATACGCCGATGATTTACTTTTATATTCGTCGGATGCTTCTTTAGATCATGCTTGCAACAAATTATCCTCTTCCCTTAACCTGTTGAAGTCTTGGTTGGATTGCAATGGTTTGGAATTATCCACGTCCAAAAGTTCAGTAGTAGTATTTAGCAGACGACGCATACCTCCTTCCATTAATATTACATACAACAGTCTCCCTTTACCGGTTGCCACTAATGCTAAGTTCTTGGGTGTTATCCTCGACAGCAAACTTACTGGAATACCCCATTACGAGTATGTAGTTGCTAGATGTGAACGTTTACTAAATATAGTTAGATGTTTATCTGGGGTATGGTGGGGGGCTCATCCCTTCTCAATGAAACTTTTTTATAATGCCCTCATAAGGTCAGTATTGGATTATGGGACGTTTTTATTGGAGGGTGGCAGTGTAATGGGTACTAAAAAATTTGATGTCATTCAATCAAAAGCATTACGAATTATTACTGGTAGCATGAAATCTAGTCCAGTCAATGCTTTACAAGTGGAGTGTTGTGAACCTCCTCTTCAGCTAAGACGCCAATTCCTTAGTGACAGATTTTTATTTAAGTCAATGCAATTTTTGAATCATCCTCTCCATCAAAAACTTATTGCTCTTCACGAACATGTTGACACATCTCCATATTGGCGCCATAAATCTGTACCTTGTCTTGTTAAAAGCTATCGAAAATTTATATCCATTCATTCTCGAATTCATCGTACTTTATCCTTACCTATATTTGAATCTAGTTTAGAAACTTTACTGTATTCCCCTGAAGTACGGTATGACCTTAATGTTTATAAGCATGATGTAGGAGCTAACTTTAATTTCTTATCTCGAATTGACGAAGAAAATTGGCAGAAATGGAATCATATTTTTACTGATGCATCTAAGTCTCCTGGCGGAGAATGTGTTGGAGTTGCTATTTATTATGTTCAATATAAATTGATAGAAAAAATTAAAATGCCCCCTGAGTCCTCAGTTTTTACTGGGGAGTGTTTTGCTCTTTTAAAAGCTGTAGAGTTAATTTTACTGCTAAAACTTGATAAATCTATTATATTCTCAGACTCAAAAAGTGCCCTTCAAACTATTAACAAGTTCCCTTTTAAAATGAAACCGTTTTACCCAGTAGTGTTTGAAATTCGCAGTAAACTTCATGAATGCGTTGTAAGAGGATACTCTGTAATATTTGCTTGGGTTCCCAGTCATTGTGGCATAATGGGGAATGAAAAGGCCGATCAGTTAGCTAAGGAAGCTGTACAAGATGGAGATTTGGTTCCTTTTAAAAATTATTGCCATGATTTGGTTGCTCTGCCCAGGGTCTATCTCCGAGAATCTTGGAATAGTCTATGGGGAGTAAGCAGTCAGTCAAAAGGAAGATTTTACTTCAATGTTCAACCGTCTATTCCTATTAAACCATGGTTTTTCAAAGCTAGGTGCAGTAAAATTGTTACCTCAATTATAACAAGAATGCGTCTGGACATGTATGCACTCCATCCCACCTTGCGAGACTAGGTATTGTTGATAGTGATATTTGTCAATGTGGTGTTGAGGTTGGTGACTTAGATCATATTTTCTTCGCCTGCTCCCGGTATAATCGTTCTTATTTATATGAATCTCTCCAGTCTCTCCATGTTCCTTTTCCTACCCGAATATCATGCCTTATAATGTATCCTTTATTATATTGCAACATATTATCATCTTTTATTACTTACAATAATATAAAAATTTAATATTATGTATAATACGTATCGTTATATGTTTTTATTGATATCTACTTTATAATTAACCTAACTTTCCTTTTTTCTTGCCTATCCTTTACTTTATTTCGCGTAGATAAGTTTCCCTAGCTTTAACAATAAAAAACTTGACACTGGCACAAAGTCATTCTAGTGCCAAAAAAAAAAAAAAAAATACGGGTACTTTAATCGATTTCAGCGCGTCTCGGAACGCATATCCTCTTTTTTCATAGAGAAAGTAAAACTACGTTTTTTTTCTTTGATCACAGAGAACCTTTTAATATGTCTTTGATGCCATCTGCCTGATCTGTCTGCGGAGTAAATTGTGATGCGATTGCGTGTGATTTAAATGTTTTGCATTAAAATAAAGAGCTTACGACTTACAAGTGCTGTTATCAATCTGACCAACTTTCTATGCGAGACTGTTACGACGTTTTTACTTGTAGAAGTAACGACCTGATCAATTATGTCAAACTTTGCAACCGGCACACTCAACCAGTACATCCAATTTGTGGAGAGAGTTTTTCGTACTGGGCAGGGTACGATACTAGCCAAATTAGTCTCTCTAAGAGACGATCATGTGGCGAACAGGAATCTGCGGTCCAGCGATATCACTACTTTGGTCGAGGGAAACTGCATGGCTCCTTTAGACGAACTGATTATTGCCCACCTTTTATGTTTAAAAGTAAGCTCGGCTCGTCTGGATGCAAAGTATAAGTTTGTTCAAATAGTACCTTAGGCGATGTAATGTTTCAGCATTCCTTTTATGTAATGGAAACATCACTTTTGTCCAATACTCTTTTCATGCCAGTAAGTAATACTGTTTCCTTTCTTTTTCAGACTCTGTATTTAAAAGATTATATGGCAGCATATGAAAATCAGAGTGCCTGCGTGGCTGTGGTTGTAAGAATCTTACAAACCCAGAAGGAAGAAAATTGGAGTCTTCCTCTTATGTATACCGTGTGCTTAGATTTAAGACTCATTGCACAAAAAGCTGAAGCTTGCAATCGTGAGTATCATGTATTATAAAATTTTATAAGTTCCTTGAATATTCATTTTAACAGTTTTTCAAGGTCCTTCTCATAGATTTGTTTCATAAGTATATTTAATTTTATAATAATCTCTATTTGCAGCAAGCAATGGCAAGATCTTAGAAAAGGCTGCTGAAAGTTTACTTGCCTGCTTCCGAGTTTGTGCTGCTGATAACAGAACAACTGATGCTGATACTAAAAGACTTGGTATGCTCAATTTAGTGAACCAACTCCTCAAAATATACTTCCGTATTAACAAGTTGCATTTGTGCAAACCATTAATAAGAGCCATAGATTCATCACCATTCAAGGATCAATTCCCTCTTGCACAGCAAATAACCTACAGATACTTTGTGGGACGTAAGGCAATGTTTGACTCAGACTATGCATCGGCTAACCATTACCTAACTTATGCATTTGAGAACTGTCACCGAGACAGCATTAAAAACAAAACTCTAATTTTAACATACTTAGTCCCAGTAAAAATGCTACTAGGCTTCATGCCTTCGAAGAAGCTATTACAAAAGTATGATCTGTTACAATTTTGGGATTTAGTGATTGCAGTCAAGAATGGAGACTTAAAAGGTATTGATGAAGTAATGGAGGAACATGAAGGATTCTTTATTAGGGCAGCAATCTATCTCATTGTTGAAAAATTAAAGATTGTTGCCTATAGGAATTTGTTTAAAAAAGTATATATGGCAGAAGGCACACATCAGATAGATATTGCCAGCTTACAAGCTGCATTGCAAATGATGGGACAAGAAGATGTGGATGCTGATGAAACACAATGCATAGTTGCTAATTTAATCTATGATGGGAAGATTAAAGGCTACATTTCATACCAACATCAAAAAGTTGTGGTAAGCAAAAAAGATCCATTTCCACCTTTATCTAGTTTGTAAGTAATTTGTTTATATCTAATTAGTGCTACTTGATTGGTGTCAATTAAAGATTAAATTAAAGAGTATCTTCAAAGAAGACATACTGAATAAATAAACAATATACAAATCGACATTAAACTTTTTTATTAAATCCACAATATATTTTCAAAGAATAATAATAATACAAATATAGTAAATTTTGCAGATCACTTAACATAGCATTATTTCCAACAATGTCATATATTTTTAAGTCTTAACACTCAAGATATTGATTAGTAATGGTTTATTAAAGAGATGATCTAATATTAATTGGGTAGATGAGTTATTAACATGTATGTATTTTATACGAAACAAAAAATGCAGTTTATCGATATGTTTATATACTACCGCTAATGCCAATATGTATTTACATGCGCTGGAAGGCATTTCCGAACATTATAAATCTATCCCATTTATCTTTTCTGTCTTAAAAATGGCTATTTTATATAATCATGGTGAAATATAATAATATTGATAACATGGGACTTTAATGTGATGTGGATAAACATGATTAATAACATTGTGATGTGCAATTTAATGTTGTTTCTGATTTATGTAAAAAAAATTACAACCGTTACTATTTAACATGTAATTGGGTATGAGTATGACAACAAAAAATCGGTATAATTTTTATATTTTTAAATGGTAATTTAGACTTTTCTTAGAAACCAATTCATTTATAATTTTTATATAATGATTTTAAATTTTTGACGTGAATTTTTGTGTGACATCATGTGGCAAAATAGCTATGAAAAGAACAAATGAAACAAAAATAATACGAAATATCTTATCACCCTTTCTAATGTCAAATCGTCAAACTTAAATAAAGCTTACTTTGTACAAGATTTTTGTATAAACTTCGATTTGTTAATAAGATGACGTCACAAAGGTCGACGTCGTCAAGGAAGGTTTTTTGGATAATCTGTAACTTTTTCCGTTAAAAGTACGAAATTAAAGTGTTTAACCATAAAAACTCGAATTGGTTTTCGTATTCCTATGTAGTCAAGAAATTTTAGCATAGGTACCCAATTCAGGCTTATTATACTTATAAAGAATTTTAGAATACTTTAATCAGTACATATTAAAAGGGATATGTGAATTCATCATATATATTGATATGTTAAAGACTGATTTGTCATTTAGGTACTTTATAAAATTTTGACTAAAGTTATAGTAGAAAATATAGTTAATAACTTTATTTAAAATTGTTAAGTACCTACCGGGAAGACATTTTCAACAACAAATAATTGCACATCACATTTTGTTTAGAATAGAAAAATATTAAGATAATTTGACTAGCTATTTTATATATTTCATCTATTATTTATTATAATCTCCATCTATATATATATTATAATTTTATTTTAGCACTTTTGTGCTAAGAAAATACTTTGCCTACAATAATAGGTATATATTTTTTACAAATTAAAGCCAATTGAGACACAGAAAGCTAGGTACATTTTTTTGTAAATAATAAAATGTATTTTTCCCACAAAAACCTCTTAACATTATAAATTCAAGTTACATGCTAAATATTCTTAAAAAAATTGTTTTTTTCTTTAAAAAAATCTGGTTTCCATTTAGGTTTTTATTTTAATAAAAATATTTACAATAATTGGTGATGCCTGGTAAGTTAGATAAAACATTATTTTATTATGTCTGTACACAATTTGTTTTGTAAAAGTATAATGTTCCAATTCAATAGCTTTGAAATAAGTTAGCCTATTTTTTACTATGGTGATGCTAACAGCTGCCTTATGTACTGAACTTCTTCAAAGCTTTTAAACTGATTACTATGTTAACATTATAAAAAAAACAATGTTGCAACTTAATAATATTATAGAATTTTATCAATGTCTAAGAAACAATTTTATGGTATTATTTTCAAAACAAAATTTGGGTTTCGTTTTAATGCTACAACTTAGTATTTATCTACTTAGCATTTTAACACAATACAATCAGAAACATTTATATACTATATTTTCATGGCTAATGTTCTAATTTAATGGAATCAGATTACTTAGATGTATTTTTGTTACATTTTACCATTGTAACTTGTTCTAATTCGTTCCCTAGTTGTTTTTTCGTTTTGCTGATGTTTTTAAATTGCCATAAAAATGTAGATTTAAGCAGTAGGGATTGTTTAGTTTCGCTCTGGGAATGTGAACTTGTGCGGCCCTTTGAGCAGCTCGTCCTTGTAGGCAGCCAGGATGGCGCGCGACACGCCCGGCTCCGCGGCGCTCGACTCCAGGAACTGGTGCATCAGCCTGCAAACAACAATAAGATTCAGAGGCCCAAGCAAAGCAAGCTAGGGGGCAAAGTGGCTAAGTTTTGGGCCAGAAAGATTTAATTTGTCATCGACACGCAAAGAAGAAGATGAGGGGCCTATTTAATAAAACTTACAATTTCCAATCACAATTCGAAGTACATTGCGTAGCCAATCAGCCAAATTATAAACCATTATCTTCTTGGTATATCGGCTGCGCAATGTGCTTCGAATTGTAATCGACAATGGATCTTACAAAACCTGTCAGGGCGAGCGCAGTGGTAAACGGGCGACCGCGGCAGATGGGCTCGTCATAATAATAATATGTTTTTGAATACATACACCTTTCTCGAAAATTTAACTTACGAAGGCAGTAAATTGTGTGGTAAAAGCGTTTTACCGCACATTTTCATTACAATTTCTTTTTAATTTCTACGGTCTTTTAATAATAAAAAATATTCTGAATCGATTCTTACAAAGAGAAAGTTCAGTATTTTTTTATTTCAACAAATTGTATTAAAACTATTATCAGCCAGTAACAATGTGCGAACTCTGTGGAGGAGAACTCACCAAAGAAACTCCACATGCGTCGCATCTTTTCACCAGTGTAAATTGACCGTACGCGCCGACTCGGGCTTTAATTGGGGTAAAACAAGAATGAGCCGCCAAAGGCCTCTAACATGGCTTATGTAATGAAATGACTACAGCTTGTCAAGTAAGTATATAATTTGGAGCGTGCCAAAAAAAACTTTTTTTTTACACTTCTGTAATGAACGAGAACCGAATGCTTTACCACCGAGGTGGCCAGCCACGACCGACAGTGATGTCACTCCGGCGCTGATCGTCAGCGACGGGCTTTTTATATCGGGTTAGTAGAGTTGAGACCATCTTTTGAGAAACTGAATAGTTTTTGCGAGTCGAATCGAGGGGAAACTGATTCGGATCGTTAAAATGATCCAGTGCTGTTATATTAATCATAATATAACAGCATTCTAATAAATACATAGTACTCCGATTAGCATTATTGTTAGTTTAAGCTAATAAGCTTCATTTACCTGTTAGCCGGGACTCCATAACCCTCACGCGCCTGTAGCAACTCCGGGTGATCTCCAATCGTATCAGTCAAGGCAGCAATCATGACGTCTAGAAATATAATTTATTGTATGAAAAAATGTAAAGGGCAAAGGGTACAAGTTCATATAGAATCCTTATTAATATTTCATACGTTCAAAGTCAAAGTCAAAGTCAATTTTTTTTATTCGAATTAAGATTTTTACAAATCATTTTTCGACGTCAAAGCTATCATGGATGGCACGTTCACTACCAGTGTACGCCCTCTGTGGAGAAGAACGTTCACTCATTCAAATCAGCTTACATCAAGTATACTACGCTTCAGCACCCAAACCCTGACATTGATCCCGCCGATATCCATACTGCAAAGTCCCATCCAATTTAACTAGTAACAAAACTAAGCCAGTTTCTATAACAGCGTCCTATTGAAAAAGCTGTAATATGGGCATTGGTAATTTCAGCGCTCCCCAAGGGTCTGCCTGGGCGCGGGCACCGCTCGCACCACCGAATCCAACCTTGCACAGATCGTCGTACCATCTAGCAGGTCTATCTGCCCTTCGGAACAAGATCTGCCCGTGTTTAGCTTGAAGTAGTCTCTACTGTTCGAGGGGTTCTAGCACTCACCGAGTACTTTCTTCTCAATAGTCCTGGAGAGCTGTCCGCGCTGCGCCTCCAGCTCGAGGAAGGCCATGAACCGCTGCGTGGCCGCGCGCGCCGTCGCCGGGTCCCGCGATAGCGACTGAGAGAACATCATCTGCAAGTTTCAAACGTACGCACTTTCATCACAATGAAAAATAGCTAGTGGATTCAATGCATTATGACCTGTATGGGATGTTTAAACGGTTTAATACAAAACGATTTCAGTTTATATTAGTTGCGTTGGGTATATAAGTAGTGAAACCATGGCAGTCTTGTATGGTTGCTCTTGTGAAAAAATGTTGAATAGTTCTGCAGTCAATAATTAGATTGAATTCGATTCGGAGTATGCCCAATCCTTTTATGTAGGTATTTAAG
Source organism: Carpatolechia fugitivella (assembly GCA_951230895.1). Lineage (NCBI taxonomy): Eukaryota > Metazoa > Arthropoda > Insecta > Lepidoptera > Gelechiidae > Carpatolechia > Carpatolechia fugitivella. The sequence continues at coordinate 8,944,510 of OX579648.1, read as the reverse complement.
AAAGACTGGCGGTTTTTGAACCTACAAGTACCTTTGCAAGCTGATATATTATTTCTTCAAGCGTGTATTCAGTGTAGAGCGTATCAGCAGCCTTCAATTTATCCATCATCTCTTCATACTCCTCCTCGCTGATGATCGGCCCGTCGCGGTCGTAGTCCGAAGTACCTGAATAGAGAAAGAGACAGATTATGGAAGAGCGCATTAAATAACGGCGATCTAGCATTATTTATAAATTTTAAATTGAACCAAAGAAAATAATATGCGTTGAATAAGCTGAATGAAAGAAACTGTGGACATAGGTGTGGGCGTTTACTAAAAGTAGTTTCTTTATGCGCCTACAGTCGAGCCTAAATTCTGTTCACTGTCTTTGTAAATTAACTTGTTGATTGAATACAAATCGGTTTAAGTAAATATTAAAAAAATAAACAGTAGAACAAAACGATGTTTTTACCACGAGTCATAATAGTAGGAGTTAGTCCAATATAAGTAGTCCAATTCAGAACTCGATGGAATTATATTGCCCAGATTATTGTGGCGAACTCTACTCACTTATGATGTTGGTCTGAAGCACAGGGTCCAATGTCCTCTTGACAGGTTCAGGTCGAAGTTCCGAAGTGAACGGCAGCGCGGAGTACGGAGACAGGTTGTTGCTCAGCTCCCAGTTCTTAGAAGCGATCGTCCTGATGATGTCGGGGCTATTGCCAAACGGGAACGACTGCAGAGCTGGGTTTCGGTATTGGTATTCCTGGAAAGTGTTAATAGGTATACTTAGCATAGTCCTAAAATTATTATTTTTGTTATAAGTAAATCATGATGAGAGCGAAATTCAATTGTAAATAAAACTACTTCTAATAACACATATATCTACCGGGTTATTACCACGATATGTGTGTTATTAATATTAACAACCGCGAAAACCCTTATGTTCAAAACTACTTCTATTTCATTTTTGATAAAATTAGCTTACTATACTTACTATTCTAAAAAATCCTACTTACTCGTTACGCTACAATGAAAAAAAAAACCCGTTCGACAAAATTCCTGGATTCTTCGAAACTCATTTTGCAAAGCTAAAATATTTATTTTTAAATGAGAAATATAATATATTAACACCCGTACAAAAAGGCTTTCGAAAAAACTTTAATAAAAATATGGCCATTTATGTCTTTTTTAATCACTTTATTCCGAACACTGACGAAAGAGTTCCAGTTTGTGCCATATTTATGGACCTTACCAAAAGCTTTCGATTACGTTGACCCGGTAAGTAAATTATATTCCTATGGAATACGTGGAAATGCTCTGAAATTAATTCAGTCGTACCTCAGTAACAGAACTCAATACACTCAAATCAAAAGAATTAGTCCAATCACCAAACTTGAAACCACATACCTGTACAAACTTTGTCTTCGCACGGCAAATACAGCATTCATGCACAACAGTGTGCATGATGCCTAAAATTTTTAATCACCTACCAGAACCAATAAAACAATTAAATTTGCCCGAATTTTAAAATCGGTTGTATTAGTATTCACGAGTACCTACCTAACAGACAAAATGTTATGAGATTGAAACTTATATTACTATGTTAAATCCTATGCCGTATTATATTTGTATGCTAATGTATTTTGGCAGGTGATGTCCATATTTAAACACCTATATCTTGTTACCAAAATTCACAAATAAATGTTTTTGTGTTTGTATTTGAAATAAGCCAGTACCTAAGTATTTTTTTCAGTTATTCTTTAGGGATTCGTTCTAAACAGAAAAAAGTAAACTTAATTATGATCGGTCAGCTATCTGCTAAAAATATTAGAATAATATTTAACAATATTTTATATAACTCACACTTCCATTTATGAAACTTTCTTGTACCCTAAGGTTGCCTGGAAGAAATTTCTATCTTAGCAATAAGGCCGCCATTCTGTACACCCCTTTATCTGTCTTTTGTACTTTTAATCTATAGGTAAAGTTCAATAAAGTGCAATAAAGCATATTCTATTCTACGAGTATTCTAGCAGATAAGATTATTTGTCAGTCTGTCTGTTTATCGAAGCTTATTTTTTCTGGAATTTTTTGACTTACTAGTCACTTGAAATGTTCTACACTATCTAGTCTAAGACATCATCATCAACAGCTTATGTACCAAGGGGCTCGAGCAAATCCTAGAGTAGAGTAGGGCGATCAGAGGACCCATAGTCGACCACCTGACCCAGTGTAGGTTGGTCGACTTCACAAACCTTTGAATTTCTCCGCAGGAAGGAATGGATGTTTTCCTTCACCGTAAGAGCAATTCGAGATCACATTGGTACGTGGTAGAGATAGAACCCGCGTCCCCCGGACGGGAGGCAGCGGCTCTAGTCACTACACCACCGACGCTCCCAAAAACCTAGTTATTACTTGTTCTTGTTTATTTTTCTCCGACACGCTCGAAAGTGTGATCATTACTGTCAAAAAACAGTACGCGAAGTAACTCATTTTTGGACGAAACATTTCCCCATACAAAACAGCGGCCAGGAATGTGCCCTCAAATGGCCTAGGCCGGCAAAGTAACTTTCGTCAAGAAATTTCAATGTATTTGAGTCTTTTACAGCATACTCTATGTTCTAAATTCAAATTTTATATGAATCGTAGGGATTGGAGTTGGCTGTATATGCTCTGTATGACACTGGCATAAAACAAAAAAAAAGAAAAGCATGCAATATGGCGGTTTGTAATTTTCGTCTCTTTTATTTTTATCGTACTATTTTCTTACTTATTTATCATGATGAAGTTAACTAATAATTGAATTAGGGAAATATTATAACAATGAATGGTTCAAGAAGTTAAAGTAAAGGTTAAAGTGATAACAATTAGAAGTTTAGAACGATACAAGAAGACATCTAAATCCAAGGTACCTTACCATAATATTTTTAGTATTTTATAATTTCCTCGCATATTTCAGAGAAAACCACTATACAAGCCTCGGCCGCAATAACTCTTGCTGGACTCGTACACAATAAAAGTCTTCGCCTGCGGCTCGGCCTTTAAACGTGCCCTCGTCCACCAATAACTAATTTTGCGGCCGCAGCAGTAATGTACTATTTCTACGTCTACTGTATTAATTCTGTGCCTGAGTACCTATTTTATTTTGAAAAGCAACAAATTAATTTCATTTTTTTTATATATAATTATTAGATATTTCGTTAACAGACGTAATCTGTAACAATAATACTCCATAAATTAATAAACGTTTAAAGCGATTATACTATTACTTTGAAATAAATACGTAGGTATTTGTCTACGTTATCTGTCTTATAACGTAATAACTGTGTCAAAGTGAATTAATTTCTCGCGAAGTTATTAAAAGGTATAATAAAAGTAGGTAACGATGTTGTTCCACAAAATCTAGGTACTTTATTTATGATGACAATATTTCTCGGTAAAGAACAATTAGAAGTAATTATTCTAGTAAAGCTTCAAGTACCTGACTATAAGAAGAATACTTTGATATTCTTAGGCTATTTTTATTTGAGCATTTTCTGTTTTCTTTCATTTCTGTTCAATCTAATTAATTTGTCCCATTAGCACGTAGCAGTCGTAGCTGTTAGCTACGTTCGTAGAGATGCTACGCTACGACGATGCTACAAAAAATACTCAACACTTTTGTTATTTTTTAATTGCAATTGGGTTTTTATAATAGCTATCTACCTGTGATTATGCCCGCGTTGTTGTTTATTTTTGCCACTGCAATATTATATGTTCCCGCGGTAAAAAGTAACGTTAATCTAGAATGTATTTATCTCAAAAATTTCTTGAGATTACGTTATTAATTCAAATAAACTTAGATTTTTTAAATACGTATACAGCATGAAATTTACATCGTTTTGTTCCCGCCGTGTAGTGATAGTACCCGTCAAACTGAACAACTTTTCACGAAAAAAAAAAATTCCTGTGACAAAAAAATTTTTGGTCTCCATACAAAATGGGTCGGTCGGGACTCGGGAGTCTCTATGGAGAGGCCAAAAATTTTTTTGTCGCAGGAAATTTTTTTTTCGTGAAAAGTTGTTCAGTTTGACGGGTACTATCACTACACGGCGGGAACAAAACGATGTAAATTTCACGGTGTATATGTCACAGTCATCTGGTTGAATCTGCTATTTGATTGAATGACTAGCGCGTTCATTGAATGACAAATTTCAATTGAATGACTAAAGGACAACTCGTCAAGTCGTTGAATGTAACGTTCAACGTCTTGACTGAACGTCATTTAGCGAAGTCGTTGAATGGGATATAGCCGACTTTGTTGTTCGTATTCAGCCAGTTTCGCCTCAATTTTTTCTTTAAAAGTAGCCGGCGGTGGCGTAAATCCATGCAGTCACGCAAGAACCTTAATGTCGTGTTCTTGCAAATAAACAATTTTGATTTTTTATTTGATTTGAAGAAAAAAATATCAACACAGTGCTATCTGTCCGAGCTGTTTGACGCCATATTTGTTTTGGCGACTACTAGCGCCGCAGTGGAAAAAAAATGAACTAAATTTGAATCACCTGACTGATTTTACGTCCGCTATGTTCAGTTCAAAGGGCTATGTTACAATCCGCTAACTAGTTGGACGTTGAGTGACGCTTGTTCAATCAACGTTTGGCCTAGTCATTCAATTGAATGTTGTCAGTTTAGATTATGTTATATCCTTGTATAAGTTATCCCTGTTAGTGATGTAAAACAACTACTTAAGAACTAATACTGCTAAGGCTGACGAAGTTCTTTGTTATTCATGTTCATACTAAATATAGCACTGCAATAGCTTATACTAGTAACTTATAAAATCTTAGCATTTCTTTGATTTCAGTTCAATCTAATTTGTGCGATTAGTACGTAGCAGTCGTAGCCGTTAGCTACGTTCGTAGCAACGCTACGATGATGCTACGAAGAATACTCAATACTTTAGTTTCTTTTAATGGTTCACTACACAGGTAATATTAGCATTTCTTGATCATAGACAAATTTTATATTAGTGTAATTTTGAGATTATAAATACCATTTTATGAGTTTTTTGCCTTATGACCAGTTCTTCATTCGTATTTATTCACTAATTCTGAAATGGTCTGTGACAACTGATAACACTAGTTCGATATGAACAATGCCATTTTAGAGTATCTACCCTTGACCTTTTGATCCTCAGCTAGGTTTACTTAGTTAATATGCTAAGCAAACTACCCGAAACGAAGTTTCGAAATCAAGTTGGCTAACTCAGGGTTGCTTTATTTTAAGTTGATCTTGGTTGTAGGTAAATTCCGATATATTTCCTTAAAGAAGTCAACTCAAAGTTTATGACAGGAATTTGTACGGATTTCACTTCTCTTGTTTCGTGATTGCGTTGAAACCACCAATTAAAAAACATTTTACATTACTTTTTAATAGGCGAATTCTCCAGATGTTTTTCAGCTTCAAACAATGTAGTAATAAAAACAAGCCTCTCGTATCTTTTAAGACGTCACGTTTGGTTCTAAAAGATTGTAATTCAAAGAATAGGTAAGAGAATATATTATTTCAGGCTTTTTATAGACACGACTGAAAAAAAAATGCGCCACAAATACGAAAGAAGCTGAGTGGCACATAAAGATAAAATCGTAATTTAAAGAAAGAGGGATTCAGATTCTAAGATTCTTATCTTGTCAAGGAAAATTAAAATGCAATCTACAAAAATTCTTACAATTTAAATGTTAGTGAAGAAAGTATTATTTTTATTTTCCTTATACTTATTTGTAACAAAATTGCAAGTAATTTAAAACATAGAAAATATCAACTTTATAAAAACGCTTAAAAGCTTTGTTAGGTTTCATGGCTTACCTACTTTCCGCACGAGCAACTTTTGATAAAGGAAGTATTGAACCATAACAGGACTATAACTTTTTTAACTGACTTCAAAGAATCAGGAGGTTCTCAATTCGAATGTATATTTTATTTTACAGGGTTCCGGCTAACATGGTATAAAGGAAAATAAAAAATAATTGTATTTAATAGCTCACCCCTTTTATATAGTTTAACACTCAGGGTACCTACCTATTTTGCTGAGTCCAACCGAATGACATCGTCACCTGTATACGTAATGAAATAGATAAAGTGGGTAGGCCGTAAATTCTCATTTGTAGTCAGAGGTCGGAGTCCTTTCGTGATAAAAACAACAAATAGACAATGAATCTTAAAGCAGGCACATTTTGCATTTGTTTACCGACCCAATCAAATAATCCTACTAATATTATAAATGCGAAGGTTTGGATGTTTGTTACTCAATCACGCTTCTACCACTGGACAGATCGGGATGCAATTTGGCACACATATAGGTTAGGTCCTGAAATAAGACATAGGCTACTTTTTACCGCGGTAAAACACTTCATTCCCACGAGGAAACTCATTTAAAGCGGGTGAAACCGCGGGGCAGAAAGCTAGTTGTATATTTTGTTCTCATAGCCTCCCTAAGATCTCAACATTATTGAAAAGCACTGTTTTTCATTTTTAGAGTTCCGGAGTCAAGAAGGAACCCTTATAGTTTCGCCAAGTCCGTCTGTCTGTCTATCCGTCCGCGGCTTAGCTCAGAGACTCTTAGTACTAGAAGGAAGGCTGTAATTTGTCATGGATATACATAGTAATCATGCCGACAAAGCTGAAGAATAAAATCTTAAAAAGAAGAAACAGATTTCCTTTGGTATAGGTACGTAAAGTGTGGGTTATTTTTTTTATTCACTACAACCTTATTGTGAGAGGTATCGTTGGATAAGATTTTTTTATGCTAATGTACGTTTCAGAAAAAATACATTTTAAAGTGCTTATTTTTGTTAGAGTCAAGTGTCCCCTACCAGCGAAACCGTTGTATTTGGAAATAAGAAAAAAATCACGGTAGTAGTGTATATGTTGAATTTATAAGGAAAATTAATTATCAAGATCAAGTAGGCTTTACGGGTTATCGAATACTAACATATAAAATATACAAGTAAGTAAGTAATTTGTACTACAAATCATAGAAACATATTTTGATGAATGTTGTCTTAAATAGGTACCTAAGTGGTATTAGACAACTACACTTTGCGTGGCCTGACACGTGCTTGGCCGATTATTTTAATACAAATGACTATAAACAAACACAGGTTTGGTTAGTCAATTAAAGCATAGGTCAAAGAAAGCGTGACAGAAAAGAGTTTAGAAATTATTTGATGACAAATACATTATGTATTTTGAGCACTGGCTCACTAAAATAAATATAAAGTGAAAAAATACATGTGACTTGATGTGACATGTTCTGAAAATCCTAGCTTTGACGAGCTAGCACGTTCTATAGAATATATAGGTAAATATAACTATACATTCCAGTATTTTGTTCCAGTGCTATGTTAGCTACAAAAAATAAGAAAAAAAAGTAAGTTACCTTTGCATTAGCCTGTTCAAGCAGCATGCTTCTGAGTTTCTCCTGCTGAGCGTTTTCTTCTGCAGCCTTCAAGTTCTGGGTGTAGTGAGTTCGCAGGTAGTCAATATTGAACTTGATTTCTTGCAGAAACGCAATCGCTTCTTCTTTAGTCATCTGCATGAAAGATCATCGGATCAATCAATAAATTTATCACACTTAACTGAATATTCATAGATCGTCCTATCCCTTGCTTGATAGTAATATAGATTAAGTGGAGTAGTGACAAGTTTCTTTTTTTATCACTGTTTTAGTAATAAATAGGTGATCATGTCGTACTAAAACTAAGACCTTAGTTTAGTATAACTTCATAAATATAAAATTAGTTTTTTTTTAGAATTAGATTTTGAGATTAGCATCGATACCAATTACCACTATTGATTTCTCCCAAGCCAATTAAATAAGTTGTTACGAAACACCAACAACGCCTTCGGGATTACAATGAAAACTTATCCTAAGGCAGAAAATTAATAGGAATTATCCAACAAGTATCGAAAGCAAACAGGATGTTAGAAAAAGCTTGTTTAGTGAGAACAGTAACTTATACATTGAATAAATTTCCAAATACAGATGAGCCTGTCAGTTAGAAGAACTAAAATGTTTAAACACAATACTGGATATTTTTCTACGTTAGTATGACTTTTTGTCGAATAGCATTGAATCAAAAAATATAATTTGATGGGTGACCCCGCGCTACGAATTTTTTACGGCTTCCTCGGGAACCAAGCTGTTCATTGCATTGAACGATTATATAAGAAGTATTAACACAATGTTGCTCTGAAATCTCTTTATCTACTGGTTACTGGTTTAATCATCTCGATATAGTTAATCATTATGAGGCATGAAATCTTAAACACATAGATAGGTTATGTTAGGTATGAGTACATACCTATACTCCTAAACCTTGTTGGTACTGGTGGGTAATATTTTAGAATCTTTGATGTTATTTAAATGATTAAGAAACAAATCTGTTTCAAACGTGCTTTGAGCCATTCAAATATTGACACTCAAGTGATGTAGTTTATATTTCTAAATGCTGGAAATATAACAAAGAAATATGAAAAGTTATATTTTCAGCATTTAGAAATATAAACTACATCCCAGACCCAGACGTTATGATGACGCTATTTCTACACTAACTCACCATGCCTTCTTGCAAAAACTCTTCGATGGCTGTAGTGACGCCTCGCTCGTCCCCAGTCCAGAACACATACTCTGCCATATCTAGGGGAGAGTATTGCACCCCAGCGTATGAAGAATAGTGATCCATCTAGTAAAAAATAATCATAATCATATAATTTATTGCTAAAGCACAGCAACACATATAATACATAGCAAAATCAACTTCAACTCAAATCCTGTCCTGTACAAAGTTCTTACAAGATTGGGATTGTAAATGGAAGCTTATTGTTTGTTTTATAGTAAGACGACAATATAAGTTTGTTAATTATTAATCAATCAATCAGCCTAGTTAGTTAGTTAGTTGGTGGGCTCCCGTTTCCGCAATTAGACTCTAAATTGGTCCGTTTTACGTTCGGTTTTGGCTGGTTACTCCAACCAGCCCAGCTCCTTCCAGAAGCTCAGAAGCCTCCTGGGACTGACACAGGCTTCGCGGAGCGACCCCACATTCTGGAGGATTTTTGCTCGTTGGTCAGTCAACCCTACGCATTTCAGGACTACGTGGGTGACCGTTTCTTCTGCTTCCAGACATCCTCTGCATAGAGGGCTGTCCGTCGCGCCGATGGTGAATAGGTGTTTATTGAGAGGTATGTGACCTGTTAAACTGCCTACAACTATTCGGAGGTTTTTACGGTTTAGGCTGAGAAGTCTGTGTGTTAGTCTCGGCGATAGTGTTGGGATCACCACCGGATGAGGGGTAAAACATAATTGATTGATTGTTATCCAAAGCAAGCCAGCATGATCGATCGATTCATTCTTAAAGACCTACAAACACAAATCTAAAACCTGAATTATTTTTTCTCACGTTTATTTTCTCTCCTATTTGAAATAAGACGTCGTTGGCCTGATAGATCCAATTAAGCCTGAAATAGATGTGAAATCGTAATGGACGGCGATCAGTCGTTTTGTTCGGTTTACGACTGAGATAGTTGGTCGTAAAGATAACAGCCCTTGTCAGCAGGTGCACATTGACCTCCCTTGTATAAGATGCTCTGAAGCTTGTAAGTTTGTAACATTGTTACCAGTATACAGCATGAAATTTCAATCGTTTTGTGCCCGCCGTGTAGTGATAGTACTCGTCAAACTGAACAACTTTTCATGAAAAAAAAATCCTGCGACAAAAAAATTTTTGGTCCCTCCATACAAAATGGGTCGGTCGGGAGTCTCACTTTGTATGGAGAGACCAAAAATTTTTTTGTCGCAGGATTTTTTTTTTTCGCAGATAGTTGTTCAGTTTGACGAGTACTATCACTACACGGCGGGAACAAAACGATGTAAATTTCACGGTGTATAGCTATCTAAGTTACGTATTTTGTACAAGGACTATAATGTTTTTGTACAAAATACGAATTTAGGTTAAAAAATCACCTAAGTTGATAAAAGGACTCGCACATCAGTAATCGTTATTCCATACCTACATGTATTTGACTGATAAACATACATCATCAAACATACATATTGAAACGTATTCAATAATCTTTTGCAAACAGTTCAAATCTATTACTGAAACCGATGTAAAGATATATTTATTTTTAGATATTCATGCAATAAATTTTTACGTAAGTCGTAACCCAGAATTAATAACGGAAAGGATAAATTACACTGTAACAAAAATATTATGTGAACTTTATCTATTTTGTATATGAACTTTATGTATTCTTACTACTTACATTGTTTTTGGTTTCCTTCGTGATGTCCGCGTTGAACGAGCGTCGTGATGCCGTATGTCCGTTTGTAGGGTTGGCACTGCTGGATCCAGAAGTAGCCTGGATAAGGCGCGCGGCTCCATGGAACACCTATAGCAAAAAAATAACACAGAATAAAAAATGTGTGAGGTTTTGTTTTAATATGAATACAGCGTATACGTACGGCGGAGTAGCGAGCTTAACAATATGCGCTTTTCCGTTTTAACACGAAATACGAGATGTGTTACATTAATTATTCAAACTTACTAGGTACACTAAGAAGTAAGCGCGCTACGCTACATCGTAATAAGCATAACTTTCGTTATTACAAGGAATATAACATTTTGCAAGGTTAATTTTGTACTATCATCAACTCGAATAGTAAGAATTCTGAAAATCTACCTTTGGGGTCTGTTCTTCGGTTCCAGGTGGAGCGGTGGTTGCATCGACCACAGTGACTTGTGCGCCGTTTTGCAAAACCACTTTGTGCACGCCTTCTGAAGGTACGTCCAGAAGGGTTTGAGCATGCAACTTGGGCTTCTCGCCTGGGGCCGAGTCAGCTGTCGCGTGTTGCTCCAATCGGGAGACCAGCTCACCGTTGGTTTGGACTGAATCTGTGAGGGATTTTAACCATATTGGAACCAAAAAAAGCAATATTAAATGTGGTCAGATGAAGTAGAACGGAGTGATGTTGAGAATAAAAGACCCAATTATCTATTTAGGTGAAGTTCTATCTTAGTGTGAACTTCAATATCGCCAGACGATAGAAGTGTCATTACTTTTTAAGTTTTCGTAAAGTTCAATTCTTATGGCATTACAACCAATAACTTTCGATATTCTCAGTACCCAAAGAAATGTACAATATCCTATATCATGTTAACGACATAAGTATGTGAAAAGAAAAACATAAGAAGAAAAAAAAATATGAGTGGCAAAATTCGAAACCTTATGTGAATGGAATAAGCTTTTGTTTGTTGTGTGTTTTATGGACGAACAAGGAATCTACTGTTTGACATACATACGCGTAATACCAGCTAGGATTATATGTTCCAAAATTATTATTATTATTATTTCTTGGTGCCAATAAAATAATATTTAACGAACCATAATTAAGAATCACCCTATAAATAATATAAAATAAATCGTGTTAGTAGAAATAAATGAAGTTGATGGCAGTATTTCTTTTATTACATTATTTTATAAAAGCTAAGTAATAACCAAGCTATTAGCACAGTTCGATCTTTATCAAAGTGTCTCTCGTAGATAATGTCGCGATAAACATGGAACGGCGACGACGTTGACAGTACAACACATTATCGATTGACGAGTGTAAACGTGTAAAACTGAACTTTTCCGCAAAACGATGTCTTTATGTTGAATTTTATTAAAATCTAGGCGATCGACATCTTGAGGGTGAAATAGATCATCATCATCACAGCCCATAACATCATCACGATCATGTATTTTTTTTTAGTTTTAAACTTGTTATAATAGTCTTCTTCTTCGTCTGCTTCCCTACTCAATCTTCTCCACTTTGCCCGGTCTTCGGCATCCTTCGGTGTGAGATTGTTCTCCTCCATATCCGCTTTCACGACGTCCAGCCAAAGCTTTTTAGGCCTATATATAATAATGTTATAGTAGAGTAAAAAAAAATTATTAAATTGTAATAACGTTAGCAATAGTTGTGTTATGTATGAGTTTATGAATTTATCAGATTTAAATAGTGAGTAAAAAAACAAAACTTATTGAATTGTTATTAACGTTATAGATAATTGTATTATGAGGTTTATGAATTTATCAAAACCGTAACAGGTAGAGTTTGTTCCATTAACTATTTTTCCGACATCCCTTAATATTCACTTTCTCTGAGCCTCGCGATAAAATATACTTAGCTTTCATAATATCTGGTTAAAAAGAAAACGCTTTATATTATGTTTTATTTTAAGCAGCTTACCTAGACTGTGAAATTCCACATGCTCATGAGTCAGTTCCGATTTTGCATCCTTGCCGTCTTCATCTGGGAAAAGAAGACATGAAGTTACACAACAATAATTTATATTTATATCTCTTTTTCTTTTATATACCAGTAAGTAAGTAATAAATAATTACTTACTGATGAGAGTCAATTTTGTTATTATAAATCTGTTTTTTCTTTTTCTAAAAGGCTGTAGTGTTAAGTAGTTATTTGTTGACAAGTTCAAGCCAGACTATAAGCCAAATTCAAAATGTACCTACTCTACTCTACTCAATCCCTTTATGGTTTTATGACTCGCATTAAGACTAAAACGTGTCAAGGCCACGCTTTTTATAGAAAATATCAAATCCTACCACCACATAAAACGCAAGTAGAAGATGTCTAAGTACAAAGGTGTGCCTATGATAATAAAAGCCTAAGTGTGTATTGTTTATTTTATCTTTATGAAAAGCAAATTGTAATTTTTTTTATTTTTTGTTTTCCCCCCTCTTTGTTTGTTTAAAAATTAAAGAAATATGTATCTTGTTTATTACAGAAACAAGATAACCAACTTTCAGAGGTTTCAATATTTAGTTATCTTTTCACCCAGGGGTTCGAGCTTTCCCTAAATTTAAACAATAATTAGTCACAAGCATGCGTTGTTGTTGATGTTTTCTTATACCGTAATATAATACTATAATATTGACTTGATGCAATACTTTTTTCAATACCTATAGAAAGCCTTGAAGTAGTTTTTTGAATAATAAAACCTTTATGTATACAACGTGTTATAAATAATACCAAAAAAAAGAATATTCTTCATCACAGGTATTTAATCAAAATTTTCCCATCTCTAGTGTCATTTGACATCTAAAATATAGACTATCGATTCTCAGAACGGACAAGTATTTGTACACCATTCGTACCTATAATTTTAAAAGAGATGTACTTGAATCAATTTATGTTAGAAAACATTTTCTTTTTTGCCTTAATTATCTTGTTTACGTATTTACAAATATAAATATTATTTTGAAATATTTAGTTCATCATTTCATTAATTTATTATTTCATAATAATTATTTAACAAAGCTTTTTTTTATTTATTTGGGGTTTTTTCATTTTGAAATTAATTGTTCTAATGTGAATGTTATGGTACAAGTAGTACGTAAACATTTTTAACCATAGCGATAAAAATAGGCACATTGACCTAAAATTACATATCTGGTCCAAATATTCTTTGACACAGCTGATCACTAGAGATGGGAAAACTTTAATTAAATGCCTTTGATAAAAATATTCTTTTTTTTGGTATTTTTTGTAACACGTTGTATATAAATGTATTCATCTAGTTTCTTTGCTTTTGACCGCTACTGACGCAACCATTCACTCGCTTAGACTCCAATCATTATTCTTAAACTGAGACAACTTTTCCAATTATGCCTTGTCTATTATTTATATCTACGACTCTAAGTAAATTTGTTATGTAGGTTAGTCCATAGGCCAGTTCATCACGTTCTCTGAATTAGGACCTAAAGTTGTAAAAGAAAGATAGAAGCGAAAAATTCGGTATTTCTACGTTGTTTTGATAACTTTTATCACAAAAGTAAATATTCTGTTACAGAATAAGTTTAGGCATCAACCCCCTAAGGTCCAGATCTGATAATCTTATCATCACATTGGGGCCACGGTTCTCTCAAATGGTACTTGTATTTATAGTCGTTCAGGCTCAACACTTCTTAAAATATTTACAGGATACTGATAAAGTACCTACCTGATTTTAGTTTTTCCAGCTGCTCTACAGGGACATCCTAGAAAAGTAAGAAAAAGTGTTATTTGAACACATACACACACACCCTGGACGAGACACACACACACACATACGATTTTGTTATACTGATCGGCTTTGCGAATAAGGAGGAGGATATAATAATGTTTTTAACTCGACTTAAACTTCACAAAGGATACTTTTCTCAAAAAATAATTACACGAAAGAAGTTTTGCAATGATTTTAATTCTTGTTGTTGTTGAATTAATACTACATAACTCGAGTTATAAACTCATTTTTGTCGTTTATGAACATGTTTTTATATTTCGAATACTCTTAGTTTTTATATCGACCTATTTAGGTCAATCAATTGATTTAATAATCGTCGTAGGAAAATTATGCAATAATGCGAAATAAAACCACAAAAAATATCTTTCGACTAGGTCTAGGTAGATAGTAGTGAAATGAGAGAAATGTTGGAGATTCGATATTCGTTTCTTGAGTGTTGGACCATGGGTTTGAAGCGAAGCGAAGCGAAGGGCGAAGCGTGGTTTTATTAAAATTTATATTATAAGGTACAGCAAAGTCACTCCTGAAATTACTCGTACGTGCAAGACAGCTGTTGCGAAGAAAATAGAAGGCATTAACATATTTAGCGAAGACAAGTACGCCGCTGGAATATTCAAGTAAGGAGGTTGTTTGAAATCAGTTTTAGATGTGAAGGAATAGAGTTTAAAATAAATGGAGAGCTTCTTACTAATTCAGAAGTTATTTCTGTTATACATAACTAACAATCAATTACTGGTAGATGTTGTTTACTGAGAAATAGAAAATAAATTGGTTTTTAATCAACATTTGAATGTGTAATTAATGTAAGTACTCACAGATTTTGCTTCCTGTGCGTCGCTGCTACCTGAAACAATAAAACAACACATACAATCTCTGGTAACTTTATTGTATATGTCTCACAGTTTCGTACGCTGCGTATAGACTCTATACCTCCATGCTCTATAGGTATAGAATATATGCTCTTCGAGATCCGCTTTTCTCGAAGCGGAAATTGAAATCCTGATCGTCCGGTCTATTCTCAGTCTCGTCGAACAACATGACGTGAATCACACTACAACTACGTGCTGTGACGATGTCTTTCGTTTAAGATTTTTGATGTTAAACTATGTTATTTAAGACAATTTTACCTAAAAAACAAAACTATATTTATGGATCTGTGCTATCTGTAGATTTTTTATGAGTTATACCCTGGTGTCCAAGTTATTGAGCCACCAAAGGCTACGGCTTCTGTACAGACTAATTCCGTATAGTACTTATAATAATAACCAGTTCCAACGGCTTAACGTGCCTTCACGTGAAATCATCTTTCGGAGATTCAGGTATCCAAAAACCGGGGATAGTCTCACAAAGTAATTTTGCTTGACGGCTCAATTATCCCGGTATTCAAATCCAGAACTAGCGAATCAAGAGCCGTTAAAAAACATATGAAACTTCATTTACTAAACTTACAGAGGCTGTTGTCAGGAAGAAAGATCGCTTGTCTTAATAAGTATTATGTAATATTAACAGTTTTTACTTTTATTTATTTATGTATCTATTGACACATTTACGTATGCACATATTTTATTACATTACTATATTTTGATATCACCTTCACTGCCATTTATTATCACTTTTGTTTGTTTAATTGCTTGCGAAATTAGTATTAATTATGTAACACTCACGGTTAAAATTGTTTTTCTTTGTACCCGCGCTATTTCCAGCCAGGATGAAGGCCGAAAATCAGTGTTGCCCTATTTTGGGCAAATTTCGCTGAGCCTGGGCCCTTTGCATCATTGCACTACACATGAGCATGAATTTTTTTTTTCTGTAGTTTGTATGTAGATTTAAGTTTATTGCCCATTTTTTTGTGTCTGTGTGTATGCAATTAATGCAATAAAGCTTTTTGTCTATCTATCTTGTCAAAATATAATTATTAAAATCTTAAAGATCATCTTCAAGCAAAGCAAATTGCTCTTACGAGTACATAATATTTACAGACCATGTGAACTGCAAGAGGCCGATTAATTGTATTATTATTTATTTAAAACGGAAACACTAAGACACGACGGAGAACGAACGAACGGACGGACGACGGAGGGAGGCTGATTAATTGATTGATTGATGTCCTAATATGTACTGTATTATATAGCTTTCCTTCACCCACTGCAAGATGCTATTTTTCCCTGTTACATAATATACCTATACCAACGGTACATAAGGCTCTTTCCACGAGGCTTTTGTGTAAATAAGGGGCGCCCACGCTCGGAAGAGTAACGACATTCAACGCGCTGTTTATGAATGCGACGTATAGTACAAGTTTTCTAGTCCGAAGTAATTTTACACTGTAATTTGCGTTATGTTAGCTTTCCGTTATATATTCCTTTGCGTTATTTATTGTATTAATATTCGTCGAAACTAAAATCCTACATAAACAAGTTTAAAAGCTACCTACCTACCTATATATATATATATACTATGTTCGCAATAGCGAAAGTTTTAGCAAATAAATATAAGGTTTTAGATTGGGTGGAAGTAGTAAAGTCTACCCTATATACGAGTATTACACCTACGGAATAAGTTTCTTATAATGACATGTTAACATAGGTTTGTGAAGGTTTATTCCTCTTTTGTAGAAAATATTTTATTTATTTTTTAACTTACGGACTTATATTATCATTTCTTAATATATAAAACGTGCCTTTCAAGAGCCTATAAGCAAAGAAAGAGTCTGGTTTGAAATACGAGCAATCAGTACACAATGGGCCCTTTGAAAGGATTTGATTCACCGGGTACCTAACTACGTATTGTTTTCTGAGACCTCTGTTCGTAATAATAACCTTTTATTTCTCGATAAGCAATATTTGTGCAACTTTGTTTGTTTGGAGCAGACGGGTTCTCGAATGGAGACCGCGTCTCGGGAAACGTAGTGTGGGACGCCCGCCCCCCCTGCCAGGTGGACTGATGACCTGAGGAAGGTCGCTGGTGGTGGCTGGATGAAGAAAGCGTACCCTTAGGTAGGCCTACGTCCAACAGTGGACTGCAATAGGCTGATTGATTGATTGATATGCTGTACAGCTAAATATGTTAAAAATAACTTTTAATAAAATAATAATAATGCCATATCACACACGGCTATCCGATGATCTGATTAAAAATTAATAAACTTTGCAGTTTTGTGAGTAGTTAATTTAAAAAATTAGAATAGACCTGACACCTTTTCCACACAATTTTGACTAATTTTAACTGTACAAAGGCAGTTAAAATTAACCATTTAGACCTTTTTGCGGCTCTAGTCGCTAGCTAGTAATCCCTAGATAAAAATAAAAACTCATAAAAAGGAATAAGTAGGCGCATGGCTGGTAAGCTTAAACTTTATTACAGCGTAATTACAGCTGTAACTCATGCAAATAACAAACTGCCCACGCTAATCTACAACTGGCAGGTTTATTATCGCCTGGTACTGTAGCGTGTCAATAAGGTTTTGTTTTGCTTGTATCTGACTGTTGTTAAAAAATCTCTTTTTGTGAGATATGCATCTTTTTCGACTTACCTAATTTCATTTGCCGCCCATAACATAACTTTATTTAGTCAGTGTCTATACCAATACTTGTGTTGATACTTTGTGTATCATTTGCCATCTATTCTGTCCCTGAAGGGAATTTATACATTCAACAGGAGTGCTTAATAGCCTTATATAGCTATATAATAGGAATGGTTATGCTTGAATAATTAAAAACACAAGACTTGAGTTACAGACTGTGTATGTTAGTGATCGTAAGTTATTTGTGTGATTTCTAAAGAAAATATATCTTTTCTTCTTTATCTATTTTTAACTACTTATTTTCACTTTGTCTATTTTAACTCTTGAATTTAGTTTAATTACCGCTTATAAAAACAGAATTTAGCTTAGATTATTTAGACCCTATTTGCGCTTTGCTCGCTCTATTAGTGCTTTGAAAGTAAATTAGGTTTACAGGATAGACGGTTGTAATTAGATCCATTTATCGATCGCTTTGACATCATAAAGTAATTGCCGTTTCTGGTCTCGACCAGCAGCTCCACTTTCCAGTTGCTATATATAAAGCACATAAAGCAGTCAGAGGTCTTAAGTTAACTACTTACTACTACTTGGTACTTTACTTCATTAAGTAAGACTTTTCTTTGAAAGAAAATCTATTTCTGCCGGCCGCCTTCTCATCATTTTTCTTTTATAACCTCGTTTATATATAACCTCTAGTCAAAGTAAAACAAGATATACGACACCCACTGCCTGATTTTCTTTAAATCTAGTTTTGAGGACCCGATTTTTTTTAATGGCTTTATTAAACTTTAAGATTTCATTCATTCAAAAACTTCTAAAAGGGCCAATGTATAATAAAATAGCTCTAGAAAAGAGAGTGTATAAACAAGATAACTTTGCATGTATAATGCTATAAGTACCGTACTACCACTAGTGACTCTGTGAGCTGTAGACCTCGCGAGTGTATAGAGTTTTTTGAAATGGCTGATTTATGGTCAGATCACCGTAACTCATCCCCCCTCATTCAGAGCCCCTCGGTGAGCATGTATAAGAGCTGACAACAACACAGTGTTAATTAACTTGTTATCTAATAATATTGGATCCTGAAATGTATAAAATAGACTATTAGGAATCCATGTTATGTATCCCAAATTCCCAACCCAATCAGCCAAGTGTTGATAAGCGTGGCTGATTTAGCTGTGATCAAAGAAAATTAAACTGGAATATTCGTGATCTACCTGTTGACTGTATTCCTTTCACCGCTGAGGCTTCACGCGAAACCGGAACAACGACCGCAGCGTTGCAGCACAGATTTAGGTCACCTGCTTTATGGACCATACAGTTTGCCGCTACGAACAATTATCGCCTCATTTTCACTGTTTTATATTTCTCATATTTTCACAGCCACAAAAAAATAAATTTTCGCACATTTACCGACGTGCAATTTCTAAAAATGTAGTAAATATTACCTTTATATTTTTATAATACCTACTAGTTATATGTTTCCACGTGATGTTAATACGTCAAAACTGTTGATCAGTCCATAATGTCACCCTTTCCCCTACCTGTTGAACTGGTAAAAGATTTATTAACTAAACTGGATCACCCGGGCCAGGCTGTCAGCTGCAGCAGGAATTTGGGTCACTGGCAGAATTGGGGCAGCCGCGGTCGACGGCACACAAACTCAGATACGATTACAACACAAGTCTTTTACGGAGTGGGGAACTGTTTAGAACCGCTTTATTCAACGAGCGGGGGTTTATTTTATTACAGCCTGGGTAAATACTTTTTTAAGGAAGGCAAGTCTAGCCAAAAGGTTATGGCTACGTCTACACTTATCTCTTCCCGAATGAATTAGTCATGGAGCTCAAAGGAGAGCAAGGCTTAAAAGGGTAGGTCGAAAGGACACTCCAAAGTACACTATTTAATCTCAGTCCTTCTGTCTTACAATCCACATCGGTCATAGAAATTATTTACAATTCGGCTCCATGACTATAGAAAACTCGTAGATAAAGCCGCTAGTCTGCGCGTGTATGTTAGAAGAAGGGGTAAGATAACGTAGATAGGTAGCACGCAGCAAGTTTTTATTAAATGTGTAGGAATTTGATTTTGGATCAGTTTTTTGCCGACAATACCCGTGAAAATCTATTTATTATATTTGTACGTAGCAACGGTATCGTAATTTTTTTGTGCACAGTGAGCCAGAGACGACTTAGCGCGAGTAAAATCTTATTATTTCGGGAAAAGTCTATCCACAAGCGAACAGCAAGTATTTTACGTACACACATAAGTATTTACGTAAATAAACTAACTTTTTTTAAATGAATGATTTATCTCTTTGATATTAACCTTTTTCTACAAGGCTCGGATAGACAAAACGCTTAAAATCACAAAGATAATAATATACTACGTGCGTTAAAACGCTTTGGGTACCTATCATTTCTTTTAAGCAATGCGCATAAAATCAAAGTGTTATAGCAGTTTAACGCCTGACCTTTGCCATTGCTGAAATGCAATTTATGTCTAGTGTATAATACAGTTAAGTTACCTAACTCCATAGCGCTAAAAGTTGCGATATAAACACAGTATTGGTGTAAAGATATAATATCATTGGTGTAAATAATATAGGTTAAACTAAATTGTAGCATAATACCCCCTCCCGGAAAAAGTCGTGACTTTATGCGATGTACATTTTTAAATGGGGTATAATATGAGCTGTTGATGATGGTGATGAATAAAAGATACGATTTTTTTAGAGAAGAAGAGTTTTTTTAATCTAAAACTTCTACTTATATGTAAATCTGTAATCTGTAACTTATTGTAGTTATAGAAAAAATAAGTAGAATATAAATTTACTACCTCCATATTACATGCAGATAACTACATTACCTAGTATATTCTTTCGACTACATATCATAGTTATATTACCTTGCCTGCATCCAAAAGCATATTATTATTCTGAATAGTTGATTTTGTGCTGATTTGAATAAGGCCAAAGTCGAAAATTCTATTATAACTTTCATAACTAGTATTTGCATTCCAAACGGTCAGAGTTGTATTTTCAAAAGTTACATGAAGTTGTTTTTTATGTTTTGGGTATAAATTAGTATTCAATACTCAATACTCAAATACTTTATTGCTTCCACAATGTAGTTTTATAAAGGTGGTAACTTATTAATTATCGTAACAATCGTGGACCCTGTTGGGTACTGCAAAGTAACTTATAAACTAAATAACTAAATACATTCAAAATGTGCATTATTTGTAATAACTTGTTTCTACTTCTTCTGAAGATAGTAGCCAAGACACATGGTTTAACGTGCCTTCCGAAGCACGGAATCATCTATTTTTCGGGCAATAATTAAGTGATTCAGGCAGCAATGTCTTAACAAAACTAGAGAAAGTCTCACAAGAACAGTCTCCACCGGGATTCGAACTCGGAACCTCCGTGAAAAGAGTCAAACACTAGACCGCTCGGCCAGAGAGGCTATTTTGTTTGTATTTTTTTATTTTATTTATTACAATACAACAACGGTATCGCGATGCATGTTGCTATTACCAGTTGAGGAGTTTCCGCTTTTATTTGCTATTTCATCATCAGATTTTAACAAAATTCTATCCCTAAAGCACGTTCTATCGAATGAAAAAAGAATCATCAAAATCGGTTGAAAACTGACTGAGATATGACTAAAAGAATAGACGAATAACGACGCGAATGCTACATTCCGTTGAGGAATTTCCAAGTTTTACCTCATGTTCCACCATCAGATCTTGACGAAATTAATATGGAACCACCTCGAGAGTAAATCCTATCGAATGAAAAAAGAATTATTAAAATCGGTTAACAATTGGCGGAGATATCTAATAACATACATAAAAAAAATACAGACGAATTGAGAACCTCCTCCTTTTTTGAAGTCGGTTAAAAAGAACTAACATTTTAGATTAGAAGATTTAATGTCATGTACCTACGTCACTTATTCACATACGAACATCTTATGTAAATTTACCATGTAAGTATATGATTGCATTAAAAGAATTATGAATTACTTATTAATTTTGTATGTACAAGTATATTTATGCAAATTGAGTAAAAAGAAAAGTAAAATGAAAGGGTACCTTTTTCTTCTAAACCGAAACAAACTTCTTACAATCTGAAAACTTGCTCGGTAGATTTTTTATATTATGTAGTCAATTTCCTTGGGACATATTTTTATTTGGCCATAAGAAGCAAAACTTCCCAACTCAATGATTCGGACTGTAATTTTTCCAGTTCAGTGAGCTTCTACTCGGATACTTTCGGTTTGGATAAGAAATAATAGCAAATGTTTTTTTGTATGACAAGTAGGTATTTCCACGAATTATTTGTTACTTTCAATAGTAAAACTTCTTTTTACTGTAGTTATGATTGTTTACACAAATATGTACACCTATTTATTTATTTTATTTTATTTTTTATCGAAAAACCAACAGCTACAAATATTTAAATAGACATTGGACTTAAAAACAGAGAGCCAATTACAGGTGTATGATCATTACCCAATATTGTGAATTACCCAATAAGTTTCAGCAAAACCTATGTTGATAAAATATTTAATTGAGATATAAAGTACCTATATAATAAAACTAGAACGAATATCGTGACGTATACATAATTTGAAACTACGACGTCGACGACGCCGCGACGCAGCTGCCTAAAGTTAATATAAACTGGCCAAGTACGTGTCAGGCCACAAAAAGCGTTGGTTTAAAGTGTTCCGTAATTTTTCACATTCCTAAATACAATGGTTACGTTAGTAGAGGGGGGGACTCTTGACTCAAAAATGAGCACTTTAAAACAAAATATTTTTCAAACGTTCGCTAGAATCGAAAATTGCTTTTCGCAAGCTTAGCACAAACTACTGGGTCTAGAAACGTGAAAGGATTACTGTCTGATCTGAAGACGTCGACAAGAACTCAGAAGGGATTCTTGGAGATATTTGGGGTTGGAGTTAGTATGAAACTTCGTTATCCTACTAATATTATAAATGCGAAAGATTGGATGTTTGGATGTTTGTTGCCGAATCACGCTTGATCCACTGGACGGATCCGAATGAAACTTGGCACATATTTTGGTTAGGCCCTGGAATAGGACATAGGCTACTTTTTACCGCGGTAAAACTAGGAATGAACTACGGAAAAACTCATTAATAGTAGCTAGTTTAAAACTAAATTGACGCGGACGTAATCGCCGACGCGACGGTAACCTGTCTACTTCGCATACCATCAACCCCGCTCCATACAACTTAAAGTAATTTAATAATAAAATAATAATAATAATTTATTTATTCCACTTACCACATTAGATTACAAAACGATACATGCAACAGTTAGACATACAATATTATTCTCTTCGGGGTCTTTCTCAAATCAAATCAAATCAACGGCCACTGCTGGACTATGAGCCTCCTCCACTTAAGTGGAGTGTTTTGCCATAATCTCCACGCTTGGCAGGCGGGTTGGAGATCGCAGATTAAAAGGTTACTCTATCAGAGAGCGCTGCTGCCCGTTCCCTGTTCAATGTGTAGTCCCTAAGTCGCCTCTTACGACACCCACGGGAAGAGTAGGGGTTAGTGACAAATGTATTCTACTCTGCCGTCGGCACGGGTTCTTTCTAGCGACAGCATATGTGTCTTTGCTGCACCACCCCATACAGTGATGCAGTATGTTATCAGGGACTACAGGGACTGGCACAGTGAAAAATGGACCATCTTAAGGACGTGTGGATCAGCAATGTGTCGCATGTATTTGAACACATAAATGAGCTTCCTAACATGAGTTCTCAAAAGGAACCAGACATGAGTCCCTCGAGTAGCACGTTGTACCGAAACGCTCGAGCGCTCGGCCAACCAGAACCTTGACCCAGACTTTATGAGACGATCCTACCATAATTTCCCCGATCCTACACTCCCTAGACAATCACGACCTGTGACGTTCTCGCAAATGTTAACGATTGCCAAGGTAGAAACCTTGATGTTCAAAGGGATGTGTAGGTATGTCCTTACTTAAATAACAGCCTTCCGGTTTCGAATCCGGAAGGGGACACTGTCAAACAAAAACCTGGTTAGAAAAATGCAGATTCAATCACTGATTGACCAAAAAGAAAGATGATTCTGTTCCCGGCTACTATCTACGGAAGAAGTCATTACATAAGGATAAAGATAAAGATAAAAGTGTCTTTATTCGAAGTAAGATTAACAAAATCATTTTCCAACGTCAAAGCGAGATGGCCCGTTCACTACAAGTGTACGCCTTCTGTGGAGAAGAACGGCCAGAAGAAACTCCACAGGACTCGTATCTTTTGTACTTTTCTTTTTTAAAATAAAATATTGTTTACAGTAGTCAATATACATTGTTAATGTTTCCTGTGCCGAGCTGGACCATTCGAACACCAAGCCTCTTTGTCACTTAAATAATCAACTAACTTATAGTAAGCTTTATTACACAGCGTCTGTTTTACACAATTCTTAAACCTTTTTTCTGGTAAAACTAAGATCTCATCAGGTATTTTGTTATAGCAGCGCACACAGAGCCCCACAAATAAAGTGCTAACTTCAGCAAGTCTACACTGATGATTAATTAGTTTATTCTTATTTCTAGTATTATAACCATGAATGTCAGAATATTTACTAAACTCATGGATGTTTTTCCTAACAAAAATGAGATATGTCAGTGTCCATTAACGACTCTATACAACACTGACACCAGGGTTTGTGAGGTTGGAAGAAGCCCTAAATAACTGTTAAAGTATTTTCACACATTTTTGAGTTTCAGAAAACACGTTCTTATTCGTAGGAAAACACTTTGAATTATAGAATCGCCTTTTAACCAAACCATACCTACTCTTGAATCAAGAAATAATAAACAAAATTATACCCTGTATATTTTTATTGCAAAGCTAGACTATTCTTACCTTTTAGACACAAGACTTCGATCGCAATCGGCTGATGGCGTCTTGTTTCTATAGCGCATTACCGTATTATCCTCCTTTGAGGTCACATCCGTAACAGTAACTGACCTTTACGTAACAAAACACTGCTGTTAATTAAAAAGGATTTTTTGCCTACGCGTTGTCATGAAGCTTTTACGTAACCAAAAAGATTAATATAATGCTGTCGATACTTGATCGCAAACAATTCCAATCGGTTCTTGTTTAATCTCATTATTTTCAGTCTATATCATCTAACACCTCTGGGTATTAAGGTCGCTTCTCTATTTAAATTATCATCAAAACGTACAAGTGCCATATAAAAGTACGAGTACTTACACTACCAGTTTTAACATTTTTTTAATATCTGTAACAGTTCTGAAAAGTTCTTTTATTAGGTCCTTCACTAGTTCTAAAACTGCGATCAACCATAAAATGGAAAACGAAATCTAACTAGCTCAATTTTAATCTAATGTTCGCTTTAGGAATTTATTAGGCACTCATTTAAAAACACGTTCATGACCAAAAGTTATGGTGAATTAAAGTGTTCCCATGTTTCGTGATTAAAATTGTAATTTATCTCAAGCCTCATTTTAATTTGCATTGCATATTTCTCGCTCTCCCACAAAGAGCCGTGCGGTTGTGCGGTCCATTTGATCGAGTTTCCTCACTTCAGAATATCCGTTTCCGAGTGTTCCTTCAGTCTAGGTGTATTACAGAATAATCCACGCGATTCTGCTGTGGATAAAGGGTTTAGAAACGAAATCTCCCATCCATCTTCACAGCGTCTCAACATTGTGTAAGTCTTTTCCTGTGGGAATAGGACTACGATTAAACAACTGGCTCATTTTTCTCACGTCAAAAGGCCATCTGTCGTAGAACCGACGAGTGTTGGAGCAGACGGGTTCTCGAATGGAGACCACGTCTCGGGAAACGTAGTGTGGGACGGTCCCCTGCCAGGTAGACTGATGACCTGAGGAAGATCGCTGGTGGTGGCTGGATGAGGAAAGCGGGCGATCGTGCGCTTTAGCGTTCCCTTGGGGAGGCCTACGTTTAGTAGTGGACTGCAATAGGCTGATTGATTGATTGATTTCTTTTCCTGCAAGTTGAGTAAAACTCGACTCGTAGAGATAGCTTTGTAAATGTTTCTGTTACGTAGGTGAAAAACTAATTCCATTCAACATTGAATAGTATAGGAACTTTTTACAAAACTATACACTTCATCGGCATTTTTAGATACGGAACAGAAGATTAATGTACTATTCTAGGAAATTAACAAAGTTCCGTATTTAAAAGTGACGTGCCTTTCCTTCATAAATATGTTTAAATGGATGTACCAGGTACCTATATAGGTAATTCAGAGCAGTCGTAATTATTCCGGTGGGATTTCACGTAAACGCTAAAAACTCCTGGATCTGACAGGTATCAAAAAATGGCTGATAAAAATTGTTTTATTATGTTGAGTTTTCTACTCGCCCTCGGTATTTTTTCACAGAATAATAGACAGGACTGGCTAAATATTACCTTAAATCTATATCTACCTGAACTGCGGCTAGTAGCTCCCTACATGGCATCCCTGGGCGATGTCATACATTCATTGAGATGTACATACTGATTGTTAAATAAATAAAATACAGTGTTTGCTTATTATGGTCTTATTACGATTATGACTGTGACGTTGTACACTGTATTGTGTGGGCGCTATACTATCCTTGTTTCTTTATTAAAAACGGTCCAGTAGGTTACGTAACAAATGGATACAATTATACATTCGAATAACATTAGTATGGATGAAGATAAAATTTGCTACGCGCTCCCGGTCGTAGCAATATGCGGAATCGTAGGCGGAATTCCAGCACAAATCTGCAGAATTTGTATTTATAAAAACCATAACTTAAACAAGTTTAAACGCATAACAAATGAGAAAAATGCAAACAATTCTAAATTATCAGAAATAGCGAAGCAAATAATACCAAGAACAAAGGATAATAAATTTTAATTGTCTGATTGGGCTCGCCACTTAGAGCAATTTTCTTCAGGGTTTATGTCAGCTATATTCCTTTCTCACTTACCTCGTAAAATGGGCGTTACTGTTTTAATCAAGACAGCGTGTCCACAAAGATGTGACTACCCATTATATATTTTATTAGATCCTGTCAGGTTATCCTATTTTTTTTACAAAACTTACTCTTTTTAAGATCAGTTAGTTGGGTACGTTACGTAGTATGCATTGAAAGTAAATAAAAATTAATGCAAAAGATGGGCAAAAATATAATATGTATGTACGTACCTACTTGCGAGTATTAAGATAACACTAAAGAAAGGATAGGTAAAAAAATAATGATTTCAATGGTTTTGATAAACCATTATGTGTCAAGCGATACACAATAAAAAAAAATTATAATACATATTTGTTCTTGAATCATACACGCATTGCCTACCTTTATCTACAATCTCAAAAAAGGTAAATTAGCAACTTAGCTTAAATTTAACATTAATGTTTCTACGTGAATCGTTATTTGCTATAAATAGACATAATGAATTGTAGACTTTGTAAACTTACCGAAAGTTAGCAAAACAAGTGAGGCGAAATGTTCTAACGAGTTTGACGGTTTAACAGCGTAGAACTCAATCAAAAGTTTAGGCGAAAAACCGCCGCCACTCCGACTTAATAGAGGCAAGAGGCTATTTTAAAAATAGTTTAAGTTAGTTTTTAAAATAAACCCCTTAAAAAAATGAATTTTCCATTAATTTTATCGGAGAAAAAGGAGAAAGTCAAAGTCAAAATAATTTACTTCCATAGGATGTTATTACATCACTTAGATCCGTCATTACATTTTTTTGGATGAGTTCACTAACACAATGGCGGAATCTGTGGAGAAGAGCTCACCGAAGAAACTCCACAGTCGTCGCATCTTTTGCGTTTCCTTTTTTAAATAAAATATTGTTAATTACAAAATTAATGCTTATTATATATCGAAAAAGCCTGTTACTCAAACAATCTATTCCCATGGACACCTGTCTTCTAAGTAATCAGATATCCTATAGTAACCTTTATTATACAATTTCTGTTTTATAATTATTTTAAACTTGTCTAAAGGCAAGTTTTTAATATCAGTAGGGACCTTATTGTAATAGCGTATACAATTGCCTTTGAAAGAATTACTAATTTTATGTAGTCGGCTGACATAAGCAACCAACTTGTCTTTATTTCTAGTATTAAAGTTGTGTATATCACTGTGCTTCTGAAAATTACTTATATTTCGTTTTATATACACAAGATTGTCATAGATATATTGAGACACAAATGTCAGAATATTTATTTCTTTAAACTTTTCCCTCAGTGACACTCTAGGCCCTAATCTATAAATTGCACCAACAGCCCGTTTCTGCAAAATAAATATACTATTAGCATTCGCAGCGTGACCCCACAATAAAATACCATAGGTCATTAGACTATGAAAGTAACTGAAGTAGACTAGTCTAGCGGTGTCTACGTCGGTAAGGGCTCTAATTTTTTTAACTGCGAACGCTGCTGAACTCAGTCGGTTTGACAATTTATTTATATTAGAATCCCATTGTAGTTTGGCATCTAAAGTAATGCCCAAAAAGACAGTCGAATCTACAAGGTCCAATTTCTGTCCTTTTATTATAAATATATCTGTAGTTACCGGTTTCACATTGGGTAATACGAATTTAATACATTTAGTTTTCTTTTCATTCAGTAATAAATTATTAACAGTAAACCAATTCACTATACTAGAGATAGCATTGTTTACGTCGTCATAGTTTGATTGTTGTCTTTTAACTTTAAATATCAAAGAAGTATCATCGGCAAACAATACTAACCCATGTTTTGCTTTAACAAGATAAGGTAAATCATTAATATATACTAAAAACAAGAAAGGACCAAGAATTGAACCCTGCGGGACGCCCATACTTATTGAAGATCCGGGTGATCTTTTCCCATTAACATCGACCATCTGAACCCTATCTGTTAGATATGACTCCAGAAGGCCAAAGAAATTATAGCAAAGGTCTGTTTTCATTGATAACTGCCTCCGTGACTCAAGCGGTCGAGCGTTCCACATCTAATCATGTCATCTCATCTAATCATGTCATGTCATCTGTTCATGTTCGTAATCAGAAGTTCGGGTTGGTATCCCATTGGGGACAACAATGTCAAATAAAAACCATGTCTTGTCAGTAGCCTTTAGCGGCATTGTAATACTGCCACCAAGATTTTTGAGTTCAGTTTACAACCCACACGATGAAGAAGCAAAGGAAAATTGTTTAGCGATATGATATATCGATTGTTTTTTTGTCTATGGAATACTCACTCGTTTTAATAAATCTATTTTGTTTGTGTGCATTCGTAAAGCTTACACATTTTGCATGTTTGATGTTGTTATTTCCAAGAGCCAATCTGCTACAAACATTATTGTTTGGATGAAGTCCTTCAGGTTGCAAGTTAAGCCCTTGGGTAAAGTTTGAAGTTTCTATAGCTTCTTTGGAATTTACTGGCAATAAAAAAAAAAAGTAGATGTTTATTTCTTCCATAACGTAGCCCCGTAGTAGCTAGCCCTTTTAGACTTGACTGTGCTGAGGTCAACTTCAGAAGATAATGAACGTAACAAATAAAATGAGTGTTTGAACGTATCCCTTGACAAAATTGCTTTCCTTCTGAATTCTTTTAGATTTTTAGATGGTAGCAGGTAGTTCTGAAACTAATGAGATACATTTTTTTCTCTACGATGTTTGTTTGTACTACATCGAGCCAAATCTAAAACATACGAGATAAGTAAAACGAAAAGTAATACTGAAGCAATTACTTGCAACCTTGGAAAAAATTAATAGGGACCAGCAATTCGCTCAGCAAAGCAGACGTAGTATATTACATTTACCACCCATAGGCAAAGTAAAGTGACCCATGACAGTTGTAATTAATTAATATTACGTTTGATCAATGATTTTTTTTGCTTGTAGATTGAGTGGAATAACATCACAAGGCATAAATTGAGCAAGCATCACGCGTTCAAAACCGTGAACACTTTGAAGGTTTGATTTTCATCACATACAGAATTGGAATTTAATTAAATAATATGCATTTTATGGTATGTAAGTATATAGTATGTTCTTAGTGTACTAAAATATGAAAGCTGGACTTTTTCTTAATATTATCTATGTAGTTAAGCACTGCTGTTTCGTAATAAAAAACAAAACGAGTAAATAAGAATAACAAAATAAAATCATGGTTTGTGAATGTTTACTTACTACACACAATTGGTCTAAATGCTCTTACAAAAAATATTAACATTTTGGAAACTTAAATTAAATAATAAGAATGGTATATTATTCTATAACGGTAAAAAGTTGTATCAAAGTAGCAAACAATCAAAATTAGGTAGATAAATAAAATTACGTTGTTGAATCAGTCTAAATCAATAATATTATTTGCTCTGTGATAAAGTGGCACGAAATCTCCAAAGAACTTGTAAGGTTTCTTTTTGAAATAGAATCGAAAGAAAGCTGACATCAAAAGGACAGATTCAAAGTCTTTTCAATTTCATTCATGTAGGCAAGAGCATACAGCTTTAAAAATAAATTGAACTGTATCCCCTTGTGTCTCTCTAGATTAAATAAAGCATACACTAGTATAAAAAAAACTCTTATGATATGACAAGAGCGCGAATATTATTAATAATAATGTTAATAACCTTGAAAGATTTAAAAGGTTTAATGCGAAGACTCGACAACTAAAGCAGCTTGCAACACACTAACTTTTTTAATATCCGTCCGAAGCAACGGCTTAAGGGTGATTTTATTTGATATTATTTTTTCTTTCTTTTATCTTTCAACTAATATTTATTATTATTATTATTTATAAACTTTAAATTAATAATTTATAGAATTGGAGACGCAAATTTATATGAATGTACGTTTTTTTCTGTCAAAACTTTGGGGAAAATGAAAAACAAAAACGAGTTTGGATTTGTACGAGAAATCCTATGAATATGTACTTTAGCTGCTTCAGTCAGTTTCTTTATTATATATATTTGTTTAAAGGCAAAAAGTTTTTGAAACATTACATAGCATCATAAGGACACAGGCACCAGAGTTACAAATTGAGGTTTTGTAATTTTTACATACACTTTTACTATGTAGTACGAGACAGCAGTCTCTCTCGTTTCGTAAAGGTCCTCAGGAAATTAAAATTTCAACACCAAACTAAAAGAAAACACCTTATTTCACTAAACGATTGTATCTCGACTTGTAAACATGTTATATCAACCGTGCAAGCATTATGAACAAACTATTATTATAATAAGAAAGTATACTATTATATATAGATATTAAATAAAAGAGTAATAGAAATGGAATACTAAATCAATAAAGAAAGTAACAACTACGCCTATAACTAGCATTGGGTATCACATCCAACTGATACAATAAATCTAATACAAACGATGTCCTACATATGGGACAGACTGATGTTCTATATTTAGGGCGATCATCATACAATAGAGGGACGTCTAGGAAGGATTTATTAAAACGTGTCGTGAGTAAGGATGTGAACACTTTAGGTCGATTGAAGGCGTTTGAAAACAAAAATGTTTTACAAATTAGCAACAGTAAAAACGAAGTGAGTTTATGAATATTTTCAAGAAAAGTTAAGTATTTTATAGATAACTAAGGCACAAGAACTAATTTGATACAGAGCGAAATTAACAGCCATTTATTAAACGTTCTTAGTTCAAAACGACCACAAAACCAAATTCGTTTCGTTTGCTTTTCGACGCTACTGTAAATCGAAACGTTTCAAAACTACACATTTACTACATATTTTAGTAAATAGCAAGCGCACTATAATTGAACGGTCACTTATTTATTGAACGTTACAAGGACGTATACTTTAGCCGTAAGGAAGGAAGGTTTAGCCGGAAGGTTATTTTTTCTAAACTGTTTAGTTAGTGTCTGTTCAAGACTTGCATAGTCATCCTTGGGCGTAACTACTCGATCAAATAACCAACGCATCGCAGCTTGATCAAGTATTTACACTCTAAAAACTATAGGTTCCTATGTGTGTCGTTACAACCTGGTATAAAATGGTTTCAGCCCTGATAATGCTGCAAAATTGATGAAGATTGATTTAATTTTAAACCGGACATTATTTTAATACATCATAAATTATCGTCTTCTACGTATGTTGTATTCGGAAGAAAAATGTATACTTTTATACTAATTTAACACTAATATAATGTAGGACCTACATCTACCGGTCTGAAACATCTACCTTATATGTACGTACAAACTAAATATTTTAAAGAATTCCAAAGATGAAAATATCGAATAAGTTTTGCCAGAATTCGTGCGCAAATTAGCTTCAAAGTTCTGGTATAGTGTAAAATTCAATGGAGGCTTTATACTTCAGCTTAATTTTGCAAGAATACGACCCTGCATACCAAGTAGTGCAAAGGGACTTTATGTTAATAAGTTTACACTCATTTCTACAAGCGAAACCGCTGAATATTTAAACTTGATGTAATTTTGACAAATGCTAACAATTTTACAAGTATGAATATGCTCAAACGTTATAATAGTACATTACGATACAAGGATCGTAGGTGGCATATTACAAACGAGGTGACTTTTGAAAGCCCGAGCCGCAGGCGAGAGTTTATAATGTCACGAGTTTGTTATAAAACCTAAGATCCGTGCGTTGTACGACGTTTTACAATACACTTGTGAGAAATAATTAAATTGAAATGGTTAAGAAAGGTACATACATAGTACCCTACAACAACTATGATACTACAGGTAAAATGGATCATGTAGAAGTTGTAAAAACTAACCTTTATTATATCGCGCCCAGTTTGAGTATCCTTACTATTCACATATATCATTAAATATCAACACTGAAACACTCATAAAACAACATTCAATGTAAAACATTTAAATGAAAATTTTACAAACTTGGCGCCAATTACAAAACTATAGTATGTTTCTTTTTCATAAACATAATTACGCAGAAAAGGCTCTGGCGTACATTAAGTCTCTACGAATATTATTTGTTTAATGGAGATAATTTTATTTTTATAATTAAAATATTACTGGTTGACAATATTTTTGATACAATTTGTAAATAAAAAAATATAAAATACTTTTTTCTTTGTATGAATCGATTTAAATATGTTTTATTGTCTAAATGATCCTGGCTGAATAACAATTTTGAAGACCGTAGCAATAAAAAAATATATAATACAATCGCACTTGTGCGGTAAAACGCATTTACCGCACAGTTTACTGTCTTCGTAAGTTCAATTTTCGAGCAAGGTGTATTGAAAAAGAATAAACATGCAAAAAACATGGTAGATAACGGTAATTGATTTTCAAATTAAAATAGATATCTTTTATGAAGTTTTACGACAGACAGACCTCAGTGGTTCATTATAAGACAGAACATTTAATAATCTGTCTATAACTCTTTACTTATATTAGGTAGATATTGAATATGATGTTTTTTTTTGTTCTAACTGACCTGTTTGCTGTTTCTACCAAATCCATCTATTAAAGTGGTAATGACATGAAAATCTGCTAAGTTATTCAAGACTGTTACTGCTGAAGGACTTCTGTTTTGATTCTGTCAACGGAATAGAACATCTGGAAATTATGCATAGTCAAAACGTCGAGTTCCATTCCATTCCAACATTTTCAAATGTAAATTAGAATGCGACCCGCGAGCATTCCCTCCCGCCCACGCCAAACGCCGGGTACATCCGCTTCAAAGACAAGAATCCATGCGTGGGATGAAATGTTGGACTGCGAAGCCAACCGCTTGTTTTTTTTTTAAGTACATATATTCCAAAAGGTGTAGTATTACTTAGTTTTACCTTTAAGTCAGCGATGTTCATATTTTTACTTGCACAAAACAAATTTGCAAAAATAAAACCATATTATTACAAAACAAAATAATAAAAATGAATTCCTTAGAACTTTATTGTGTAATGTAATTTTTAAAAGATATTTTGTAAGAAAATAATAAGGATTAAAAAAAATATCACAAAACAAAGGTGACAAATTAAATTTGAATTTACTCTACTCGCAGCAAGCTTAGTTCCCTAAATTATGTTCTAAAAAGTGTCTTTCAAAGTGTTTATTTGTAATAGTAAATACATCCATCCAATCTGTTCTTTTGTGTTTTGTAAACAGGAAGAGAAGAGTGCAATGACATTTTCTAGAAAAAAGAAAACATACGTATAGTAGTATACGTTTTATGTTTTACAGCTCGCTTGGCATTAATAACATGTTTGACCTTTATCAGAACACGTTGACGACGCCATAAATACGATATACACTGGATCAGAATGCCATAAGTACCTAACAAAGTTACAGTTCAGAGGATGATTTGTTTTGGTGATTTTTTTACTTGTACGTACACGTACGTTTTGCCTTTTGGGTCAAATTAAGAAGTTGAATTATAAACCAGCTCGTTCTATCAGATTATTTGCTCACCAGTTCTGTTGTGTTTCTAGTGACAATACAATCTGACTAAGAAATAGCTTAGTGATGTTCATAGTTTGACTTCTCTATGTTATAATTTAAAATTTATTTATTTATTAAATTAGAGAGATTAGCACCGTCAGTCAAATATTTTATTATCAATTGGTTTTACATCACTTAAAATCGTCATTACTTTTTTTTCCTTCGCATAAAAGATAGGTACCTATTGTTTTCCCTAACTGACCTAATCGCTATGTATACCAAAGTGGTAATATAGCGTGGACAGATGCCTATTCATTCATTTTTTATGATAAATAATTTATTTACTCTGCAGTCATATTATATGGATAATGTCGTTTATATCATCTTCCTACTTGTTCTTACTTCCGAAATACCAAATACGAGTAATATCACTTAAAATCTATATATTTATTTTATTAGATTTTTAATAAAAAACTTATATTAGCAGTATGAAATTTTATATCACTAAAGTGTCTAAAGCCGTATCCCGGAGTATGGAAAACCACAGAGCAGTTTGGCCACGATTTGGCTTCTTCAGCTTCTTCACACAAAATCTTCAAGGCATCAAAAACTTAAGAAGACTTAGCTACTTATATTACAACAATATAACACAACCGTCCTTCCATTGTTATCTCTACTACCCAACACTAACTTAGTCAACTCATTGCCACAGATAATTAAGTTTCCGAATAGTGCCCGCTCGTAGGCTGTAACCACACATATTCCCGAGACAATTGGGATGTTAACCATAACCTCTAGACTTATACACATACTCGTACATAATAATATACACACACACCCGCCCTCTCGATGTATCTATAGGTAAAATCATTATACGCGCAGTCATTACTTTGGTAGGTAAACCCCGTAGCAATAAGATGATGAGATGAAGATTTGACGCCCTTGCTTAAGGTTTACAGCCCTACATTATAGAAAAAATAAGTTTGACAAATTCATCCACAAATTATATGATATTGCAATAAAATAAAAAATAGATTCAATTATGAAATGAAAGGCGCCTAAAGATAAGATGTAATTTATAGGATTTAGGGACGGTATGAATGGTTATACTTTCTGGTAAAACCTATACGTACTCTCATAGGCAGGTGCCTACAGATGTAAACATAACGTACCATGAAGGTTGCTCCGGGTAACTGAACCCGAAGCTCTATTGGCTCGGAACTAATTTTACTAATAATAGTTACCCAAAGCATAATTATTACATTTAACTACAAAATAATTTAATTGATTGTAAAAACTGCTAACCAAAATATAGCTACAAACTTGAAATAGGTACTGTAAATAGATGGGCTGGGCAATTATTAGTAAGGCAGTAATATTTTCCAGGCAACCTTAACAAGTTAAGGACAGCTGTCGGCTGTATATGAAAGACAGTTGATTAATTTTTTGAGTTAAAAAGGTCTTGAATGATCGATTTAAGTTTGGATATAAAATTGAGGCAGAAGATTTTAATTAAAATGTCGAATATGAACAAGTTTTATTTTTTGACAAGCCTCGTCTAATCACTAAATTGTATGAAATACAAAGTGAAGGTTTTAGTCAGCTTATTAAATAAAATACATTCTCTAGTTTTATTTTAATATTGACCTAACCAACAACTTAACAAAATCTTTCGTAGGCATGTGCTACAAAATCGTAGCAATGTGCTACGAAAACACGTAGATATTGCTACAATGGTTTAATATTTAAAGGTAATTCTGCCTACGTAGCCAACCAGTTTCTAAGGATTTTCATAAAAAATTCAACGTCAAGAGCATGCCCCTGGACAGGTTCAGACAAGCGTAAACAATTATTAAATCACTGATTTGAGATAGGTTTACGTAACTCTGTTCTTTATTGTAACCTATTGGTTGTTGCTATTGCAACAAGTTCGCGTTTATCGTACGAAAATAGAATTTGATTATTGGAAAGAGACGCAATTTCAAATTATTCCTTTGTAAACATTTTTATGTCTCTAGCATTATAATCTGTTTCTGATACCCCTCTAGGGTCATATCTTCTTCGTCTATGTTTCAGGTGGCCTTGGGCAGCCACTGTCTTCAACCACGTGTGTGTTACACAAAGAAGAATTTTATATGTTGCTTCTTATTTGCACAAAAGCAATGTGGGAATAAAATCTCTACTAAATAACATTTAACAGCTATTTTAATAACATTTTACCTCTACCTACTACGTAAAGTTTTAAGCAAAAAATATATTGAAGCTCTAATAAGTAGGTAAATCCAGGGATTAATACTATAAACCCTTGAAGCTATGATATTAAAACCTATTTGGGATTTGGTCTTCCTAAACCCAATATATTTATTTCAAAATTAATAATCCACTAAAATGAGAGATATTTTCAAATAACTTAAAAATAACTAAAAGTAGGCATGCGGTTTAGAATTTTTTGCACCAAATGCCTTCGCTTTAATGTTTTTTTTTCTGACTGCAACTCACCTTTGCAGACCTGACATTTTTTTTTTTACTTAGCGGTTGTCCAATGTTCATGAGCATTAACGTTATAAATCCTTAGATGTACACGTGTTACGTGGGCGTAAGTACTTACGTCGTTTTAGAATGAGCATGTATTTAAAATTAAAATTTACATGCTTAGACTTGAAATTAATGAAAATAAAAACACGTGTAGTGTATTTTTAGGGCTATTTTAATATAAATACTAAAATGTACAGTTATAAAAAAAAATTTCAATTAGAATATCATTGCTTTGACGACATCTAATTTTAAACACTGTCTGAAATTCAGTTTTGAAAGGGACTTCACGTACTTACATGGAGTTCACTGTGAAATGTGTTTACACAGGACTATTCCAACATTCTGGCGACTAGACTGAGGTCAAGAGTTTTACACTAAGTCTGAATTATGCGCAGTTGGGAACTACTCTACACTAACACTAAAGAAATGAGAATTTCAAATGACTGTGTAAAATAATTACGAGAGTTAGGTAAATCGTCGTGCGTAACGTGGAAACAACATAATATTTAGTTTTGTTTTTATAAAAATTAATATCAATTTAGGAATAGCAACTATTTGGTGAAAATAAACTTTGAGATAATTTGTACTTAGTTGTCGGCAAAATATTATTTAGGATGTATTAGAGGTGACACAATTGATCAAACGTATTTAAATCAGATTATTTATTAATCAAATTAAAATGTTTGATTTGTAAATATATTTTTTTACAAAATATCAGAATTATCAGCTTTGCAAAATGAAACATCATTTTCAAACTCTCTTGTACTACAAAAAGTCTTGCAGAGCAAAGAATTAAATGCCGTTAGCATCGACTGCCTCGCCTGGCGCGCCCCGATAGGAATTGATAGACCTACTCCCTCTGCGTTCACCGCAGACTTCAGTGTGACAGAAAATTGTGAAGGTACATACTTAAATCTATATTATTGTTTTTTCATACAAACTCATACATACCTTATAACCTTATAAGTTTAATCACCCCTATCAGCGAATTTTGATATTTAGCACGAGATTTCCAGCGGAATATCTGTTGCTGATATTTGTTTTGAATCACCCCTGAAAATATGCTAAAATGTCAATAAATTGCTACACAAAGGGGTTGGATTCGTAATAATTCACAGTAAAATGTTTGAAAGTTTAAATTAATTTACATGTTTTAAGTCGACAACTTATTTTGAATTGTAAATATTGCTTTACAATTTCATCAGCCGATAAAAGATGATTAAAAACATCCAGTAAAGTAAAATATTAACTTGATATGTAGACTGACAGACAATTCATACCACCACGTAACCATACTTTTAAATAGGTACACATGTACTATCATGAACAGCTCATAAACATCCCCCACCGAGGGGCTCGAGCCTACCTTGAAATAGGTTACAGCTTTGGTTGAAATCAACTTCATACACAAACTTTGAGTTATTTGCAGGTGCGTGCTGGTTTCATCACGATATTTCTATTCACAGTAAGAAAGAACTCCGAAAAAACGTACATATGAATCTGAAATTTAAAAACCATGGGTACGTATTGGGGTTTGAACCCACGTATTTCGAACGGGCAGCAGCGCCCTACGACACGCTCTTAGGCTAGTAGTTAATTTTATTAATCCAAATAATAAATATTCTGTTTTACAAATACATCAGTAGAGAACTTTATAATATTGATTTATACAGTTTTTGCGAATTACTGTCTAAATGTGGACTCATAATTTAATATTTAATAGGTACTCAGGCTATTTAAAACTATCAATAACATTCACACTAATAATTACGTGGAATATTAGGCGTTCGTATTGTTTACCAATACCCAATTTAAATCAATCTATCATATCCTATTACTCCCGTTTGATATGTCATTATCATTTTGGATATGGGTTGATCGTTCATTACATGAGCGAAGTTTTGATGGATGATGACGTGACGCACTGTGTGATCGTACTTTGATCAATTTTGTACTTCATCGCGTAAAATAAGCAACTTATTAGAAATGGATGGATGGAAATCGTGTATAATCAAAATAGAGAAGCAGCAAGGTCTATTGGATGCAAGTTTTTATTATATGCCACTGTAACTATTACTGGTTTTCCAAGAAATTAAAGTACTTAATAACGATACACCATAGCAATATTGCTGCTTTCCATCACGTTTTTTCTCGCCACGTTTGCAGGCAGATAACTCATTCATTGAGTTGAGCTTACCTTTGTACATAACTTTACTTCTGTTATTGTGTAAAATTGTGTATGTGTACAATGAATAAATAACAAACACTTATAATCCCAATGGAAAACTGCCCTTGACTTAAAATGTTATTATATATAAAGTTTGAAATGTGCGCTACAACGTTTTCACTATATAAAATAGGCCATGTGTCTGTGCTATGTGTATTGTTCATAGGTATAACATAGAGTGGGGATGGGGTAGTGTGGGTAGGTATATTTGTATTGTAATGTATAATCTAACAAAATAGCATTTATACTTTTTATTTTTCGTAATACTTATTTTAAAATTTAATAAAGAATATCAAAGCTTAGAAAAAGTTAAAACTTTTTTTTTTATTATAAGATCTTTTTGAGTTTAATTCGTTCAGTATGCAAAACAAAAGCTAACAGCATAATGAAGATCTTTTAAATAACAGAAAAATAAAATAAAAATATATTAGCGGTTAAAAAAGTAATATCCATTGTAAGTAGTGTAGTAGTTAAGGAAGTCACAAGGCTACAATCATGACCTCAACCTTCAAATGCTGTTGTGATACTGATCACTGACAATGTCATTTACATTTGAATAGAACGAGCGGATTCGAATGTTAACCCAACGTTTGACAAATCCATCATCGGTAAATCCAAACTTATAAAGGTAAATTGTTCATACTGGTAGCCCACTTAGGTGCGAAGCTTTTTATATCTACTGAAAGGGACTAAGTGTTTTCGTATGTCTATTTTTCCGTCACGTTCGAACCTACCTCAGCCTAAACAGAACATCTAACCGAGTCACTGTCCCCAGGCGGACACAGTGAAGAGGTCCTCCGAAGAGGACCTATTCCATTCTATTTATTTAATCTTATATTAGTTGTATCTTTTTATCCCAACAACATAAATCATAAAAATAAAATAAAAACACAAGCATTTAACAAAAATATTTGAAAAAAATAATTGGACTTAAAGATGTTCGATTGAATACTGATCCGACTGTAAATATGTGGCAAGATATTTCCACATTTTAATATAATATAATAATAATAATAATGTATTAATTGGATACTAAGGTGACTGCACAAGACCTTGACTATGACTCTTTACTAGACGAATCGACGGTATCCCGGTATATAGCTAATGCAAGAGTCGCGAAAAAACTGATATTTTTATGCTGCAGTGGTATCAATTAAAAATAATAATGCAAATCACAAACTTACCCGTTGGATTTTGGGCTATAGGAGCACAAAGCACAGAAGGTGACGCTAGAAGAAGTGCCAGCACCAGCGTACACCAAGCAGTCATGATAATCTAGAACAAAACATTTGTTGTTAGAATCAAGCACAAAAGTATAATGGAAGTATATATTTTGGTCTCGATAATATGTCCCACATGCCATAATGTCCCATGTGAGACATAAAATGAACATTAAAAATATATGTAACCTTACTAACGTTTTCTTGGCAATAGGCAAGCTGAAAATTTGATGAAAACTCACTAATACGAGTAATTTCGAATTTTGATATTTGAGTATTCAAGTGGCCTTTGGGTATTCTAGGTTTGCACTAAACCATTAGAAAATACTAGGTAGGCAAAAACATAACCCTCCTTCTAAAGCAGTCGGGTAAAAATTATAACTTAACTATTTTCGTAATCGTAACGGACCTATTTTAATACTAAATGGAAATTTAATTTAAAAAAAAATTGTGGTGAGTGATCTGTGGGAGAGATTAATAAATTCATAAATATTTAAAAAGGTCCTATTAAGCAAGCATACAAAATGTTTGATCAGCTTGGTAAGATAAATATTTATATTACTACAGATTTTAAATACTTTAGTGTACTTCAAATTACGAATCGGTTACTTATTCAACTAAAAACCGATATAAATTCCGAAGCGCAACACGTACGACAACCAATTTGTGGAACAATATTGCCGCCGCCTACTGAACAAATAGAAAATGAAGATGGATCGACAAGAACGAGCTATTTTCATACTAGAAGCCAGGGAAGTAAGGAAAATTTTTATTGTTTAGATAATACGGGACTCAAGTGACAATTTAAGTAACAGGTGGATTTAGATGTTTCCAAAAAATAACAAGAGTAGCATAGGTGTATTTGAAAACAAAAATAATCTCTTAGCAAATTATTATTTGATTATTTGGACTGAATTAATTTACGTTACAACGTGATCAAGTCACATGATAAAGATATGAGTGATGCATAACGTTTAAAATATAAATTCTTACGACTATAAGAACAAAGAAACGAACAATAAATCTCGCCTAAGAAGACTTAAAAGTGTTCCACGTAGCTACTTAGCGCCTGTGACTTGTTGGTAAGTATATCTAGAGTTATACTTTATTAAATAAACCACCTACCATAAATATTCCGTTCTGAACAATAATAACGTTGATGACATCAAAGTTTTAAAAAGTATATTTTATTTATTTTTTGTCGTTAATCTAATATAATGCGCAAGATTTCGACAAACAAACTGAATCAAACCAACGCTCTAGTATTTCAACTTCACTTGTAGACCATTAGATTGTATTCAAATATGTCTGAATAAGTATCTATTAAGTAGCTAGGTAGATGACCTCTAGGTTCGACACACAAATAAGATACAGTGCAATGACCCTCAACGAAATTGTAGTAAATCAGATCATCGGTCCCAGTGAATCTGAGCTATACCTATTCAGACCAACTACGATATCGGAAAAGTATCTACAGACACAGAGTTTTTATTATTTCTAATTAATATTAATTTATTTGCACTTTTGGATGTTTCATCCCTTAGATTCGTCTTGCAATTTTTTCCGTCTTATTTTAAAGAACTTTTGTGACTTAAAATTAAATCGTCTTAAATATGTCGTTTTTAATACCTTTTTTACTCCAATTCAGTTTCTTTGAAAATGTACAGAATTGAACAAGCGCACATTAAGTTTCACAATGAAACAGAAAATTACTTTTAAGTTTCCTGAAAGGTATTTTCTGAGTGAAAACCTCTATTAAAATAAATTATTTATGTGTGTATAGGAATCTCAGTTTCTCAAAACAGTATGCTTCTCGTATTTTTTGAATTAGCAAAATATTGGGTTTGTTGGAGAAAATTTAATTAATGGAAGAGTAGAGCAATTTTTACACTACAAAAAGGAAGAACTGAAATGAAATTACAGGCCTCTCTGCAAAATTGGAACCTTTTGTAAAAAGAGTGCTTCTGGCAGCGACTGTCATTCGATTGATTTTTTCAATTAAATAGGATGTATTTTAGATGAAATATTTTGAAAACTAAAGCTCTCATTCTGTGATTCCACAAAGTAATAAATAACTTACGAGTTTTAATTTTTTAAACACTTCGATTTTTTAGAAGACGACGATGACGTCGTAAAATTGCACTGAGTTTTGTTTTTCTGCGATTTTGGCCACGTGACTTACAGTAATGTTATGCTCATTATCATTAGCTTCCAATTTAGTCCG
Organism: Carpatolechia fugitivella; assembly: GCA_951230895.1. Lineage (NCBI taxonomy): Eukaryota > Metazoa > Arthropoda > Insecta > Lepidoptera > Gelechiidae > Carpatolechia > Carpatolechia fugitivella. The sequence continues at coordinate 8,902,262 of OX579648.1, read as the reverse complement.
TATCGAAGACGAAATTAAGTTTGACGATTATACGTTTTGTTCTACCACATACATATTTGTGTTTACCTTCGTGGCGATTGGGTTTGCAATAATTTGAATAGCACCTTTCTAAGGTCAGAACCCTACTCATATTTTGAAGAAGGTCAGAAATAGTGAGAATAGAATGATTACAATAACACCACAAAAAGTCTCTTTGCGTGCTGAATGTACCCTCCAGAAAGATTATTAAGCTGCTTAAATATGCTGTTATACACCTGCAACGAAAGCCTTACAGCAAAATTAATGCAAGAAATTAATATTTAATCCCTAATTTAGTCTGACTTCCATAATTTAAACAAAAAGTACAGAAAATACTTTAGAAGACAAGCAGCATGAGCTGTGGCACAAGTAGATAACAAAATTTTTAACAGTTCTCTGTTTTCTTTCTCTATTTTAATTAGATACAAGCATCGCGACTTCGTTAAGGAGGGAATTTCCGAAATTCCTTTCTTAATGCTTGCCTACGTCCTAAGAACAACCCGCTGTCCAAATTTTAAGTCTCTAGAAGTCTCCGTAGGTATACTGGGTCTAGAATAGTCTAGATTCTACTACAGTATAGTTCCGGATCTGCGTTGATCTGTCAATCAGTCAGTCATTTTCTTTTTAATATGGATACAGATTAGATAAAATAATATATTTTACGTATCATCAATCAGCATGATTTGAACAACAAATCATATGGTATAATTTGGAGTGAGTTGAGTACTATAGACATTAAGAGTCCTCTCGAACGAAACGAATGTTCGTACAATGTGTCAGTACTCTCGTCAACTCGTGTCATGTATAGTACAGACGGAGTGCTGGATGTTCTGGTGACCCAGTTTTCCCCCGCCTCCTTGTCTTCTTGCGTGTCATTTTACAGGTAAAACATAAAACAATAGTAGATTGTTAACTAAGGGGTGAAAGCGATCAATTATTACACCTGAAGTATTTTGGCGCGTGAGCGTAGCGAGGGCGCTAATAGTGTGAGGGTGGAATTGATCTTTCCCACGTGGTGAAGTGAATACTCTGCTTTTCATCTAGATTGCGAGGAAAGTAAACAAAACAGTTTGTAAAAAATATATATGGGCTGCATACCCACTATCACGCGCCACATTAGTGCCCCGCACCCTATTTGACACACAAACAAGTACATTTTCAGTTGGTTTTTATTGAAATCACTGCGTATTGATTTTGGAAATTCCCGCACAAGCCTAAATCAACTTATTTTTACTATTTCATGTTTAAAATAAACATAAATTACAAAATAATGTATCAAAACATTGATAACAAACCATAGATTAGCAATTTTTTTTCACCAACATTTTTTTCCCGCCTTTTTTAATGGTTCGCGTTCGTATCATTTTTGCCAAAATTTAAAAGAATAATTGTTTGTTTTATGAACTATTAATATTTTTATTGGTATTTGTAGGTAAATACGCGAATTTTGTATTCATCTTGCTTAAACAAAGTATATGCAAGCATTTTTTTTCTTTTTTATCGGAATAAAATTAATTGTAGAATTATCTAGGCTGTATACGTTCTTCCTTTGCCATTTATTGTGTGAAATTTTCTATGCAAATAGTAAAAAGAAAAGTTCGAATTTCAAAGTTACTTACTTCCCTTGGGATGTAAGTTGGACTTACATCCTTTCTTTGGGGTCATTATTGGTCTACTTTCAGTGCATGAGAGATGAAAAATCTATTACCTACGTAATGCGTAAAAATAAGAAAAAATCGCCAACTGTGTCGCTCATTGCGTATTACTTATTCATGATCTGCGGGCTAAAACCGTGAACGATAGTTTGACGAATTTGTAAAGTTTAGCAAGAGAAACATAATAATATTTTTTCAATACACCTTGCTCGAAAATTGAACTTACGAAGGCAGTAAACTGTGCGGTAAATGCCTTTTACCGCACTAGTGCGATTTTATAACATTTTTTTTTAATTCCTACGGTCTTCAAAATAATTATTATTCAGCCAGGATCATTTTGACAATAAAAAATATTTAAATCGATTCATACAAATAGAAAAATATTTTATATTTTTTTATTTCAACAAATTGTATCACAAATATTATCATCCAGTAATATTTCAATTATAATAATAAAATATCTTGATTTATTAACAAAGAATCTGGCGGACATTCAGCCTCTACGAATGTAGAGCCTTTTCTCCGTAATTATGCTTATAAAAAAGAAACGTGATTATCGTTTTGTAGTTGGCGCCAAGTTTGTAAAATTATCATTTAATTGTTTTACATTTAATGTTGTTTTATGAGTGATTAAGTGTTGATATTTAATGATAAATGTGAATAGTAAGGATACTCAAACTGCGCGCGATATAATAAAGGTTAGTTTTTATAACTTTTACATGATCAATTTTACCTGTAGTATCATAGCTTTTGTAGGGTACCATTTCAATTTTATTATTTACTATAAGTTTTCTCACAAGTGTATTGAAAAACGTCGTACAACACACGGGTCTTAGGTTTTGTAACCAACTCGTGACATTATAAACCCTCGCTTGCGGCTCGGGCTTACAAAAATCAGCTCGTTTGTAATTTGCCACCTACGATCCTTGTATCGTAATGTACTATTCTACTGTTTTTTTCTTCATTTGTTTTTCATAAGTGTTCCATTACAATTACGTCGTCGCATCGCACTCTACGATCTATTTTTTGCGTTTTGTAGACGTCTGCAATTACACAAACCATAGATGTAATAGGTATATAAAATCTATGAATACGCATTGTCCTTGTTTGGTTTCGTCTTTATTTAGGGCGGCGCGTCTAGAGATATGCCGTGGGGAATGTTCCCATTCCCAGTATTTTCCCTATGGGAATATTCCCGGTAAGTTACCAAAAGTTTCCAATGTTCCCGGGAATATTCCCCTACACATAAAACATTTAATATATTGAATTATTTCTTTACCTAGTGTTTTAATTTAGTTTGGTTGGTTGGTTGGTTTGGTTAGTATGATTTAATTTGCAAAATTGATTATTTTTGATATAGACAATTTTATTTTATTTAAGTGAGAGATTTCACTCACGGTCAGTCATCTGATCTAAAACTAGGCAAGGCCTGTACTACGAGTATGGGTGTCAAAGATAATAAATATTCAATACCCACACAGAAATAACCCTTGATGTCTGCCTTTTTTTCTTTTCGCGCCTTAGCTTGGTACTATAGAAAACTGTAATTTTATTACAGATAGGTACTATAGGTATTAGTCGTTTTGTTAGTTACATACAGCCAAGTAGATGTTTGCCTGTTCATTGCTGACTGTAAGATGTGGATCAACTGTCTCGCTTCCTCTTTAAAAAACACTTTATTTGCGAATCTCTTTATTTGAGTGGCAACAAGGTCATCAAACAATGAAAGCGTCTTTTTTTAGTTACCTGTTATTTAATTTGTAATTTGGTGCACGTATTTAAACATACAAACCTCGTTGTTAAAAATAAATCTGAATCTTTGTGGCCGGATTTTAAAATTTGCTTTGCTTTATACCTATAACTTGTGAAAAACATGTTGATCGTTCTGTGATTTGTTAATTATTTTAGTATACTTAAAATTGTTAACACTAAAATTTTATTGATGTTTAATTGTTGATTATATTGATAACGCATATTTGTACACACATGAATAAAAACTATCAAAATTTAACTTCAGTGTTTCTTTTTCTCTTATTGAAATACAGTTAAAACTTTCAGAACCTGCCCGGGAATATTCCCGGAAACATTGGGAATATTCCTAAAAATACTGGGAATATTCCTCGGAATATTCCCATTTTTTTGGGAGTTTTGGGAATATTCCCAGGCATGTGGGAAATTTCCGGTGATTGTTCCCGGTAACATTGGGAATATACGAAATCTCTTAGGTTAGTAAGTATTCAAATATTACTTGTGATTTGTCTCCTAAAACTTAATATTGTGACATATAAATATATAAAAAAAATAGAAGATTTGGACAACTTTCTCAATGTTTAAGTTCTCAAGGGAATATTCCCCGGAATATTCCCACACAAAAGTAATTTACCGGGAACGGCACATCATTAGGCGCGTCGTCGTCGGATCGCAAAAATAGCGAGCTTGTCCAAACACTCTGCGACACACAAAAAAACTGGCGACGTGATACGCATCGCACATTCTTTTGGTATGACTTCAGACTTATTACATTTATTCAAGTTACACGGCCCAAAAGTACAGAGGGTAGATCAGGTAATAGATAAATTATATTTTTTTATTAGATAAAGAGAAATGGATCTCGTGCGGTGTGGCATTGAAAAGGTCCCGATGCTCTAATAGCTGCCGTGCCTTGCGACGGCCACTGTGCGGCCCTATCAAACCTGTCAGGTCAGGCGATATTGAATGTAATGATATAACAAGTAATGATGATAAAAATGACAACTTAAATGACAATAAAGATTAAATGCAGCGTCAATTTTTTCAGTCAAAGGAAAATACCTTCTCTCTACCACAAAGTATTAAAAGTACCTACATTTGTAAGAGCCGATTATATGCTCTAGCTAGAAGGGAGTCAAGTGGCTGTGAATAGTAGTGCCGGGCACAGTGAGACCGATAATTCTCTGGCAACAAGACTATCATTGTGATAAGTTCACCGTTGTTATGTGCACCGGTACTACATGGTTGCATTATTATCAGGAATCAAAGACACTATGTAACGATATTTATTTTTATTTTAAAATGACAAATTAATTGTGTAATTATAAGGTAACCCACGCGCTAGAAAATACCTAATTCAACTTTGCGCGTTCTGAGCAGTAGCAATTTTTTCTCTTAATTTGAACTTGCTGATGCTGATCCTGTCACAGTTAAAATTGGTTACACCGCCGTAGCAAAAATCTAATTTATATCGTAGTATTCGTAACATGTCGGGAATAACATAGACCTCTTTTTGAGATAAATAATTTTGTTAAATCCCTTTTGCAATGTTAATTATATCTATTCACGAAGATTGAACAAAATCAAATCAACTTTTTTATACCCAACACTTTTAAACGACCTTTCCTCGTGGATTTTTTTCGGAAAAAATATTACATTGATTGCTTTGCTGCCAGCGAAATTGGTCTTAAGGGATCGAAGTCAACTGTATGTTGAAAAATTGCATTACACTTGAAAGCTCCCAATAAATTTTGGACGCTTGTCAGGCTGGATAACTGTGATACAGGTTTTGTATTAAAAGCGTACGAAGATATTCTCCAGGATTTTTATTCTTTTTTTATCGCTGAAAATAAATACTATTTTACTGTAACAATAAGACAGTTACTGCCTGTCTATTTAATAATTGAAAATATTAAACTCAAAACTCAAAATATTTATTTGCATTTGTCATTATACCTAAAAATTACTGTATAGTACAATGACGCCCTGTTAGAGCACAGCAAACATGACATTATTAATAAAAACAATCTTAAACTTACAACATACTTAAGATATGTACATATATACTAGTCAGTCTAGTCACTTAATTATTAATTTTTATTTCACATTAAAACTTATTAGATAAGACGTAGAAACTAAAATAAGACCTTATTTTCTTATAAACTAAAGCTGGTTGTTTTTTAATATTATTTAAAATTATACCATCCATTCTACATGCTTTTCTTATATTTAAAAATATTTTACGAAGCCTATGGGTACTCGATAACCTAGACTTGATATATAGACGGAGTAAAAGAAATAATAATTACAAACTAAACTGCGTAACATCGACACGGATTTCTTAAAAATAACAAACTGAACAATAAAGCTCCAAAAACAGATTTTGTATGTCTGACTTTGACTCAGCTAAGAATAATTTAAGTAATCTTAGCTTAGTTTTCGTCTCAGAATGTCCCTTAAACTTTCAGCAATGCTTTAGTAGGTTTTTTTAATCTTCTATCTTCTCTGGATTTTTGTTCAGCACACAATTATTTATACCTACCTACCTAGTCATCCTTGTTTAATATCTGTCTATTTATATTCATTACGCTCGCCCATCTATCTTCTTTCTGGAGTAATCTAAGTTCAACAGGCTGGAAAATCCGCACCCTACAAGTTCCTAATATTTATCGTAAGTGAATTCAATTTAGTGAGCCACATGACTGAACATTTTCAAGAAAAATCAAATAAAGGCGGGTATAATTCGAAATTGTGTATATAGAAAAGTGTTATTTTACGGTTTTACCTATTTTAAACTGAAAGAAAAATTTGGAGCACCTCCTCTTTTTGAAGTCGGTTAATAATTTCAAAACAAACTTTGAAATAATTGCTTTGGTCAGATAATTTAGTATGTATAATATCCGAAAAAAACTATTTGATTTGATTAGAAAAGTCCATGTTGCGAATTTTATAAAGTTTAAATATTTATACGTGATTCAATACTAATATTTTTTATTAAACTCATCAAAAGCCTGGCATATTTCGGACGAGACAAAACCGTTTAGGAATGTCTACAAAATATTTTGGCTTCATAATCTCAGCACGAAACAGCGGAGAGCCCTTTGATGTGGCTGGAATTAAAATTTATGGCCCGGTTTTTACAATGAACGTCAAAATCTCCAAAGTATGTAGGAACTTTCTTTTCAAATGTAATTCATCATAAATATACGTGTACTATACTCATAGTGTATGAATGTAAACACTTCATGCCTATTAAATCAGCGCCCGCTATAATACCACTTTGGTAGTAATAGTGATTATGTCCGTTAGGAAAAACAAACACTTTATAACGATAAATAACGATATGGGAATTTTCCTGAAATAAATATATTATTATTATTATATTTCATGGATACTATTTTCATAAAGATAGTAAAGCGCTGATAGATTTATTTTTTTCCAAGTCAGCACGGTGAAGTTATTTTACACTGAAGATATAGAGCAATAAAATGGGGCAGAAATTACTAGTTGCGCTTGGCATATTATTTGTTGTTTTGGGACTTTAAATGAGTATTTGTACTACACAAGCCATTCCCTACTTAATCTAATAAAACGACGACGAAACAGAAGCGGTCTTATCAAAAAGTAAAAATCCATCCACGTGTCTACCTAAATACCTTATTTACAGAAACATTGCAGCAAAATCTACTCTTCATCGTATTTCACTATTCATTCATTTCTAACCCTATAAATATATAGATATTTGGCGAGAGATTATAATACTCGTGTAAGCCGTTAATCTTTACATTTTCCTCTCATTTCACATTTTCTGAAGAGGAGTAATTAAAATGTAAATGAAACTCGTTGGCACGTGTGCACCTTACCTACCGAACCTTACGCTGGTAGGTACGAGACCTTTTATGCTCAAGTCACACAGAGCGGGAGCGGCGCGGTCCGGGGCCGGGACAAGCGGGACGGCGCTATGCTGCGCCATAGCACCGTCCCGCTTTCCCGGCCCCGGACCGCCCCCGGCACGGCTCTGTGTGACTTGGGCTTAAGTCTTAATTTACTTGTTCGGATACGTATCTTAAACCACAGCCACCTGTCCCTCAGTAGAGGCGGGTTGTATTTACTTTTAGATGGTTTAAGCTTACCTACAACTACAAGTTTGTTTAGTGAGTACCTATTTAGATAAGTAATAATTTAGAAGTGAATAAAAGGTATGGTAGTGAAGAGACCGATGGCGTAGCTGTTTTTTTTTTGTTAAACGACAATCCTGAACAAACAGTTCAATTTTCATCATCATCATCACCTCAGCCGAAAGACGTCCACTGCTGGACAAAAGGCCTCCCCCAAGGATCTCCACAACGACCGATCCTGCGCTGCCCGCATCCAGCGGCTTCCTGCGACCTTCACCAGATCGTCAGTCCACCTTGTGGACCCTCTACCCACGCTGCGTCTTCCGGTGCGTGGTCGCCATTCGAGAACTTTTCTGCCGAAGCGTCCGTCGTCGGTTCTCCGTGTGCCCCGCCCACTGCCACTTAAGTCTTGCAATTCTTCGGGCCATGTCAGCAAGTTTGATTTGCCTGCGAATCTCATCATATCTGATTCGATCTCGCAGGGAAATTCCGAGTATAGACCTTTCCATTGCCCTTTGGGTGACCTTGAGCCTTTTTATGAGGCCTACTATAAGCGACCTCGTCTCTGATCCGTACTGGCAACACACACTGGTTAAACACTTTCGTCTTGAGACACTGCGATATTTGGGACGAAAAGATGTTACGTAGCTTCCCGAACGCTTGACCTCTTTCTCGAAGTTGGATCTGCCATAGCTGGATCGTTTGTCCTAAATAGATATAATCATTTAAAACTTCGAGAGCACTGCAGCGTCACCATTTTTTTGTGGAGTGGGTACTACATGGGCGTTCGACATAAATTTTGTCTTATCCATGTTCATTTTAGGACCCACTTGTTGGGAGACTCTACTGAGGTCATCGACCAACATGCTGAGGTCCTCCAAGGTCTCAGCCATAACAACTATGTCATCGGAAAATCGAAGGTGAGTGATGTGCTCGCCGTTGAAGTTGATGCCATGTCTTTCCCAGTCCAGAAGCTTGAAAACATCTTCCAATGCAGCGGTGAACAGTTTCGGAGATTACATCTCCCTGTCTCACACCTCGCTGCAGCTGGAATTACCTCCAGTTCTGATCCCGGAGTCGGACCGACATAGTGGCGTTCTCATACAAACACTTCAGCACTTCGACATTCCGATAGTCAACTTGGCACCTCTGGAGAGACCGCAGCACCGCCCAAGTCTCGATCGAATCGAAAGCTTTCTCATAGTCCACAAACGCTAAGTAGAGTGGCTGGTTATACTCTTCGGTCTTCTGTATAACCTGCCACAGCGTATGTATGTGGTCTATGATACTATAGCCTTTTCGGAAACCGGCTTGTTCGGGAGGCTGGAAGTCGTCAAACCTGCGTCCGGGACGGTTTTTCATGACCCTCGAAAACAACTTATAGACATGGCTCAAAAGTGAGATGGGTCTATAATTTATTTAAGAGTTTTATCGCCCTTTTTGAAGAAGAGCACCACCACACTTCTGTGCCACGTCTGTGCCGTTATTACATTTTAACCACTGATAAATAAGAAGTTTTATTTCAGTAAACTAGGTGCGGTTGGCGATACAGGTACCATTTCATCTTATTCATACGCTTCTTCTTGGCCTAAGTGCTTACAAGTAGAATGTAAGGCTCGTATATCTCAAATCAGGTATATATAATATCATCTTAGTTGAGGAAAATTTTAGTTTTTATTGAAATGAACCCGTTAGCAAGCATTAAAATTACGAAACATATTCTGCGCGCTCGCACGCTGGCTGTAGTAATTTACTACGCCGTAGCTTATGTTCGTAGCTATTGTGTAGCTATCTTGTAGCATTATTGCTCTCATCCTGTTACTATAGTCTTTTAAGCCACTATATTTTGTTGTCGCCTAAAAGTTCAAGTATTTCAATGTACCCTAAACTAACTAATTGGAACAGTCAAAAATAGGTTTATTTGCAATTCCCAGGTTAGGTGGAAGAGTAAACATGTTTACATTAACTTCTTGTTTACTACTATGAAGTTCCCTATTCCCTACCTATTTGTAAATTAGTATCTACGAGCTGAATGGGCAAAAACGCTTATTGCGCCTCGCCTTATGATAATTTTTGGTTTAATCTTAAATTATAAAACTATATTTCATACCTAATTATAAAATATTTTTATAAGGTTTGAATTGAATTACGTTACTGTAGAGATCAGTATTTTTTTCTGTTTCTACCTTAGTTTATATTTAAAACATTAAATTGTGATTACAACACATAAAGAATAGGTTACTTGTGATCAAGTACTCAGTTTCAGAATACGATAAGAAAGGTACAATCACGAAAGCACCTTCAGGGTGTTGGAAGGGAAAATACATTTATCTTTAACTTTAAGGTTTAAATGACCTGAAATACTTCTAAATAGCACAGTAGCGTAGCTATAGATTCCGTTTACCAGGTACATATTTTGGTTAAATCCTTGAGTTTTGTGGAAATTATTCGTAGTGCGCGTTTAGGTCGTGCACACACACACAAGACAATGTTTTAAAAACTTAACTTACTAATTTACTTATTAAGTAAAACGGCTGCTCATATAGGAACCATTGTAGAAACCTATGGAAAGTTTCTTAAATAAATTGATTGAACGTAAACACGAATAAGCAAATTAAAATCAGTGATTAAAATAGGTATCGTAAAAACATCCACATTCATACCACAAACGACCGAAAACAAAACATCTTAATTATTTGCGGACCAATGCCTAATTCGTTAAAATATCGTAAAAGACAGTTAGAAAAACCATACAATGTTATACATAAATAGAGAGGAAACTCTCAAGAGCTTTTTAAATACTCATTTAAAAAATTGAATTACGTTTGTTACTTACCGGTGCGATTCCCGCGTAGGCGCGAAGTTCTGGCGAAAAGATGGCGTCTGCCCGCCGAAACAGCGTGCCGCGTTGTGGTGCGGTACTCCTCTGCCTCTATTCGGCTGGAAAGCGATGGCGACGCTGGCCTTTGCGCATGCTCCTCCCAATGACGTCAATGGGTTCTTTCACAAAGCACACAGGTGTTGATAAGTACGTTCTATGTTCTAATACATAAAATACTGCAAGGCATGGCAGCATACAAAAAGGGTTAACTAACACAAATATTTTGGAAACGCTCTCTGTTCTCATCTTAAAGCCTTAGTGAGTTTCACGGTAATCTTTTAGCCTTAAAATATTAATTAGCTTAGCCTTCTGAAGAATTTTCGAGAACATGAGAGGCTTCATATTCTGTAGGTAATTTACGTGGATATAGGTAAGTAATATGAGATCGGAATCCGATGACATACAGATTGCTTTTTAACCGACTTCAAAAAGAGGAGGTTCTCAATTCGGTTGTATATTTTTATATTTATATCTATATTATTTATTTTTTATGTAGTATGTTATTTTAGATATCTCCGCCAATTAGTAAACCGATTTTGATAAAATTCTTTTTTCATTTGACAGGATTTACTTTCGAGGTGGTCCCATATAAATTTCGTTAAGATCTGATGGTGGAACATGAGGTAAAACTTGGAAATTCCTCAACGGAATGTAGCATTCGATCGTTATTCGCCTATTCTTTAAATAAGTCATATCTCAGTCAGTTTTTAACCGATTTAACCGATCTGATGATGGAATAGGAGATAAAAGCGGAAACTCGTCAACTGGTGATAGAAACATGCATCGCGATACCGTTATTTTATTGGAAATCACAAATAAAGCCTTGGCCGAGCGGCGGCAGAGACATTGCTGCCTGAACCACCTGATTGTCCGAAAAGAAAGACAATTCCATCCTTCGGAAGGCACATTAAGCTGTATGTTTCGGCTAATATATGCCTACAGAAGAAGTCTTTACTCGAGCCAAGTCAGTGGGTCTTGACTAGAAATAAACTAAATTTTATTCATTTCGTTAACAGACGTAATCTGTAACAATAATAATGTATAGGGCGTAGTACTATATTATTAATTGTGTGACCATGGTATGTGAGGACCTTACAATCCACAATATGAAGAAAAAGAAGAAGCCAGCCTAAGATCACAATCTGTAATAATCAGCTAGACTTTCAAGATACCATCTGAAACTTGAATCTCCTTAACAACGAATAGCCCAAGCATCGGGGTAAGGTTTTGTAAATCGGTAAACTGTAAGCTTATTATATAGGGCATCGTCAGTTTAGTGGCCAGCTGGACTACTAAATGACCTCTTACCCAGCTTATGTTATGTTATTTTCGAAATCGTCAGTATAAACAACATAACGCGCTTGCAAAGCACGGAAGACGCTGTCTAAACTAAGCAATTACCACAAATATCTTTTTACTGAAACTGTTAAATAACAAAACATAGCTGTGGATAATGAAGAAAAATAATAGGAAAAGTGTCGAGGTTAGGATTAATTAAAACATAAAACATATTGAATGAAACACTGAAAATTGTAAAATAAATAAAAAAATAACAAAAAGATAAAAACCTCCTTCAAACTACCTTAAAATATGGTTATCTTCACTAAACAGTTAAAATAACATTTCAGATGAAACATGGAAAAAAAATATAGCCAATATCAATGATATTATAGGCCAATATCCTCATTTAACACTTTACAGGACAGTAGAGTATACCCAGCAGTGGACTGTAACGGGCCGTTGATGATGATGAGGGCAAACCCCTAGCTAAACCTCAGAGGAATAAAAGACGATCGCTTCGCTTCCTTGGGCGACCACAAAGTACCAGGCAGTGTTTTAAAAAAAATTGACAGTATGGTCATAACAGTAAATACAAAAAAACCGCTAGGAGTAATAAAAGTGTTCTGTGTACACTAAACACTGGCCAACATACAACGGACCACTACGCCCTGACCAAGTGTGCGTTACCCCAGCCAGAAATTGTCGAAAATCGTCATCTAAATGCAATAGATAATTAGATATAGGTACAGCTTCTGTAAATGGTAAGCAGATTTTGAAATTTGGTAAGCTGATGGTTTTTTAATTATTTGATAAAACCTGGCTAATTAGTTATAATTTGGTAAGCAATAAAAAAATCCACAATAATGCACCGTTTTGAAGTTATTTTAGAAAGTAGAAATATGCTTCAATAGGTCCTAGCACTTCCAATAATCGCTCCAAAGACTAACTTGAAACGTTATTATATAGGTAATTACTGCCTATAAATGGTACTGAAGTTTCATTAGTAGGTATCCAATGGTAATTAAAAAGTTATGATGAAACTTCAATATGTTCCGGCCACGGCACCCAGCGGAGTTATTTGACGGACGACCGATTAACCGAGTTTCCTGTATTAATGGTAACTGAATCTTATATCAATAATTAGATATACAGTTTCAATTTTATCAGACCTGTACACTAATTAATTAACGAGGTAATCGAAATAAATTATATATGCGTAGTAACCCGACCAAATCTAGAATGTTATAAAAAAGCGGCCGCGCAATACGCAGCGAGCCATCAACGCTCTCCGAGTACAATACTTGGGCTGATTGATAACTGGCCGAAACGACGAACTTAAAAAAATGATACGCAAAAAAAAAATATTACATTATATTTTGGCACCTTTTTGAAAATAGAACGCCAAATTTGAATTTAATCGAACTGGTGGAATTTGTTTGATAGGACGTAGAACTTTCTCTGTCGTAAATTTTCTTAACAATGGAAAGAAACGAAATTCGTGCGGTGATAAAGTTTTACGTTTTAAAACAGAAAACAGCAACCCAGATTAAAACCAAGCTAGACAGTGTTTTAGGTAATTCTGCTCCTGCATTGAGTACAATTCACACCTGGGTAACTGATTTTAAACGTGGAAGACAGAGCTGCGAAGACGCCCACAGGTCTGGCCGTCCAAATGAAGTCACGAATCCGGACATGATCAAAAAAATTCACAAAATTGTATTGAATGATCGGCGCTTGAAGTTGCGAGAGATAGCAGAGATGGTGAGCATTTCATCTGAACGCGTTTTTAATATTTTGCACCAACATTTGGGAATGAAAAAGCTTTGCGCGCGATGGGTGCCGCGTTTGCTCACTGTTGACCAAAAGCAACGTCGAGTGGACAATTCATCGGAGTGTTTGGCGCTGTTTAACCGAGATCCTAACGAGTTTACGCGGCGTTATGTAACAGTCGATGAAACCTGGATACATCATTATACTCCCGAGACAAAAGAACAATCTAAGCAGTGGACTGAGAGCGGAAGACCTGCGCCGAAGAAAGCAAAAACGGTTTTGTCGGCCGGCAAAGTGATGGCGACTGTTTTTTGGGATGCTCGAGGGATTATTTTAGTGGATTATCTGCAAAAAGGAAAAACATTAAATGGAGAGTACTACGCAAGCTTGCTGCAAAAATTAAGTGAAGAAATCCAGAAAAAACGACCACATTTGGCCAAGAAAAAATTTTTGTTCCACCATGACAACGCACCTGCACACACGTCAATGGTTGCAGTCGCCAAACTCCATGAATTGCGGTTCGAATTGCTACCGCATCCACCCTATTCCCCGGAACTGGCCCCGTGTGACTTCCACTTATTCCCAAACCTGAAGAAATGGTTAGGTGGCCAGAGATTTTCATCAAATGAAGAAGTCATTGTTGCCGTGGACGAGTATTTTGAGGGGTTGGAGAAAACATTTTATCAAACTGGTGTAACGGCATTGGAGAAGCGCTGGACTAAATGCATCGAGGTAGAAGGAAACTACGTTGAGAAATAAATTTATTTTAAATAGATTTTTAAAGTTTTTCTTTGTCGTTTCGGAAACTTATCAATCAGCCCTCGGGGTGCTGTTGGGGCTCCCGCGCTACTGTAGTGCGTCTGCGATGTATGCGTATGCGCACACAGATAGTTTCCACACTGTGCTGCGACGCCGCATTGCCTCACTGATGCAGCGGGAGCACCAACTCCATCCTGAGGGTTCTCGGTGACAAGCTGGACTGCCCCCTACTGCAACACTGGGTTCGAGCGCATGTCCTTGTGCCCGGCGTTCCAGTGGGTGGGAGGTATTTGAATTAGATTTATTATTATTATTAAGTTACATATAATTTATTTTTATTATTATTATTATTGAATTGAATATTTTAAATTTGAATTTTAAAGTTTTAAGTTTTAATGATTTGATTGTATTGATTTTTTTAATTTGTCATTTATTAACATAATTTTATTTTATTTTTAACAAAAAATATGGACGGACACAGTCTGAAATAAATTATTTTTTATTTTTATTTTATTTTAATACATTATACCAACCTTCTAAAATTATTAGTAAGTATAAAATATTGTCCTTAAAAGTTGGTACAGTCACGTACTTATCAAATTAGTTTGATTGAAAAATTATTTTAAATTGCTCATTTTCCTATTTAATTGTTAAGTAAGTGTCCACTAAGCCATTCTTTACCTATGTTTAACCATTCTGTCGATGCGGTAGGTAAGTACGTACCACGTGTCGTCAATGGTACCGAGTTTTACATAGGTACGTAGTTTTAGGTACGTAGTTTTTAGTTAATTTTATATTATGTATTTAGTTAGGTAAAGGAATTCATTATTGACCGAGCGAGCGAAGCGTCTCTGTTTCAGCTTGGCCAAATTTGCTTTTGTATCTGTCCATCTGTTTGTTTGTTTCACTCTACAGGTCGCGTTTCTCAACCGATTTTCGTGAAATTTTGTGAGCAGGTTCGATAAATTAATCGATTATTTTTGTCAAGTTAGATTTTGGAAATTTTTAAAAATTACGGAGTTATGGGGGTTGCCAGCTTACAAGGTCTACCGCTGAGGCTGTTTTCCTCTACAGGTCACATTTCTTAACCAATAAAATAAAATAAATAATATAAAATAAAATTAAGTTTACAAATTAAAAAAAAAATAAAAAATCAAGGGGTCGGTGTTGTTTGTGGAGAACAAATAAAAATAAATATGAAAAGATAAACATACTCGCGAGGTCTACAGCACACAGAGCCACTAGTTATATATTTTATATATACGTGTTCCTTTAACAAATTATTGGCTACTTATAACAACGACTGTTGTGGAAAGTGGAGCTCATGTCATGACTCGTGACAGTAGATTTGGAGAGCTCCTCCACAACCGTCGGTTTCAATTTTGTATCATCTATGCACTGGACGTTGGATGACTCAGAAAAATGGCCTTGTGTTCGAGTCTCGGCAAGTCTCGGTCTCCTACAAATGCCAAAAAACTTGTTTCCAGGCAAGAAATTATTAAACAGTAATGTCATTATGACATAGGTTTCGTTCAAAAACATTTGTTGGGTATTATAAGATAAACACGATAAATATCCGTGCGTTTGCAATCAAAATGTTCAATAGTATTTTATACACAAAATATAATTTATAAATGGTAAATAGCTGAATATTAATATTAAGTCATTAAAAATGGTTTAAACCGAACTAAAATAATTACAAATCTAAGCAAGACGACAACACGATACGAAAAACAGGTTCTAAACGTTTTTTAATACAGCTGTTTATTGTTTATTTGTGCTATGCTGTTCAGTGTATTCAATTATTCTAATTATGTGCATTAGTTTATTGAGACCTCTTCGTAGTACAATATTTCTCTGTAGTTATACTAAAAATATGGCTTTTAGACAGTCGAGTGATATGGCAAAGTTTAGAGAATCTTTGAAAACGGCTAAAGAAATTGTTATCTTGTCTGGGGCCGGGATTAGTGCAGAATCAGGTAAGAACTGTTTATTAAATACACAAGCAATCTACTTTAAAAGTAACTCTTTGATGTAGTTGTATGTATGTATGTATAAGGGGGGACGTCCTTACCCTTCACCCTTAATCCCAGTATTGATGGATGCTCCTTTCATGATAGCGCCGCATCAGCTCAGCCATACCGCGTGATACTCTCGGTAGGTGAGTTGTGTTAGGTCTAATGTAGTTAATAACAAATAGGTACTACAATGAAGAGTTGTTATTTTAATATTTGAATCGCCTTTCACTAATAATATTTTGCATGTTTCTTCGTGCTTATATCTCAGGCATACCAACATTCAGAGGAGCCGGAGGATTCTGGAGGAAGTACCAAGCATCTTCGCTCGCTACACCTGAAGCATTTAGAACTAGTCCAAGCTTAGTGTGGGAATTTTATCACTACAGGAGAGAGGTGGCTGCGAAAGCACAGCCAAATGCTGTAAGACATTTACTGTGTTTTATATGTAGTTTGTTTTTTGTGTATCTTTGTTTATTCTCTAATGGAATAACAATTTAAATAATCAAGGGTTTGACCTTTTTCAGGGACACAAAGGAATTGCAGAATTTGAAGAAAATCATGCAAAAAGCAAAAAAATCACAGTTATAACTCAAAATGTTGATGGGCTACATGGCAGGGCTGGAACTAAGAATTTGATTGAACTACATGGTAATCTCTACAAGACAAGATGTACTAAATGCAAAGAAGTTTTGGTCAATAATGATAGTCCAATATGTGAGGTAATATTACATACCTGCATTATGATGATGGAACTTAATTTTAGTAGTAGGTTCGATGAAATCCATTAAAGAAGCACTTTATTTCCAGGCCTTAGCTGGCAGAGGAGCACCGGATACAAATGTAGTGGGATCAGATATACCGGTTAAATCCCTCCCACATTGCAAGAAGTCAAATTGCAGTGGACTGCTGAGGCCACACATAGTTTGGTTTGGTGAAAGCCTAGATCGCACTGTTCTGGAGAGGGCGGGTAATTTTTAAATTTAAATTATTGTAAATAACTAGTTATTTTACCTATACAAAATAAGATAAATATTGACTAAAGTTGGACTTCTAAATGGAAAAGAACTTTATTGAATTTGTAATGCAAAGACTTTTGTAGTGCAATTAATGAGTGTTTTCATGTCTATTGTGCTAAATAATATATTGCTGCTTTATATGCTGATATTTGAAGCACATTGGAAGTACAAGGAACCATCTATTGAGTTTTAATCAGTTCATTAAAAATCCCATATTTTTTGTACAGAAGCTGCCATGTCAACTTGTGACATTTGCCTGGTGGTAGGCACATCTTCGGTGGTGTACCCGGCAGCCATGTTTGCTCCGCAAGCGGCGGCTCGGGGCGCCATAGTGGCAGAGTTCAACTTGGAGCCGACGCCCGCCACTCCTGACTTCCACTACTACTTTGAAGGACCTTGTGGCACCACTGTCCCACAGGCTTTAGCTGACTGAACATGATCCCATATTTTGAAACGAAGTCTGATAGTCTACAGCTTAGACCTTGGTAATGGCAATTTTTTTTATTGATTTCTATAACTTTAGATTAGCAGTTCAGTTCTATTATACAAGTTCTTGAAGATAATAATAATTTATAATGTAAGCACAGAATGATGTAAGAAAAGGTGTATATAGAAAAGGTGTATTATATTAATGAATAAAGAATTTATTTAATATCACATTTTGTATTATACTTACACAGACAAAAAATTAAATAATTGTTGACTAAAAATATACTTAATGTTACTTTTTTTCTCTATGATTTGAAAAAAACTTTGCAATATTCCCAATAGTGGGACCAAAGTTGCAGTTGGATAGTAGGGATTTCTGCAAAAAAAGAAAGAAAACAATATTATTTTAAACATAATTTCAACAATTTATATCATTAAGGCTCTGCCTAGTTATCACATACTTCTTAATTGATTTTATTATTTGACTTATTTATTTTAAAGTTCTTAGTTACCTGAACAAAAGACGGAAGCGCGGCAACAGTTTGTGGTCTCGAATACCGGTCATCCACCAATAGCACACACGCGTAGTCATTCGCATGCCGCACTGCCCTGCCTAAAATTACGACAAAACTTTTAATGGGGGTTTTTCTTTTAGTTCTACAACGGCCTGCTATGTGGCGCTGGGTTTTACTATGTCAAACCTGAAAAACAGCCTTCCACTCAAATAGGGTAAAAAACACATCAAAACTTTGTATTTAATAGTTTTATGTAATTAATAAAGTTCAATAGTAAATATAATAAAAAAAAAAAAATTATTTTTAATAGCTTATGTCAAGGAGCATACCATCAGGGTTTACTTTTAACGCAACATTGCCATCATGCTGTCTTAAATAGTCTTTACCCAGAGCCGTAAAATAATAAAGAAACTCCGTAGGCGGCTCCGTAGCCTAGTTGGTAGTACGCCTGCCTTCGAAGCACAGGGTCGCGGGTTCGAATCCCGCCCAGGGGCATACATTCGCGTGATGAGCGCTTGTGTTTGCCTTGTGTCTGGATGTTGTTTATCTATGTATTTATGTATTGTATATCTAGTACAAGCTCTGCTTAGTTTGGGATCAGATGGCCGTGTGTGAAAATGACCCCACATATTATGGTTTATTCCCGTATGCCACCCCCTAGCTTGCCACCGGGGTGGCCAACGCCACCAACCAACAATACGATTGCGGGCGGAGAAGTCAAAAAGAGGGTTATATAATTTATAATTATATCGTTATTTTAACAAGAAGACACCACCGCAATGTAAAAAAAAAACTAAAATCCAAGATGGCGGCCAACTTTTTTGCTTATGGACCGATTTCTGTGAAACTCGGTCTGAGACACTAATTTGACAAAAAAAACAACAACACAAAGCTAAAAATTACAAAATCCAAGATGGCGGCTAACTTTTTTGTTTATGGACCGATTTCAGTGAAACTCGGTTTGAGACACCAATTTGAAAAAAAAACAACAACACAATGATAAAAATTACAAAAATCTAAGATGGCGGCAACTTGTTTTCGTTCTGGCAACGGATTCGACGTCAGAGACCGCGCGGTCCGTCAGATATCGATTTTGAAAGCAATCGGTTTAATAACTAAAAAGTTCAAAATGGCGGCCACTTGTTTTCACTCTAGCAACGGATTCGACATTAGGGGACTATCGATAAAAAAAACAATATAAAAAAATAATATTCGGGGGGGCATACAAAACTAATTTAGTGGCGTTGGCCACCCCGGTGGCAAGCTAGGGGGTGGCATACGGGAATAAACCCATATTATTATCATTATAACTTGAAGTTTTTTTAAATTGTATTATTAAAAATAGTTGGAAAGCCCTGGAGGAGGCTTATGTCGGAAAAGACAATCCAGGGAAGGTGTGATTTTTTTTACAAAATAAATGTATTTTTAAACCTGGAAACAAACTATAAATAAATAAATAAAATTAAAAACTTCAATTTGACAACTAAATTAAGACGCACTATGGCCATATAAAACAGACAATGGAAAAGTGAGAACTAATATTAAAAAAAAAGGAAAAACGCCCATTATAATCACCGGAAGCAGAAAGTGCGAAAAACATTGGCTTCTAAATGGAAAATCGGGTTAAAGAATGAACCATGGCAACACCAAATAGCGGTAATTGCTGTGAATTTTTGTCTAATTTTTCTGAACGCACTAAATATGCCTTATCCACCAGGTGTCGTGTTTCAGCAAAGAGCTACTTTGAGAATTTCCTGCTTTGTTAAAAAGCTTCGTATTAGCACAGAATTAGTATAGTACCAGAATGGCCACTCACCTCCTCCCGCCAATCGGCGTTACCTCGTCCCGCTCCACAGTTTGACATTCGAGGGGGCGAGCGAGGGGGTACTGGATTAAAGGCCGTGCATCGCTTACTCGCGCAGTCGCGTGCGGTGCGGCTATTTGTTTGTTTTGATTTAGTTAACTTTTCTAATTTGATAAGTATTTTTACGTTTTTTTATTTGAGTTACTCTTAGTGGATTGATAAGAACTAAATGTAAGTGCTATATGATGTGATTAACCGTGTTAATTACAGTTACGAAAACCTTGGTGTTTCAGTAATATGTTTATGTGATAACTAGGTAGCTGTTCAGCGAATAATTTACACAATATTTTAGGTAAGTGTTTACTAGCTGGTACCCATAATAATGTCTAGTCATGCCAGTAATATATAAATTCCGACAAATGTTAACCCTACATGGTTCACTCACACATACGCGTGTGTAAAAAGGAGTAGGCATTTAAAATGCGACGGCTGCATGAAGTGTCCGGGGTGTGGTATTAGAATAATGCTTACCAATGCACTGGTTAACGGCCTTCATGCAGAGGTTTTCGACGTGCGCGCTGCCGCGGGCCGGGCCTCCTGTCCTGCTCAGGTAGCTCACCTTCTCCCGCAGCTCGGCCGACTTCACGTTGGGGTATGGCATGCCCACTACCATCACGCAGCGGCCTAGCTCATCGCTGCAAATATGCCGTACATTTTAAACAAGAAAGTAGGTAACTTTAATAATAACTTTATTTCAAGCAACTAGCCTGTACTTAGCTGTACCTAGAGCTGTACTTGCTCAGTATGTATGTATGCTCAGTACACAAACACAACAAGAAGGAAAGCACAAAAAAAGGAAGGAAGGTGAAGACAATGTTCTGAAGGTTCATCATTAACCTAAAATATGAATCCAAGACTCCTGTTAAGTTTGTTGTTGCGACTGGTTTAGTTTTATAAGGTGAACTGGTGGGTACAAACCCCACCCACCACATACCAATGCGCATTTATCCCGTAACAAAAGGGGTGCTATTTGTACTGTATTACCACACATCATGCTCATTTATTTTCTTTGATGACCGTCATCTCCTAGCAAGAAGCTATGAGCATTCTATTTACTAAATAAGCTACTTGTTGTATTTTTACGTTGTTGTTAAATAAATCCTTCACTAACCTGAAATTCAATCCCTCACTAAGTTTTCCTCCTACAACACTTAAAAGCAGGGCGCCATTGTGATCTCCAACCTTATTCTTCACGGCCACAGCGAACTTGTGAAGAACCTAGAATAACAACTTACATAATATGGAAAAGAATAATGTTATTTAATAACAATACCTCAAGTTGTGGACTTCTTTTGGCAGATAATAATTATAGTGAATGAATAGATACAGATTGTCTTTGTAAATATTATGTAAATATTGTAATATGTTCGCTGTGCTCTATCAGGGCGTCTTTGTACAACACGGTAATTTAAATAGTTTGAGTTTGAAATATTTACCTGGTCCACATCTGAAGCAGATTTGGGCTCCCGAAATACTGATTTCTTCTTACTGATAGCCTCTATCACGTTGCTCTTCATCAAATGGTCGTACACAGTCTGTTCGTAAGAGTAGGAGGGTAGGAAACAAACTACACCTCCAGGGACTATACTGCAAATGTTCCTGAGTATACGGCCGACTTCGTTCAACTGCGAATATTAAGAAACCAGTATTAAAAAAAAACTAATTACACATCCTATGCGCAAATGCATCACATATACATTCAATTATTTTTTTTATGCGCGGAATGTATATCTATTCTGCGATGCCGAAGTACATATATACATGTGCCCGCACGCGAGTTATTTTCTTTTTGCAAACGACTGACAATAGAAAAATGTTATTTCGCGCCGAAAAGTTTAGTGTGGTTCATATTATTTTTGAATTCTGTATCAACCACTTATGACTTGTATTTGCACTCTGCCGGCAGGTGACTGATACATTATGAAATGTTTTGCGTTTGGGAAGCAACATTACTTTGAAAGCGACTTTCATATTTGGTAATCCTATACTGAACCCAGTATACCAGAGCCAAACAATCTTTAAATTTTACCTTGAGTGTGCAAATTACCATCAATTGTAAGATTTTGAAGTTTGACGACTTTTGAGTGCACATAAGCTCAAAAACCGTCAAAATATATATGATACAGTAATACTTTTTGTTTGACCCACCAGTTCATTGGACATTCGGTTTTCATATGAGAAATTCAGACTCAAGTTCGAAGGTCCCTTGGACAGACATATGGCGAGGACATTGTCTGCAGGGACTACGTGGTCGCACCGTACTACGTTCACTCTCTCTTCCTCGGAGGACAGAAGTTCTTTGAATTCGCTTATAGGCTCCATCGTTCCTCCTGCTACGATCACCTGTAAAAAACATATGTTTTAAACATCCGCTTCAGAGCGTTGAATTCTAAATTTGAAAAGCTTAACCACAGCTCCCCTTACATCACCGATGCACGTTCAGAAAAAATAATTAAAAGCAATATTCAGTTCGTCATTGGATACTCTAAAGACCTCGCGGAACAATAGGTTGAGCTAACATTTAAATAGGCTTGGTCTACCCGAAAATTGTGTGAACAGTTAAATGTCGAGTACTGAGAAGACCAAAGAAGCCCAGACTATAGCTAGCCTTGAGACATATAAGCTTTTTCAAGGCTGTCGGTTTGGATTTAAGGTTTCTACAATAATTAATCCCCTCAGGTCACAGTAATCTTTGTTGAGACTGTATGAATCTCATATTCACCTCTCTCATTGTCAGTTATCGACTTGTCAGTTATCGACCGAACGAGTGCGAAGCGTCGCCGTTTTAGCTTGGGCAAAAATGCTTTCGTATGCGTGTCCAGCTGTTCTCCTTTACAGGTCGCATTTCTCAACCAATTCTCATGAAATTTTGCGAGTAGGTGCGATAAATATAATATATATATATATCGTTTTTTTTTGTCGACTCAGTTCATGACAGTTAAACAGTTAAAAACAGTTTGTTATATTATATTATGTTTGAGATTTTCGTGGTTATTCAATGTTAGTGCACTGTACTGTACTATTGGCTATTCTATTACTATTAACATAATGTAAAAAATATATATATAAAAAAATAAATACATAAAGTTAAAAAAATGTTAAAGTTAATGTTATGTTATGTTATTATATTACATAGGTAATAGTTGTAAGAAGAGCGGTCTCCCTGAGCCTCCTGACACAGGTTTATAACTTAATAGGAGACACCTGCCCCTGGTGAAATGTAACCGCTGTTACAAATAAAGATATTTTATTTTATTTATTTATTTATGATATTTTTAAAATGGCGGAGATATGGGGTAAGAAAAAATAAACAAAATATAATTCTGCCATTTCGAAATAAAAGTAACTCGCGAGGTCTACAGCCTACAGAGCCACTAGTGTATGTAGTGAGCACTTACAGATCTGCACTGGTTGACGACCTCGCTAAAATGTTGTGCGGGGTTGAGCAGTAGGTACTTCAAGTGTGCGTTAGTTCCGCCGAGCGCCAACACGCGCCCGTCGGCGCTGCGCTCACACAGGCGCTCCAACAAATCCAAGATGGCGTACAGCCCGCTGCCTGCTGATGTTTCCATTGGCACCCGCGGCTGAATTTATTAATAATGTAAATTTATTGTCAGGTAAGAAGAGTAATTTTGTAAGTTTTTCCATGAGATAAGATAAGAAGATAAGATAAATTTTATTTCAATATAAATTTAAGCTAGAAACAGTAAAGACTTAAATCTAAAACATGACATGGCATGGTCAACTATAAACAATGAAATCAGCAATTCTCATTACTATGCAGAATGTAAAAAAGTATAGGTATATTAATTATGCTAAGTATAATTTGAGAAATATCTAAACTAAGTAAAACTTGTATCTTAGATATCGATCAGGTAATGATTTAAATAAAATAGCAATATAATTTTTTAAATAACAAAAGTAAAGTCTTAAATTAACAAAGAAAAAGTGTTAGGTAACTAATAATAAAATTAATATAGTTACGTGCCTAAATAGAAAATAAACAAACTGGGTCAAGTACACTCATAGTCAATATTACTTAAATATCTTGACTCGGCAGTCTTCTTCGCTGGGCATTGATCGTCCTCAGTTTTATGATTGGGCTTTTTGTAGCGTTTGCAAGTAGCGCACTTTGGTGGTTCTTCGCGCGCCTGGCATTCTTTGATGGTATGACCAATGCACCCACAGTGCCCACATGTGGAGTCTGCTTCACGACAAAACTTGGCCGAGTGTCCGTACTGTTGACACTTGTAGCAACGGGTCACAAGGGTGTAATCCCTTACGGGACAAGAGGTCCAATTGATGTAGACACGATCTTGTTTGATAAGTACTGTTCTCATCTTAGCTGTTAGTTCGAAAATAAAGTTACAGTGAGAAGAGTCTTTTTTTCCCGATTTATGGCATAGTTTAACTGAGCTATTGAAAGTATTTCTGTCAATTTCAGGATTTTCTGCGATGTTTTGTTCATATAAGCAGTCAAAAACTTCTTTTTCGGAGATATCAGTGGGCACACCTAGAAGTATAACTTTTGGCCTTTTCTTGGTCGTTTCCTCCAGTATAAGTCCTGAAGTTGCCAGCTGTTGGGAACGTTTTAGTTTTTCTAAGTCCTCTTTACGTTCTGTGCTGATGATGACTCCACCATTTTTGGTTTTCCTTACTCCACGAACATGTATTTTTAGTGCTTCTGGTCTGATAATATTTTGGACTATTTTTTTAGTAGCATCGCTTGAGCTTTGTTTGTCTACTGGATAAATAGCAATACTACTAGTGCTAATCGGACGGACGACAGAGTTGTTAGGCTTTCTTACCATGTCAGCGTGTAACTCCCCGACCCTAATGTAAATTAAAACTATGTAGAACAACGTGTGTCTGTTGTAAGACATAGAGAAAGTTATAATAAAAGATTCGAGACGAATTAAGAGAATTTTTGTTTTTTTAATACGTTCTTGTAATGAATTTTTATAATTTTAATACGTTCGTGTAATGAATGTTTTTAATTTTATTACGTTCTTGTAATGAATGTTTTTGATATTTCTAAAATTAATAACTCAGAAACTAAAAGAGATAATGCAAAACTAAATGCATACTTGGGGTGCATAGACTGAGATACGTTCGCATTGTGAGTTTCAGAAATATCGAACAAGTTTAGGAAAAGGGCCTGTTGACCTAGCGCGTACCGTCGATGCGTATCGCCAATATACATGGTGGGAGGCAGTCGGCCGTCTAGGAATAGATGGCTGGCGGAACGTTAAGTTCAAGAAAATTGACATTATTATAAAAGTGCAAAAATAGACTAATATAAGTCTATACTTGGAAAACCAAGTGAAATAATTGCCGAACCTAAAGTCGCAGGCGCTGCACAGCCTCTCACTGCCTTTCGATGGGATTTCGGTCCCTGAAGACTGGCGTGCTGCCTGTTTGATATGGGAACGGTTAGTTATGCCTCTATGGATGACATATCCCATCCGAGATGGTCAAAAATGAAAATCAAGGGAATCATAGGCTTGACGCACCTAGATGACCTAATGAAAGCGGACACGGCCGCTGGATCAAACTGATCAATATAATGCACTATATTTGACCATCTCATAGAGAGCCCTTATCTGACGCATGAAGACGAGGTATAACTATCGCTGCTATGATATTGTTGGCACTGCATGTCTAGCTCTGAACCGCTGATGTATGGGTCGCATCCTAGGCGTGATAAGTACACTAAGTTTACCCCCGATAGTGGAGTTAACAATATCTTAGTGGCTACCTTCAAGACGCAAGTCTGTGGAGAGATTTCTGTATCTGACCTATGAAGATGTGGAGTAACCATCGGGCTGCTATGAATGCCGCTACCACTGTATGTCTAGCTCTGAACCGCTGATTGACCGAAGACGCATACAGCGACTTGAATACATAGCCGTGGATGGGGACTTGTCCACAGCCGTGCGCGGTGGACCTCAGACTGATTAGTGTCGATGATGGTCTTTCAAGTCTTAACCCCGATAATGGAGATAGCGGAGGACATAGTGGCTTCCTTCAAGACATAAGTCTGTGAAGAGGCATACTGGAACGAGTTTATTAATTGAGAACGAGAAACTGGACGTGGACTGCTCTGGCTAATATCATCATGTATGATTTATTACTGAATCAACTGTGCGATGTAATATCGACACATATGGTTGCAAGGAGAGGAGGCTCATAGTCCAGCAGTGGACTGGACGAGCGATGATGAAGGCTGTAATGCTATATTCAGAGCGATAGCTGAAATGAGTCTTTAGATTCATATGCGGTCTCAGGCACGGAGACGCGCGACGGAGATATGTATATATGGAGATATGAAGTTGGAGCAGATCTGCCCTGGCAGTACCGTTCAGATAGACGGAGATCCAGTATGCAGGAGCAATCCAGATATGAGACCCACAGTCAGTAGCAGCTGTGAGGTCATCCCTTCGAGCTTGCTCGTTGGAAGATGGTTTACCATCAATAGGCGCTGGTTCACGTGTGGACTATCCTATAAACACACCCTTGAACGCAATACGTTGGACACTTCGGTGGAAGACGGGATTAGCCTCCCAAAAGGTTACCACAGCGGCTCAGCCGTATCGGGAACGCTACGGCTAGTATCGATTGGACGTAGTCCACTAGCTTCGGCTTACCACGAGAAGCTTATGCTTTCAACGAAGGGACTTTGGTCTCCTTCCATCGCTTAAGGCGCACCGGTCGGACCAGAGTCCGCTGTAGACAATCCTTCGGGGTTGTCTATTATTTTAACCTTTTTCCTACACCTCTGTGGTGAGGGGAGGACAGGAGCATTCTGAAGGACAGAGTGGGAAGTGACTCACAGAGAGCGCGTTGGTGGAGCGTTTATTCTCACTCGTCTCGTAAATGCTTTAACAGTTAGTTTGCTGTAAAGGTGTGAGCGTATCGGGTCTTTGCTGCTAGACTGCTGTCTTGCTCGGGATCTGGGGTCTTAGCAATCAACTAGCTGAAGGAACTAAAACTAGTTCCTTCGTCAGGGC
Organism: Carpatolechia fugitivella; assembly: GCA_951230895.1. Lineage (NCBI taxonomy): Eukaryota > Metazoa > Arthropoda > Insecta > Lepidoptera > Gelechiidae > Carpatolechia > Carpatolechia fugitivella. Next base: position 8,875,179 of record OX579648.1, on the reverse strand, counting down.
TGGATCTTGCTAGATCTTGCTGGATCCCTTGTGTGATGGTAGTATGGAAGACACAGAGAGATTATGTAACTGTATTTTTCAATACGGTTGACATAGCTCAAGAAAAAGGGTATCCCGGTGCGTAGAGCTAGGATGGTTGTCTCCAGGAAGTATCATTAGAGAAACTTGGTTATTGATCATTCTGTTGAGGAAATGCCACTCAACGAAAGTTCCTCTAAGAACTAGAAGTTCTATTCAGAACTACAGACGACACACCCGTCGCCGGCTCTAAGGACTCGCTGAGGCAGTCCTGGAGCCATCCTTTTATACCTTTTAAATTACATATATCATGTAATAATCCTTGTGATCCATTTCAGGAATCTGGGCTCTTATTGCAGAAGCAATAAACTTCGAAGTTCTTTTCAGAATACGAAGTTAGTATTGTTTAATAAAGTCGCTGGGATTTCCTGGTGACTTTATTCTTTCAGTCCGCGAACATGGGTAATCAGGAGTAGGCTGCTTGCTGGCTGGCAACTGATACTCCTGTGTTCGGGCGAGAGATAGGGACAAATCAGTATATAGGAATAACATAGAAGTTGAGTAGGCGACTCTATGTGTAATTCCGCAGTTAGAAAACATAATATAAAGACGATCACATTGTAAATTTCTAAAAGAGTTTGGGTTACTCTCACAACGTAGAAAGGATCTGTTATTAGATGATCAACGGCCAATTTTGATTATTATTTTTAGAGATGAGATGTTCAGTTACAAGCGAATGATGGGACTGAGAGCGATTCCTTAGAAGTAGATTTCAGGGATTCCTTTAGGTCAGACAGTTGGGTACTAATGTCTTGCTGTTCTCGCATGTTCTGTAATACATTATTGGCCGAAATATATTTTTGCTTTACGGATTGGTACATGGTAACCAATTGCGATACACCCCCAAGGACACTTTTGCAGACATTGCTGATCTTCAGTTTCTGGTCAGTGTTTAATTTCCCCTCAGTAGACACGGTGCAAATTTCGGTGAGGGATTGCTCAATTTTATAGAGCCATTTTTGTATTTCTGGCATAGAAACCACTTCTCTTGCTATGTCTTAAGGTCTTAGAGGGGAGTTCGGTCCCTCATTATCAGAGTTACTCATGTTGTACAAAAAGTAGGTGTAAAAGTAGGTGTATGAGTGAATGAATAGACATTTATTTCGCATCAGCAGACTTCTCCGTATTCTTATCCGACTTAGAAATAAGGCTCTCCATAATATGATCTCGTGTGTCGTATAAAGAGTCAAGGAGCTGAGTACCATGCGGCATGCCACATAGATATAGTAGGTTGTTGAGATAGGTTGTCTGGCAACTCTGCTCTGCTGACCCACCAAAGCTCTACTATACTACCCCCTTTAGGGATCAGAGCGTATGGCGTAACTATGTGTGTATAAAGGGAGGGAATAATTCCTTACTAGTAACTACCCTACCCTACTATAGTTGGGTTATTGTAGCTCTGACAGATTAAAATTTTAAATACTTTTCATTATTATTTCATTTATTTATTAAGTAAAATTACATACTGTTTAATGATAAAAAAAATAATTTTTTAGCTATTATGGTTTTTAAACTGAATATTATAAAAAAAAGTTGTTAATGTCGTATGAAGAATTTTGAAGCTGTCAGAACTCATCCTCTTAACCCAGGTATAAAAGAAAAATATTTTATTTACTAATGAACACAACTACACAAGTTACCTGATTATCCTGCTGCACTTCTAACTGTGCCTCCTCAGCTACCTCTTGCTTGTTCTTCGACATGCTGCTAATAAACGATACGAAGGAGCTCTTCTTCACTGTTTTCTTTCTCATTTCCTCTTCTAAAGCCTGCTGGTTGTACCTCATGGAGAAACTATGCAGTTTAGGAGCTAATCTCGTCACCCTGCAGAATTCTACTAAAGGCCTTAAGTTCATATGGTCTATCTCTGCCTTTATAACGAAATCTTCGAGAGTAAATATTGTACTTTCTTCTAATTTCTCTGAAGGTGATTTAGGTTTTACAATCCCTGTGGAACATAAAATTGTAAGAACAAAAATACAGCATTTTATAATCTGCAGTTTTCTCAGTATGCCAAAATTCTAAACGAGTAACAAATCTAGTTTGAATCACATCCATAACCAATTCTTGTTCCACTACTTTTTAAATCAAAAGTAATTTGCTCAAAATGATCAATTACTTACTATAAAAAGTTCAAACCCTTAAGAAAACCAGTTTAAGAAAAAAAAAACAATCTTTTTGAAAATGTGCACTGGTCGGTTGTCGACCTAACAACCCACACGATGATGATGATGATGATGATGATGAGCTGTGAAGTAGAAGTTGCTTGCCAGTGAGATTTAGCGTTATCATAATAATTTGTTGTAGATTCAGATATAGACACTTACCTAAAAGTTTCCCGACCACAAAACTTACTTGATTCAAGGTCAAAAGATTCTTGCTACTTAACCTTGCTCTGTACTTGTCTATATAAAATTGCAGGAATGTTTTTACTGACGACAGCTGTTTAGCCGACACTGGAGCTGAATGCGCGCTTTCCAATGCTGCAGTAAGACCGTGAGCTTCATCTAATATGAGTATGTTATTCTGCAATTTAAGAGAAACTCCTGATCTGGCTCCTGAACTTACTATGCCTGCATGGCTGATTAGTACAACCTGAAAATTAAGGGGTACTTTTTTGACAAGTTATCAAGGAGTGTTAGGAAGATACTGAAACCGTTGTCCAACAGTCGATTAATTCATGAATCGTAGACCAACATTATCTTTTAACCATTAACTTTTCGCCCAAAGAATTTTTCATCTAAGAACGTTTCGCCAACATATCGTTATGTCAATGAATTTTTCTTCCAAATAAATTTTGACCCATGAACGTTACACCAATAGATCGTTATGTCCATGATCGTTTTAACCTACATTATGTTTTAACCATAAAGTGATATGAGAAATAATTAATTAATTATGAATTATGAGATGATTATGAGGCGTTATGAGATATTATGTGATTATGCTACCTTTGTACAGTCAAAATACTGCAGCCCTTCAATTTTCATCAGTGGGCAGATTATTTTCAA